>JAYKKI010000057.1:0-600000 GCA_039881145.1 Druceiella hillmani | reverse complement strand
TTTTGTTAGTCATTTTCAGAAACAATTTTTTGAATCACGCATGTGTATGCGTGATTTTTTCACTTTCACACAAGTTTGCAAGCATACCTCTCCTCAAATTTATAAAATTTAAAAAAATTTGTCAATAAAATATATGTAATACTATGCAACTGACATTCCTCTACGGTTAAGAGTCCTAGCAGAGCAATGAAACAAAACTTTTTAATGTCTTTGGTCTTACATTTGGTATTCGAGCGAGTTAACAGCGAGAAAATTGGGCTCAAAAGAAATTTTTATGCTAATTTCTTTCGTTTTAAAATGAATCTCGAAATATAATTATTTAATAAACAAAAACTCAATTTAGTGAAAACTTCACGTAGCACCAGCAACTTACAAATTATGAACAGTTTGCGGATATTTTTATTGTAATTTAAACATTGCGATAATAATTTCAACTATCGATATATTTCTTCGACTTTTTAAAAATTATATATATATATAGTAAACATTTTTCCTATATTACAAAATACAAATCTTCTGTTTTTTTTCTTATTTAACACTATTGTCCCCCTATTTCTCAATGTAATGAAGTGCAATGACTGTTGAAATTAATAAAGAAATTGTTTAAAGGAGATTACCGGTATCTCAACGGAAAAAGAAAGAATGGTCATATGTCATGCCATAGTTCTATAAATGCAGAACTGTAACGAAATATCCAGATTATATAATTTCTCTAGAAAATGACGAGTGGAACATTTTTTAATATACCGTACAGATAATAAAATACATTGATTATAATATATTTATTGCCATTTTATACAGTATTTCGCAGAAATATTCCTCAATCTAAACTATGGGCAGTACTCATCGCATTTCATGTAATCATTCTCCTATTCTTTCTATATCGTTTTATTGTTATTTCCCAAAGTTTTATCTGACTAACAACTTCGAAGTTATTTTTGTAAATTATTATTAATTTTAACATATATTTACTAGATATTACAATAAATATATCTTAAATGATATGATTTATGGAAAATGTGACGATGTAATAGTCCAATAAAATCTTATGGAAAAATAAGAAAAATGCAAGTTAATAAGCGCCTTTTTTGACGTATCATCTTCTAAAGCTGATTTTTAAATGATATAAATTTATTTCTCATAATCGCAACCCCAGTGCAAATAACTTTCGAAGGAAATTTTAAATCACAGTAACAAACATTGTCTTAACTTTTCGGTTTCTTCACAGTAGAGGTTTGTGTCTTTTACCCGACTGTGTCTTGCCGAGGAAGGTATTATGTTTATCAGTTTTTGTATATTTGGAGTCAAAATGGATAACATAATCTGGACAAATGAGGTTTCATTAGAATCGCCTGAATCTTCCGGGTATAACGATCCATACAATGCGACAGCACGCAAAATAGTAACCGTTCTATTCACAGTGAAAACATATAAATTCGAAAAGGCTGTCTACATAGCTGTCTACTTAAAGATATAGTATTTTGAGTAAATTAATACAATATTTATTTTAAAAAATTAAATCTCTTCAAGCAACATACCTTAGAACTTAACTTTTTGGCTATTCGAATTTAAAAAACCGTGTTTTCAACTTAACTCCGAAAAAAATCCCAAGAAAGAAGGGAAAAAATTCTTTATACTTTCAATGCCTGGGGGCCTTATATTGTGACTTTAATATTGACAAATCATTTTAGATTTTTTGGCTCATTTATTTTTTTAGTTAGGTTTTTTTAATATTTTTTCATTTTCCTTTTAATAATCATTCTTTTTATTCTGAAATGTTTGTTAAATCACGTCTTAAAATATTTATTCAAGTACACTTGGGAAATACTCACTCCATACCATATGTATCATTACTAAATAGCGTCACTTCAATCCGGATTATACATGATAAGTAGATAGCAATACACGTACTTTTTAAAAAACCGTACCACTTTTTCCTGAAATTTAAAAATTGCTATAATTCATTAACATGGAAATGCATCAACCTATATCTTTTGTTCCTGTAAACATAAGAATTGTGGCAATATTGCATAAAAAATCTAATTAGCTATCGATAGCAACAATTCGAGTTACTGACTATTTCTTTCAATGGCATAATTTTAGAAAAAAGGTGAAAAAAGGAGAAAGTAAAATATAAAAAAACTATATTTCCAGGCCAAATTAATTTCAAGGTCAAGGTTATTTTTGCAATTTGTAAATAAAAATCATTGCCACATAAAAATCTTCAATATCCATAATTCTCCCAAATATTTAAGATTTTTAATATAAACTTAACGGAATAAATATTATATCTGTATTTTTTCATTTGTCATTTAAGTAAATTTATTTGTGGCTCCTTAATGATATTATTAATCTAATTTTAATGTTGATTTCAAAATAAATCTGTAGTGTTCATTTATTTGTTAACATGACTTTACTCAAAAATGCGCATAAATGAGTAAGTAGAATTAGTGAATGCATCGTTTTTAAGTGCTAATGAATATTTGGAAACGATTTTAGTGTATGACGAATACAATTATAATACTGGTGAAGTCCTTAGAATATAATATTAATAAAGCCCTTAGGATAAAATTTATTTAATAGCAGAAATATATTATAAAGCAAAACAATTTTAATTTTAATTATTATTTAGGCGTAAACCAAATAGTTTTCAAGTATATAAATCACAAAACGGGATGCAACAGCGTACTTAGAAAATGAATAAATTATAAAAGAAAGCAAATATATTGAATTAAGCTCATATCTCTTAAGCGAAATGTCGTTAATTTACTAGTCCCTTTTCATAATTCACCCAAATATTGAAAATGTTTAAGTGAATTATGATTAGTCCATGAATAACAAAACCTACGCTTTGTTTCATAGTTTTTTTCCAACGGATAAATGACAATACATCAAAAAGAAATGTCAATCTCCTTTTTGTTTTGCACAGTGGGGCAATATGTAGGCCGACTTGACTACCATGTACTTAACAAGGCGAACAATTCTTTTGTATAATTTGTTTCACAAGCCCGTTAAAGCTTTGTGTCGCAGTCTGTGCAAGTATCGACTAGCCATATAGCACAAATATATCGTCAAAAAATAGCAACTTTGTCCAACGTATTTATCAAGTCGTCGATGCGTGCCAGATATAGTTTTAGATTACAATGTAAGAAGTAAAATTATAAGTGGAAACAAAATTCAATAAATTGCTGATGGTTTATAAAAACCTCCTTGTCATAATCACATCTAGAGAGAACACTTGGATTTATTGTTGAAATACCCAACCAAAAATTAATAATATTCTTATAAAATAATATTATTAATGTTTGTTTGGGTATTTCACAATCAAAATCTTTATGGCAATCTAAAATATAAATTTTAGATTACCGTAATGAAAATATAAACTGTGATAAAGATGGATATATAAACTATCAAAAAAACATAATATCTACACACCTATTATAAATATGGTTACTTGTGGATTATAAATATGATAACTTGCATATGTTGGCAAATCTGTTTAGTTTTTGATATAAAACATCTAATGACGCGCTTGGATGGACGTTAAAACGTTCCAATTCTGATAACACGTCGCGAAGTGGCATTCGAAAAGCTTCGCGTCTTTCAGCCCTTTCCGATTTAATTCAGCCAGGTTTTCGGCTCTCTCTGACCAAGCGTAAAGTTGCCCAAGCGTAAAGTTTTGTCGACTAAAAATATTATAAAATTAAAGATATGTTTTCAACAAATTTTTAAGTAGTATTTCTATTACAAATTATGTCCTAAAAATAAAATATTTAAATTAATGTTTTGTTATAGACAACTATTTGAATATTTCTTTTTACATTTTTAATTAGTTCAAATAAAAATATTTCAGTACTAGAAAAAATTAAGATATTTCATATCTGCCAGGCGTCACATGAAGGCTCACAATTTTTTATAAAACTTCTTAATATTGACATCCAATTACAGGCTTCAACCCTATAATTGGAAGTCAGCATTTATAAATTATATTTTACTTAAAACAAAATGTCTGATTATTGATTATTGTTGAGGGAATAAATATTTTTTTTTCAATTATAATAACGGTTTTCTTTGCTTATTCATATTCTTTACACTGTTTACAGTTTCGTTTTTAAAAATTTTTAATATCACTCTCATACAATTACTAAATCACATGCGGTTATTTCTTATAACGTATATGTCAAAGATTATTTTATTAATTACACTATTTTAAATTATCATTATTATGGTATTTCAAAGCATTTTTTCGTCGAAATAAACTTAGAGTAAATGTTATTTCTTTTTCAAAAACTATACAAGTTTTAGTGTTATTGTTACGAACTGAGCAAAATTGGGTTTTACAGGTATTTTAATATTTCAATTTGAGACACGTTTTATGTTCTAAGAATATAAGCAAAAGCTTCACTTAAAACTACATTGTTCAATACGTAGTTCTGATCTAAGGCGAACAATTTACCTAAAAAATGGAGACGAATCAATCCTGAAAGCATTTTTTGGAAAACAAATATACCAACGGAATATATTACATCTAGTCTGAATTTAAGGAAACAATATTTAAAGCGACCAATATTCAAACTTTAAGATTGTTATGAATTGAAATTGTCTTATAAAATATTATTTACGGAACTAAATACGCATGTATGTCAGAATAAAAATAAATTACTTAATCCCCAAATCCATTTATACATTCATAGTTATTACAATTTATTTGATATTTATATTTCTTCTTTATATTCTTAGCATTCTACACAAAAATTAGTCTTATCATATACTTAATGATAAATACTTCTTTCAAAACAATGATATTTTTATGATTTATCAAAATATGTAGATCATGGTTGTGTAACATTTTTTGACAGAGGAAATGAAAAACTTTAATGATATTTTGATCGTTTTAAAATTCGTATTTATAGGCAATGATATATTACCGAAATGTTAAGAACACAATATAAACCAAATTTTTAAAACCTTTTTGTAAATAATAGGTTCCCAAGATAGCAAGATGCTATTAAAATTTTGATTCACACATAAATATTACATTAGCACGTTTAATATTATTAAATCTTTAGATTGTCTTATAAGTGAATAATTAATAATCCATTGCCAAGCGACTTCCTCATGACTTCCGTGATATCAATTGTGACTATACTTATTCCTCTAGTCCGTAGTATTCATGAAAAAAACAGAGACATGTAGTCTAAAGGCACTTTCATTCTCATGCTTGAGAAAATAATAAAAAGTTTAATAATATCAATTTCTGTTAATACCCTTATTTATTTTCCTTAGTATTTAATATAGAGCATAGAGACATATAATCCCCTTTATTTCATATAAGCACTGCTTTTGGTTGTATAATTTTATTTCATTATTGAATAATTATATAGGTAAACTTAACTAACTAACTTTATGATGAACCTATATAAAAAAATAATTATATAGGTTCATCATAGGTTTAATGACTAATTTATTTTCTTGGCTGCTACATGACCAAACGAAGTTTTAATTTATTTCACTTGCTTACAGTGTACACAAATGTCTTACAGTGCTAACCTATTTCCCACACGATTATATTAATAAGGAATTTTCGGCGAGATACTTCCAGTCTTAACTTTGTTGTGCTTTATCAATTGCTTTGAAAATACGATTCAGGAGTTTTTTGGTAATGCACAATTAATAATTTGTTAAATTAATCGTACCCTTGTTTATGACTGAAACCACAACGAAAGTCTTTTCATATCAAATTCTGCTTAATGTGATGCACAAAATTTTGAATTGCCGCCAATTGGTTAAAATAAATGATAAATTCAAGCAATGTACTTCATTGGTTTGTTTTGAATTTGCATTACGAGTTTTTTAAAATAATTTTTTTATCGCCTCTATTACAAATGCCTAATTCTAAGACCATCCAGTACTAGCTGTGCATTACAAGACGTTTCGTTTTTTATCATGCAACGAATTTACGGCAGTAGTACTTTTAATTACCAATGTTATTTAATGTATTATTTCAATATATATATATATATATATATATATATATATATATATATATATATATATGTATATATATAACTATAAAACAAATTTCTAGTGAAGACACAAATTAAAGTTAGTGTCTTATTTGCATTTTAACAACCAGAACAAAGTTTCTCACGATAAATTTTGTATAAAAAGGCTCGAGTTTTGTAATTTCTTGTTTTAAAAATTAATTTAGCTTAATTATTTCTTTTAAATTTTCAAACCATTTTATATCTATATGTATGTAATTATTTGAACAAATCAAAATATTTTTAAGTATACCACAAGAGAAAATAGAAATTAATTTTGAAAATAATTAGAATCCGCCAATTTCTATAATTTACACTGAAGGAAAAAAACAATTCATCTACTAATACTTGTAAATATGTAACTTTTATTTCGCCAATGGTCTCGTTTAAAATTGCTTTAACAGTTCAGATATTTCACTCGAACAAATGCCAGCACAAGTTTATACAACTTCATTAATCTCTTATACTTGCAGAGTAAAACATTCCTCTTAATTTCACATACTTATTACTTATCTAGTAGATTTAACTAATTTAGCCTGAGGTGATAATGAAATAACTAAAAAATTTGAAAAAAAATTAACACCACCTACACCAAAAACTACATTTAGAAGTTTGCTAAAACTTGTTAATGTGAGAGTTGAGAAGAAAGTTTTCAAAGTTTAAAAAAAGTATGAGAAACGTTTATTTATTTCATGCTGTAATTACATTGTGTGAACGGACTGAAAAATATTTATTTCTGCCCATCAAAGAAGAAAAAGAAAGAAATACTAGATATGGTTAGAGCACAGTACTATATAAATTACAAAACAATATTAAATAATTGACAAAAATTGTTACGTAGTGACCGTCACATATAGGAAATCACAAAGGAAATTGTTGCGTAGTTCTTGGTTTTAACCGAAAAGAGGATGTCGGTTTAAAAATAGTTTAGAGAAGCTGGGTTATCTCGTCTCGAAAAACTAAAAAATGCATACAAATTGCTTGATTAAATCCTATTAAATCAAGTCATTGATGCTCACAAAAGTAAGTGTATTTTTCTGGTTTATATATGTATATGTGCCATTGTTAAAGTTTCGATACATGTCATATACGTTAATTCTTGAATAGAAACGTTTTAAAAATATTTTTTTAGCAATTTTATGTTTTCCATTTGCAATATTTTGAATCTTCGCCATCGATTACAATATACGATAGGACAAAAGCAACCTTGTCCCGTGTCGTTGCTTCGACAAAAAGCAACGACAAGCAACCTAAAACACATAAATTTTATCTCTCAAATATTATTGAAACATTGAGCTATTTAAGTGTAAAAGAGAGGCAAATAAACAAATAAATATACGTCGTTTCACTTTTGTAAAATTACCTTTTAATGTCGTTTGTATCATCTATATGCAAAATTTCAATGAAATCCATTTGATTATTTAAACGCGAAAGAGATACAAACAAACCAACAGCACCTGTCAATTTTATTATTCTTTAAAGATTTGTCAAGAAACAATATACGTTGTAATATGAAGACCATTGATTCCCAGAATTTCACTATTTTAGACGAAGTAAAATGCATCTGGAAAAATATTCTTAGTGTGAACATTAAATTAATTTACATATTCTGTGATTTGTATAGGAAATGTCTTTATAAACGGTACTAATATTATGAGAACAATAGTAATAATTTTCTTTTCCAGAAAATCATCCAAAACCTTTAATATGTTACGAAAGAAGAGAAGTTATAATTAAACACACTCAAAATGTTGCTAAGTACAGAGCGCATCCTTATTTATCGGATGCTGATAAAATTAAGTTGTAAATGATTTAAATGTATTTAAGACTTGCGTCACAAACAAACCCACTTCAAATTCGTGTAAATCTTCAATATATATTGAACGATTTTACGAATTACTTCCGTATCCACCAGCTGCTACCATAATGCGACAAGGTCCTAGGAATCAAATTTCTCTGTATACAGTAAGTTGATATCCCTTTTAGGGTTCAATCAAACAAGCTTACGTACTTATTTACATTTAAGAACTTCGTGATCTTTATCCGTTGGCTACTGTTTGTGCGCATAATCGGTACAACACATTGCATCAAACATGGGTCGTATTTGTTGAGCCCTTAATTAGATTATACTAAAAGCAAAGTTAAAATATTAAATCACTGAATTAAATAGTATCCATAGGTTTTAATGAATATAATGTTAATAAATTTTTTTAAATATTTTATGTATCGAAATATTTCATACCCAAACGAACCCTCTATTGTGAAAATCAAAATTATTTCATCGGAACCCACTTTAAAGGCATGAAATATTTTTTTCTCTTTAATAACTTCTATTTAAAAGTGGTACCGTCTAAATAGTTTCAGTTTTCAGCAGGAAATTTTAATATTGTTTTACATTTTAATATCAGGATTTTATCCAGTCAAGGATATTTGCCTTCATAAATATGCTTAAAAAATGTTTATGTGCGAATGCAAATAGATATTAACGAGATAGATATCGTTCAACATTTAGTTTCAGTGAATATTTGAGGCTCATGACCTTCGAAAGGCAATGAAATTTTGTTTCTTCATTTTCATCTGAGAATTTAAATATAAATTTCCATGCTTTTAAGTTGCATTACTTTCAAATTTAAAAAAATTTCCACCTCCATTTTCACATTTTAGATAAAAATTTTACCTTCTATAACGCCGTTTAGTATAAACGACTTGACAAAAGTTCCTAATACTCCAAAACGCAATTTATATTTTGACAAATTTAATTTTATTTGCTTTGTGTTCGATTTGAGTGGCAAAAAGTGTACCGTCTACAACGCCATCTAGTGTAAATGACGTAACTAACGTCTTTAATAGTCCAAAACTCAATTTATATTTATACAGTTTTCTTTTAATATGCTTTGATATGGTGTTCGAATCGAGTGGTAAAAGTTTCCCGTCTTCAACGCCATCTAGTGTAAATGACGTAACTAAAGTCCTTAATAGTCCGAAACGCAATTTATGTTTTGACAACTTCGACTACCTATGCTTTGACATGGTGATGTAGCTGGAAATGTTTGCTTCGTTGGGATAAGTCTATCGTTTGGACGTTTCCAAAAAATTTGTACACATTAAAGAGATCATCCCTTTTTATAAATTTATTTTACCCCTACCTACATCTATGTAAATGATATCTTGAAAACCGATAGCCGGCTATTAGTTGCCCTTGTTTGTTTTTTTGGAGACAAAAATTTACTTGCTCCTTAGCCATTAAATTTTTGGGGATTCATTTGATTTTTCCTCCATTTTATTTTGCGGTTTCGGCTACTGGTATCGTTTAAAATGTCGCTCTTTGATAGCATTTAAAAATAGTAAAACAACATGTGACTTTAACATTGTTTATTGGGTATCACGAGACGCACAAGAAAGGTAAGATTATCAATGCATTTTATATGTATAGCATTATATTCATGATCACATAACTAGACAAATTATGTTTTGTAAAAAAAATGCAAATATATTTAAAATTCCATATTATACAATTCTTAAAATTCAAATTATTTCCAGATGTTATGTAAATATAAATTAATTTATGGTTTAGACAAGAGCAATAAATGAAGCAAAAAATGGCATAGTCAAAAACACAAAAATACTTGAAAATATAAAAGGTTACACAAAATCCTTTCATCCTTGTGAGAAACAAAACGAATTCTTAGTGTTAACCCGAACTTGATAAAAGTTTATTTTCGTCGCTTAATGGAAATGAAGAGGAACTGCTAGGTTAGAGCAAGCGTTAAGCTATATAAAATATATAATAAACCAGTATTTTCTAATCGAGTTACTAAGTAAAATACACATAAAGGAAAATAATGTACGTTGGTGACAGGACATTCTAAATGAATAGATTTTTTCTCCTATCTTAGATTTATTATCTATGCCAGAACGTGTAATATGTAACTTTTTGTTTTTGATTTTTTTTGTTTTATAATACTGACTTTTTCTCGTGAATTTTGCCGATCTTACTTTTTTATCATACTTATTCGATGTACCTTGCAGAGAAACTATAATGCAAATGAATGATTTTATGAAATATTAGATGTTGGGTTTTTTTCAACCTGATTACTTTTGCTCACTTTTAAATGGTATGTACAATTATGTTTAAAAACCCTTTTACTTTCCTTTCACTGCCTTATTTATATTCTAATCGAAGTGAAAACAATATGTCATAGCAAATAAAACAGAGTCCAATATTTGTCAGTATATGCCAAAACTTAAAGCATAATAACAGTTTCTAATGAGATCATCATAAAACAATTTGTACAGAAACATGCTTAATTAAAATACACTTTAAATCGAATTATTCCTAATAAATTGAAATTTATTTAGACGTAATTATTATTTAATTTTGTTGAATTCAATTAAAATTAAATTATTTTAATATATATTTAAAAGTGCATTATTTTTAAAAGTATTTATATTCTTCTAACGAAAAAAATTTCATAATAATTAATAGCTCGACTCAATACATTTTTAGTATTAATATCTAAGCTTTTTGGAAAAATAAATTGTAATTCTAAACGTGTAGCTAATAAACTATAATAATATTATTTAATAAATTAATCGGATATAAACTTGGTGACAAAAATACCTGTTTTAATTTTAATTTTAAAAAAATTTAATTTTTTAAAAATAACTTTTAATTTTAATATTTTAATTTTTTTAATGAAATGTAAAAGAAATGTTATAAAAATAGACCTTCCCTTCCTTTTTTCCATTTTTTTGAAACCTTCCATTTTTTTTAAATTAAGTTCAACTAGGAGCATATGATTCCTTATATTATCTATTTATTAAATGGCAAGCAAAATGAAAAACAATACTATTTTTAGGACTATCGTGTTTAAAATATATAATTAAGATAAGATGTTTTTCTTCAAGTTTTATCTTCTTGTATATTGTACAAAATTTTCTATCGAACATTATCAGAACAAAAGTGAGAAAATTATATTCATACAGGTACTACTAAGTATAAATGTATCAATGATTTAAACAAAACCTTTAGCATATAAGTGTAGGTAATAAACAAATATTGTAATAATTTTCTCTTGACTGTTAAATTTTAATTATTGCTTTACAAACCTTACAACTGTGAAGAAAATTTCTCTTGCTCTAATTAAACCACATCGGATTATCTCACAAAGGTTTCAATTAATTATCTCTTTTCACACATTTGGATACAGAATTACTCGTTTATAATTTTGTATTCAACTAAAATGGACTTTGTACTTTTTGTCACAAATTTCAAGCAAAATGAAATCAATGAATTTTCCGTCGAAAATAATATGGATCTTGGACCACGACATGGTGTTTTAAAAAAAATAATAATTACAATTTATAAGTCGCAAGGTTTAACTTTAGAGTATTTGTAGATATTGGAGAAAAATAATTTTTGGTGGTTTAACTTATGTCGCGTTTTCAAGAATAAAAACATCAGAAGGATTAGCATTATTGTTATATTATGTTATATTACAAACTCACATATGTTGTGAATTTGTAATATTTATAATTAGTGTATATTAATATTGTGATTTCTAAAGTTGTATCTACATACTTAAAATTTTATGGATATTAAACAAACTGATTATATGCTCATGCATTTAAATGAGTAATCAACAGCGATCATGCTTTGGATGGTGTTGGAACCGTCGCACATCCTAGACTGGGTAATAGAGATATCGTCCACATGAGCATCTGCAAATATGCCTAAAGCACTACAGAAGCGTGGCAGTCCCAACTGCATCCTGAAAGCATTATTGTAATGGACGCGTATTAATTAACTCGCAAGCCCTCACAAAGCCATGCTTTTGCTAGTATATATATATATATATATATATATATATATATATATATATATATATATATATATATATTGCATAAAAGACACAAAGCTTCAAATTTCATCGCCGTGATGAAATTTGAAGCTTTGCGTTCGAGAGATCACCGTGACCAGTTCTCATTCTACTCCTTTTCCTTCGATACAAACAAGCATGAAGCGTAACTCGTCCAAGCTCAGTTTACTCAAGTAAATTGTGTATTTTACTTAAAAATGTAATACTTTTTTATAAAAAAAACCTGGTATGTTTTGCTTTTTATCAACTTAAAACTATGATACTTTCCAACCAAAACATCAAACTAAAAAACTACTTCCTTCATATTAAGAGAATCAATCGCCATGCAAAATGGCATCACCTGTAAAAAACTGGGCTACAAGTGAATTTAGGAGTTAAAACGCTGAAATTCACATTACTAAAAAAATTATTTCAACATTTAAATGTCACGGATGATGAGCAAATAGACTGACAAGCTGATAAAAAATGGAAATTTGGTTGAATTTTTTCCCTTCGAGTCACAAAATTTCCAAGTGAAATATTTATGACGTAAACCGTTGATTTTCATTGGTGAATTTTATTTTCGAAGCGATTCGTTTTCCATTTGGCATAAATTGATGACTTATTGAAGTGCCGAGCATGTATTTTTAATGCACTCAATATTGTTGACTAGTCTTCAAAGGGTGCACCTTACCAATTTGTCATTAAAAAGTTAGTTGTGAAATAGTTAATTTATGAATCCTTTCGTAATTGAAAATGGTATAGGCGTAATTAATGTTTTTGTTAATGAAAAGGATTAATTTTTTTTCCAATTAAGAAATCATTCTCTTGAACCCATCAGGCAGGGAAATTAGTTTGTTATGCTTATTAAAAAAATCCTGTTTTATTATGTAATCTGTTTATCAAAAGAGTTCGACCTGTATAACTATTTTCATCAGAATTATATCCATGAAGCCAAGAACACATTGAGTTGAAGAAGATTCAACTTTTTCTATCAAAACGTTTCTCATTTATTGCAGTATTTTTAAATTTTCCCTATTTTTGTGACCTCTTTTCCAATAATGTGGCTTAAAATTATTCTCACGTGTTTCTAACGGTTTACGTAGCACCCAACATTGTTATAGGTCAGCCAATTTACAAAAAATATCCACAAATTTTACATTCAAAACTTCCTTGGGAACAAATCTATCCATTGTAACAGACAGACAAATGTAACAGAAGCCTTTTTTCCATACTATACAGTGATAGATATTTCTTCTGTGTATAATAGATGTAAGAATAATATTTATCTCTTTTCAGCAGAAAAATTCATGCAAATATTTAAATGGACGAAGGCCCACATTCAAGTACCGTCCAAGACGAATAGGATTGCCGCATACTGTATTCGTATATCATAATCGTTTGCCCAGCGCGTTTCAAGAAAACACCCTGCGACGGTTGATTTTTTTGCGCTTCCCTTGAGAAAATAAATAAAAATATACAGCCTTAAGAAAATACATAGAAAGTCAAGGACTTTGTTTTATGTTATATATTGATATATTAAACAAATAAACTGTTTCAATTTCCATTCAGAAAAAGGGACTTAAAAACAGTTCTTTTTGAGAAAGTGCTGTTGGATAAATAAAAAAAAAATTAAAAGTACCATAGAATAGAGGTCTTAAATACATTTAACATGCATCATCAGGAAAAAAATGTCAACATTCAAAAATTTACAAAAAAAACCACTTCTAGTTATGATTTCATTTAGTACATAACATTCCTCTTATGAATCTCAAAATATTTATAGATTTTAATAAATTTTATATACAGAAAATATTAAAAACGAATATGGAGCAAGAATAAATGTTATAGGGCGTACAGCGGCAACAACTTATATATATATATATATATATATAAGTGGAACTATGTGCGAGTTCTTTGTAAGCAACACTCAGAATTTATTATTCAACCCCAATTACCAATTTATTATATTGGCTAAGGTAGGAGTGTATTAATTTTCCTCCAAACGGGATGTAGTTTTTATTAATCATGAAAACTATAAAGGAATTTAAAAGGAAAACCAATATATAATAAACTTTTTTCTTGCATAATTAACCTCTATTAGTACTAAATAGTAAAGTAATCTCATATCTTCTAGCGTTTTTAGACCAAGGTCTACTAATCAATCGAAATCTTAGTCGGAAGGCTTAAGTAAATTATATTACTCATCCTGTTTTTAGCAGGCTAGTATGTTTAGAATTCTTTTCCAACTAAACCAAACAAATTTTTAATTGGCTATGGCAAGTTTACTAACCCAAATTTATATAAAATATTTAACCAACTCAGTACGGCTCCAACATTTATTTGTCCAGTACATCTTCAAAAGGTGACCATATTCCTGAATATTAGATCTCAAATAGTTGAAGATTCGAATCGACCCGGAATTCACATAACTGCATCCTGGCACCAAGAATATATCCTCGATAAATATTTCCAAAGCTAGGATGAAAGAGTTCTGTCTATTGTAACCGTTCGACTGTAGAAGTACTACTTCCATAGTAGCTAATGCCAATATTTTTTGTATAATGTTTTATCTTTGTTAAGATTTGAATTGAAAGGAAAAAAGAAACATTTATAAGATCACGAAGTCGTTTTTTCCAGAAACAACTTGACGTAGAAACTTGAAATTTGGCGTAGTAATAAAATATGTTAATCCGCATATAGATCATTAGCAAACACTCAAAGAATTTTTCATGGAAATTTTATAGCGGTCAAAGTAGGCATTCAAAGTTATTTTCTAATTTCAAATATGGTAAACATTAGTTTGAAAGGTCCCCAAAATATTTTCTTCAGAAAATGTTTTCCTTACGAAACTACTGCACCACAAAATATGGTTTTCGAAGCCTGCGCAAAGTTTCTAGAAAAACTATATCTGTTATCCTAAATCTTATAAGCTTTACGTTAAGATAGTTCATTGGAAATATTATATGCGAGTCATAGATTCTTTCTGTGGTTCATCTTTGGCATCTGACAAAAAACTGTTTATCCAATTGACATTAATTGCTAATATAAATTACAATATCTAGAGGGATATATATATATATATACATAAATATATTTATATATATATACATATATATAAATATATATATATATATATATATATATATATATATATATATATATATATATACCTATATATATATAATCGTGCATTTACAATTTTAGTATATGGATAATGGACAATAACAATTTATGTGAAGGGATTAGAAATATTTCGGGTTAATTTCAGTTAACATTTTATCCATTGTATTTACTTTCAGGGCCTTATCGAGGGTATGAGGTCTCGTGAACAATAGGCGGCTCATTGGACCGACCAATTGGAAAAGAATCCTAGAAATGAATAAAAAATCCAAGAGGTAGAAAGACCAGCCTAATATCATACACACTGGCGCCAAGTAATTCACGTCGAGACGCATCTATCGTTTTTGGATCTCGATCATAAATAATGCGGAACCGACTAAAGATGACGAACTTTCTTAAATAATGTATGAAGGTATTATCGACAACACGAAAAGCAAATAAGTATTCTAAAATATAGTGACTACATTTTTTTTTCCTCTTTTCTTGGCTATTGCGAAACCAAACTGTACATATTTTGAAGTTAAACAAGTTAATTTCTATATTTACATTAAAATAATATTTTAAAAAATGGTATATAATATTGAAATTCACAAAAACAACCAGGATATGTGAGGCGAATAAATCAGAGATTGTCTATTATAAGCATTTTCCTTGCGACAGTACACAGCCTTGCAAGCGATATAACTAAAGCACTAAAACTAAAGCATAAAACAAATGAATAAATCTCTGAGAATACCGTTAATAAATTACATGTCAATAAATATATCATTAAAAATGTCACATAAACGCTATGTAGCGACTAAACATGGTTTTTTATTTGCTCTGTTCAACAGGGACGTGCAGTTGGCTGTTAAATTGTGGATGATACCAAATATTCACAACTAGTTAAATACATAAATTTTTGTCACAATTGAAAATGTTTACAAATTTTTGTCACAGTTGAAAATAAAGCAAAGATATAAATGAGAATAATTAACTCAATAATCCCGGTTTTTTTTCCCGACTAAGTTTTTCAAACCGATTTTCAAAACCAAATTACACAAAACGAATTTGTTACTATTAATTATAGACAACCAAAGGCAGAAATAATTAATGTTATTTATCAGAAATATTCATGATTAATAAAAATGTTAATTTCGTGTTTAATAAACAAATTTCCTCACTGAATTTTCCCGCTGGTCAACCTCACGTGAAATAGTATAGACCAGTGAGACACAGTCTATAGTAACTTTCAAGATCCATTATGTAACTTAACATACAAGTCGGTCTTAATGAAACCATTTAGAATATTGAAATATTTTATAGAATGCAAATAAAAACAGGAAAATCAAAAATAACGATTAAAATATAAATATTTTAAGATTTTAGTTGCTATCTGCAGTTAACGTTATTGAATCGTTTATTTATAGTAATATATGCAAATAATCGACCTTAATGAGACCTTTCTACATGTTTTGGCTGAAAATAGAAAAGATAGTATACACAATGTACTTAAAATTGTAATGGAAAACATTATCGCTTTTTCGTATAAAGCTAGACATTATCAAATGATTAAACTGTAAATTTTTATCATTACAGAATTTTCGTAAGGAATTTACCCCATATGATTGTAAAAATGTTTATTTCTAAATTTCATTTTATTTGTAAATTGCACAGCCACTTGAATGCTTTACTTGATAACGGCAGAGACTAATTAGCGTTTCTACAATTAATATAATTATTGATAATTGATTTTGCATAGTTTTATGAAATGTCTAAAATATTAGGAATAAATTAGAGATATCATTTAAATCAGCATTAATTGTAAATCGTGGTACATAAATAAAATTTTTTTCAAAATTTATTTCAATTTATTTACAAAAGCGCTGATCCCAAAAATTTTTTGTTATGAGGTTTTTATGGTAATTAATTTATGTGAGGTCACATCTAGCAATTACCTCCTCACAAGTCATTTAAATTATGTAAAGGAGAACAAATTATTATTTAAATATTTAATATGATTAAGTAACTATCTATATTCCATTACATATAGAAAGTAGCTTTAGAAGGTGTAATTATCAGGTGTTCAAGAAAACCTCACAATTACATTCGTGAATTCTATTATACAAGCTGAGCGTTTATATGTATGTAAAGTCATGTAATTAATATTGTAATTACACTTTTTATATTGTTTTCATTCTTCTTTTTCTTGGTTCTAATTCATTTTTTTTTGTTCATTATTTTTAATTGTTCCCTCAAATTTTGTTTCAATTTCTGCTCTGTTATTTTACACGTAAATAATTAAGGAATGTCATTTTATATGCAAACATGTTATCGGAATACAAAGTAAAGGATTGAGATCCTCGTAGAAAAAACTTACTTTCTTTGAAAATGTTATGGTTTTTTAAATTGCAGTATTCATATATTAAAGTAAGATACAGTTGTCACCTTTATTCTGCTCGTAATTAAAGTGGTAAGTAAGGTCGTCATACATTTAAACCCATTATCGGAATACAAAGTAGAGGATTGAGATTCTCATAGGAGAAACTTCATTTCTTTGAAATTTCTACAACTCTTTAAAATACGGTATTCGTATTTCAAAGTAAGGTACAGTTGTCATGTTTATTCTGTTTGTAAGCACAGTGGTTTTATACACTCAAATTGCGAAATTTTTCTTTGCATGAGACTTGATTATAATTGATTATACTTATGTTTGAACCCTTAATTTTATTTCAAATTAGGCAATGTTTTTTACTTATTTTTTTGTAATTTATTTGAAAGATATTCTGTAATGACAACTTTGTTTATTTTGTAAAGTTTTAACACTATAATTTATTCACAAGTTAATCGAGATTTCTTAAAAAAACTATTTCTTTAATTTTTTAAGTATATATGTTAATACGAATTTAAATATTCGCCAATAACTTCGATTAAATTAAAAAAAAAGATTCAAAAAATGTCCTCAAAATGACTTTACTCAACAGATAAAAATTTTAGTACAAAAATTTAAATTTTATCAAATTACGGAAATTAACATTTTTAAAAAAATCTTCGGGAAATAAATTAAGAATTTCATGAGAGCGCTTTAATTAATAAAGTTTTCGAAATAAATTAATTGGTATTCAATAATTTTTGCTTCAGTTTTATCGTCCATCGAGACTGTCCGATAAATTGAATTACATTGTCGCAAAACCGTGGTCTACGCTACAAGTTTTTCCTATTACAAATAATTTGAAAACACTGTGATACGGAACTTATCATTTTCTGTTTAAATTAATATTTATAAACAAAAAGTCACCCCTGATACAATAGAAAGCCGCCACTGTCAGGTTGGTCTTTTTTGTCCTTATCAGTGACATCGGTCTTTAGAGATTCGTAAAATTCATATGACTAGGTTGCTACTATTCGAGGTAACTTAATTTAATGTATAATATTGGTGAAGCTGAAATAAATATAACTGCTGACAGTCTATTATATTGACGTGTGTTAAATATAGTCTGACTTTTTTCCAAATTTTTCTTTAATTTCTTGCGCAGTCAGTTTTTATTTCTTATATCGAAATACGTGTTTTTGTACTGTTATTAATAAGTTGGATTGTTTCATAATAATCTGTGATAGTAATCTCAGGAAATGTTTTCTTCAAATTGCGAGTCCACTTAAAATGCGATAGTTTTGAAGATGAGGATTAATAGATATTCATACTTTTTTCCAATTTTTTGTTATTTTTAAGCACCGATATCTTATGACGTTCAATCGGTCCTGGTAATGCAAATTGGCTAGTATATTATAATAAATTAGATCTGGTCATATATAAATTAGCAATCGTTGATAAAAAAGTGACATATTTTCATGGTTGTTAAAAATGCATGATATCAACTTAAATATCTGGTTTAAAAATATTTCAAATACAGTTTTAAGGAAGTAGAACTATTGTATAGTGATAGATAAGTATTCAGAAAAAAGAAACTGCAAAATACCAAAAAAAAAATATTTGCTGAGATCCAATTAGGATCGGAATCAATATTTTTTGGTCTGAGGTTTGGTTAAATGTTTGTTTTAATTGTTTATAGTCGCTAAAAACTGATAATAGAATATTATATTAATCGCTCTGCATATGGTAACTGAACCATAAATCATCAACTGAGTCTGTTTGTATAAATTAATCATTAAACTAATTTCAATTATTATATTGAGCCAATTAATTATTTATGCTAGAGCTTCAAAAAGACCAAAGGACCACATTTCCAAATAAAATGGAAGACTGATAGATTACGAATAAAAAAACAAGAAAAGGACAATGTTAACAAAATTACAGCCTAAATATTTTGAAGAAAAACAGGAATATAAAAAAGTGACGATAGCGATATGAAGCGAGATATGGAAAATAAAGTGGCGAGACGGAATGTGGTAAAATAGTGAAACCGGAGGAAATTTGGAAACTATCCTTAATTGCGTTGAGGAAGTCTGCATGTAATTTATTTTGAAGAAAATATATCCAGAAATATGAAGTTTGCAGAAATTTTCAGAATAAAGTGAGAAACATGTGTGTGTGTGCTCGTTCGTGCGTGCGTGCGTACGCGCGTGCGTGCGAGCGTGTGTACGTGTGTGCTCGCGTGCGTGCGTGCTTGCATGAGTGCGTGCGTGAGTACGATGCATTAAGCAATAATTTGTACATCCCTGAAGTGTAAAACTTAAAACTTGACATAAAATTTGTTTTTTAAGTTTAACCCCCATATAATTACATTTTTAAAGAAGAAATATTTGAAAAATGTGTAGGCAACGAAATTTTTAAACAAATAATAAAAACAAATCAAATCAAACACAAACAAATTTCAATTTTTCCGACAAATCTTTGTATTTGATATCAAAGATTTCTTTTTTTATAATTTTTTTTTTATAGTTTTCTCGCCGGAATTTTCAATTACGCTTTTTTAAATAAAGACATGGATAGAAATTGTTTTGTCGTATCTATATAATAGTGTACGGGCAAATTTCTTTTAGAAAGAATGGAATAAAAAACATATTTGGAAATACATTTTTTTTTGTGCAGAAAAAACTTAATTGGAAAGTTCAAGTGAAGTAAATTACCCTAGAAAAATTTAAAAATATTTTATTATTAATTAAGACAAGACTGAAAAACTTTTCTACATTTATGCATATTTTATGATTTTCAGAAATATTTTTCAATGTTTATTAATTTTTTCTCAAAAACTATAATAAATACGGTTTTAACTTATAGCAGTTCTTACATGGAATTTTACGTTTCCTAACTTTATTTTGATATCTTTCCCTACTATTAACCGCTTGGAATTTATCGGAAAACTTGTTTTTCCCCGGTTTTTATATCAAGTAATTATAAGTTAATAGAATATCTGTACAAAGAAACAGTTTCTAGCCTTTGAGTCAACTAGTCCGACCTAATTTTTCTGGAAAAAAATTTAAGACATTACAACCTTTTTTCATCCTCTTTCATACATGTTCAAAATTTTAAGCTCTTTTAAAAGCTGAAACTCATGTCTTGGTGCCGAGTTTCTTTGTATCTTCTCTAATTTTATTCAACTTCTGCCATTCTGTAAAATATTTTTACGTCTTCTTTATAACACTTTTATTTAATTTAGTGGGAATGCTGGCTCGTTGCCGACATGCCATAACCTTGTACGCTATTTAATTTGCTGAAATATGATTGATTTTCTCCTTTAATTTTATGGTAAGAGAAACCTAGCTAAGTAATTGAAGAGTTTTGACGATCTATCAACGAGGTGTTAATAATTGAAGAGTTTTGATTAAACTATTTTGGTATTTGTTCTTTTAACCAACCATATGTTTTGGTTATTTTCTTTACAGAAAAACTACGACGACGAGACGTCACGATGCTACAAAACGCAATGCACGGTAACAGCTAACGTATAAAGCCAAGGAAAAGAAGAATAAACCAGAGTGCATGTTCGTAGATTCAAATAAGGTGTTTTAGCTATATTTTTGAAACTTTGACGTGCAATAACAATCTCCAAAAATTGTTAAAAGTATATGGGTCTGTTAATATATATAAAATAGAATAAAATGGCGGTGTGATGCGATAATTTCTCAAAAGTCAATAAATAAATAGCATTCTAGTACATGCGTGCGTACAAGAATGCTTCTTATTTATATACAGGTGTCCAGTGGCAGATTTCAAAGTTTGAACAAACATAGTTTCTGAACGAAACACATAAGAGGGGCGCGGGGGGCGTCGTCGTTAGAGGTGCGGATATTTTAGTAGCCATGGAACAGTGGAGTGGAGAGCACCGCGTTTTTGCCGTCAAGGCGTACATTTCGAGTAGATTTTCGCTGTCTGTAGCAAGCCGTCGATTTAATAATCGTTACAGTATTCATCGATTACGTGATGGGCCATCGATCATCCTCATTCAGTCATGGGTAGCAAGGTTCAGAGCTACAGGATGAACATTAAATAGGCCTGGGCCTAGGCCAGGACCTACTCCATTGGTAGCCACGGATGAAAACGTCGAGCGTGTTATGGTTTCTGTCGTTGAAAATCCCCGTTTAAATTGAAAATCCCCGTTTATCACTGCGTACACGTTCATCGATATTGGGAATTCCGAAATCAACTTTACGGTAATAATGCAAAAAAATCTCAAGTTCCATCCACATACAATTCAAATTGTTCAAGATTTACACGATTCTGACTTTGAATGAAGAAAAACTTATGCGGAGGTGATATTGTTGAGATTTCGTACTGCTACCCGGATGGGCAACATATCTTTAGTGACGAAGCTCACTTTCACATTGGAGGATATGTGAATAAGCAGAACTTTCGTTACTGGGATGTCCACAACCCAAGACAAATGCATAAAGAGCCTTTACATAAGCCTAAAGTAACAGTCTGGTGTGCCATGTTTGTATCTGCAATCATTAGCCTTATTTCTTTGAAAAAAAACGTGACCAAACTGTAACTATGAATTCGGAGATATATGCCCAGATTTTGAATGACTTTTTCAGAGTACAACTATCGAATAGTCTATCCTTCAACCAAAACACATGGTTTCAGCAGGACGAGGCCACAGCTCACACTGCTAGTGTGTCCATGAATGCAGTGCGGCAGTTATTTCCAGAAAAAAACATACCCCGAAACGGTACCGTACCGTGGCCACCTAGGTCACCCGATTTAACCCCATGTGTTCCGTTGTTTACAAAATAAATCCGAGCGCGTTTTTGAAAACATGCGTGCTAGACTCGAAGAGTGTGTCTGACCCGATGGGCGCCATTTGGAAAACATGGTTTTTAAAAAATGAAATCCGCATTTATTGTTATAAAGTTAAAATAAACCTACTTTGTATTAGAGGTGTAGATTTTTTTACAATTGTTCAAACATTGCAATCTGCCACTGGACATCCTGTATTTACATATATATATATATATATATATATATATATATATATATATATATATATATGTATATGTATATATATATATATATATATATATATATATATATATATATATATATTTATATATATATAAATATATACGGGAACGATGAATGTGTCTATTATTCGTACAGGCGATATTCTGCTCTGCAGTGAAATAACCCATCCGAAGATTCGGAAATATTTAGGCATCATTAGTATGTTGCTGAAAATACTTAATCTCATCTAACAAACAAGGCGATCGTTGAATTTTCTTTTTGAGCACGCTTTTATTAATAAAGTAACAATTATTTTAATTAATGAACATAATATTCCAATTTATCACAATTAAATGAAACTACGTGATGTAGTATTATTTCTACTTTCTTTAATTTCTTTACCTAGGTTTCGTTGTATCTTACATCTTTAAGTGGTCTATTAGCAAAGATGGTATGATTGTGAACAATAAATTTCTACAAAATTAACGACAAATATATTTAATCAATGTTCAATCAACAAAAATAATGCCAAGTCTTGATTGTTTTTAAATTTTTTTATTGGATGCTGGAATATATTTTATTCATATTAAGGTGTGATTAAGTGTTTATCATATCAAACTTGCGTAGTCATACGTCTGAAATTTAATTAGTTCCTTTTATCATATTTAACTCTACAGAAACATAGCTTTTCTGTTTTTAATTATCGAATAGTGATAATATAACTTGCAAATTTAGTTCGGTTAAACAAACGAAACAAATTGTTTAACCGAACTAAATTTGCAAGTTATAAACAAACAAATTTAGTTCGGACAAACACATTTTCAAATGTTGATTGTTATAATATATATGTATATAAATATATATATATATATATATATATATATATATATATATATATATATATATATATATATATATATATATATATATATATATATATATATATATATATATATATGTATATATATATATATATATACATATAATTGCTAAATGACACTATTTCCAAGATTGCTAGGAGATCATTTTCATATTTCTAAGGAACTAACAATTCCACGTCTGAAAACAATAAAATTTTGTGATGGATTTGTTACCCTCTTCCCAATATTTGATTGGTCATAAATTTTCTAAACGTATAGCTTAGATTATAACTATTACCATATAGGCATTTTAAACGGAGTTGAGGACAAAATCTAAAGATGGAAAGTGGAATTCTTTTACACTTTATAGCAGAAATGTCGAATATATATGAATTTCATTTCAATTGTTGAGTACGATATCGCTTTTGTGGTCTGATAATTGTTTTATTTTGGAAATTATTATTTTGGAAGGACCGACGGACCTGATGTATTACTAAAATGTGTTAATAAAAACATTATTCTCCGATGGTACTTAATTTACTGTTATATACATGGAATACATGGAACATGGAATAAGCACCCAAACATCATTTTACCAAGACAATTACGGTATAAATTGAATTGAAATGCTATACTTAAAAATTAATTTTCTTCATAGCTAGCTGGATATATTACTTAATTAATTTAGATATACCCGTATGTAAACCAATATTCAGTCTACCACGGGACTCGACCATACACCACTTAATGCCGTATTAGCTCTCATTAAACTTAAGTTTACAACCTCACGACAACAAAAGCTTTAATGTGGAAAGCTCCAAACCCATACGCGCTATGAACTTTACGTTTCAAGCTTCGCATACTCTGTGGAAACACAAACTCACTTAAGTAAATACGAGAAGTAAGTAATTAGTGTCTAAACGATGTTACTTTATTTACACTAGTATTAAATAAGGCTTTTTTGTAACTCTCTTTGGGTTTGATTTGTGAATATGTCAGCACAGACAACTAGTTTTTTTTAATGACTGCAAACTTATTTCTTACCGTATTTTTTTTATTATTTGTTCCGATTTATGGTAAAAGTCAATATATATAAAATTTTTAATCTCAGCATGGACATTCAATAATTATGAAAGCAAATGAAGCGGAAAAAACTCTTTCCATAATGATTTTATGTTAAAGACGTATAATTAATTTCTTTCCCAACTCAATTTGGTCTCTTAATTTAATCTGGTTAATTTTCACTTTTTTCAATTCAAGGGACATTTACCTAATGTGAAAAGTAATGAAATAAAAAAAAAATGGCACCGTAATTTGTTAAAAACTTTATTGCTATATTCTCAATACGCTGTGATGCGTGGTGTTTTTAAAATGAATTATTAGAATTTAGATTATACCGCAATTTCCTTGGTATTCAAATACCTATTTATTTAATGAAAATTCTTCTAAAAGATAATTTATTTCCAAAACACATAAATTTCTTGAAATATATTTGCGTTAAGAGAAATAAATGTAATTTTTAGTCTATCAATATCATTAAACTTAAGTTTACAACCTAACGACACCAAAAGCTGTAATGTGGACTTTTTGAAATTCCTTGATTCTTTATCACTCTCAAATTCAAAATTGTGAGTAGAAGGAGGTAATTTTGCGTTAAAATACTTACTAAATGCTGCTATCTCGTAGAACGCATTGCTGAAGTACAGCGGGCTTACTGGAGACACCATCCATAATAACTTTTTGGCTAACGTGTCGGCAGTTAAATTAGCACGGAGCAGAAAAAATAATTGTAAATGTGTAAATAAGAGAAAAACTGATACTAGGATGATTTACAATTCAAAGTACTTGTATTCTTTATAATGAAGAGATAAAAGTATCCCTTTCACTGACCGCCTTGAAAGTTGTTTTGGCTGCTGGGTGAGAAAATTAGTTCATAGCTTCATGCGTTATAGTGATTTTATCATATTTATTGTTAAAAAGTTAGTCGGATATGCGTATTCCGCGAAGGATTCACATATAGTGATATTATATTAGTTTCATGTTATATATATTACAAATGATATTATATTAGTTTCTTCTAAATAACGTATTGATGACTATCAACAACGTCTAGGTAAAAATTTCTAATGAAAAAATTTATACTATGTATTCACGTAACGCAGGACCTTTCTATAAAATTTCAACACTATTGGTTGTAAACCCAATGAGCTGTGATGACGCACCCTAGAAATAGATTGCTCTCTGACAAAGGAATCCATATGATGTCAAGAATATATAGATATTCATATCCAAACATTAATATGGAATAAGGAGATGAAGGTTTTTTCGAAAATAAGAATTGCTCAAATATTAAAATCATTAAAATTTTTTTATCATAAATTAAAATGAATTTCACTTCCAACTTTATCCATATTTCAGCTAAATATAAAATCCTTTGCAATTATTGAATGCTTAATACCACATTCTGAACGAAATAAAGTCATTCCGTAATGAAAAAAGCTCCAGAATTGTTTCGTAACGTTAACAAACTTCCCTCACGTAGGGCACACCATTCCTTAATTTAGCTAACATAATTACTTCACAGAAATAATTCGTCGGAAAATTATTCGTTAAGTCTTACTTTATTCATATGTTGGAGTAAAGGAATACGGTTTTATATAAGTTTGGTACACGTATACGTCGATATTTTCCCTTGTCCGTAATAGAATTAATTTGAATATATTAATCGCAAGCCCTGGGGGATAGCACGATTTTTAACATTACAGTATTTTTTATATAGTAAAGCACTAACCTTTTAAACTTCATCTTGCTTACCGAAAAACTCAGTTATGAGAAAATGGCTTGTAAAAAGTAAATATCACAAACCTGCGTATTCGAATTCATTATCACTTTTTGAATACATTTTTTTTCATTTTTATTTTCTAGTTCTATTAATTTGTATTATTTTTAGGTAGTAACTTTAGTTTTACAGTAAGGCATTTAATTCTTAAATAGAGCGGTAGTTTACTGTGATAATACTGGAAGTCAAATGAATGTGGAATCGGCATAACATAGTTTGGCCAAACACAAAAATAGGGTAGCAATTTTTGTGTAAATGTCGACAAAAATGGGTAGAAATTCTATTGAGATGAAACATACGAATCAGGAAAGCAATAATTATTATCCATTTACCAACACATCCTAAAACACATTGCAAACATTTTTACGGATGCAAATAGGAATATTTAAGCATTAAAAAAATTAAATATAACTACTCGTATTTAAAAAAATCGATCCAGTATAAAGTATATTTACACATAATGTTCCGCATCATCAGGACCGCTAATACGTCGAAAATAATGCACTTGGAGTGCATTATTTTATATTTAAAAGGCGCACACATCTTCCTTATCAGTCGCCGACCGTTTAATATCGGATATGCGCATGGCTGAGTGGAGAGCGCTTCGTCTAAGCAAAGTTAAACATTTTGATAAATGTGTGGTCACAAGTTTTCCCGTTTGTCGCAAAAGTATTTTTAATCCAGAAGTATTTTCTCTAAAACCAGTATTTCAGCACTGGTAACGAACTAAGCTATTAAATTTTCGTAACAATTGATCGCATTAGAATATTTCAATCCAGGTAATTTTAGTTCAATCTATACCAAATCCCAATATTAATGGTTTTCTTTCTATTTTTAAGCGATCTTTTTGGTAATAACGGTAGACGACCGCAAATTTTAGTAGTTTTAATAGTTTTTAACGAAAATAAATATTTCAACTGACAAAAGTTTAAAAGTTTTCTAATTATAGTAAAAATTTATCAAATTTTAAAACAAATTTCCAAAGATAGGACTTTAATTGTATCATATACATTCCCAAGTTCGGGCGTTTTTATAAATAATTATTATAATTTATATAAGATGGCGATACTCGCATATTTATGATTACCACTAAAATACGGAACGAAATATTTTATTTAGATGATTCCAAGATACGAAAGACACGTGTAGAGATTTGCGTTCCGACAACGAAGCACGGGTTATTTAGCGATAGTAATGAATCGTTTTCCGTCGTCTATCAAATAGTGCGAAGCGGATCTAGAAGGTATACTAAAACTAGTCCCTGGTTTACCAGATAAGAAACTGTAGTGGGTTTACTGAATGTTAATTCTACCGAATGTTAATTTTACTAAATTTTGTACGAATTTAAAAAAAAATACCAAAACTGTGATTCTCAAACTGTTTGCCCCAAAATCCACAGACATTATTTACTATTAACTGTTTCATAACTGTGCCAAAATGTTTGCAGAGTACCGAAAAACACAAAAACTTTGAAATAGAAGACAAAAATATCTATGTACAATGGTTCACCCGGGTTTAGATTTTATCTCGGAAAAAGTAGCCAAAGGTACGAAATTCTAATTCTAATCTGTAACGATTTAGCAAGGTAAGAAGTTTTTCGTATTTAAATTTTGAAACATATAAAAATCTAGAGGGCCATACTTGATTGCGGCCTTAATTATGAAGCTTACGAAATGTTTGTGACCCTATGTTTGTGACTTTATAACCCTATTAAAAATAAGTCGAAATCATTTAGGTTAACTTATAAATACCGACGTTTATTTTTAGTATTTCATTGCTCTGGAGCTTTGACTTCTTTATAGCTAATTCAGGCTTCATTTCATAACACTTACTTTTTCATTCATAATTCGATAATAATCCAAGCGCATGACATGAAAACAACGAACTGATATGAACAATGGTGGCCATGACAGTGCGTAGGCTTGTCTGTCATCGGTCAAACGGATTTAGGCGAGCTGTATTTATAAATACATTGCAACTTAAGCTAGAATGAAAATGAAACTAATATTTTAAGTCTTATTTCTAAGAAAAATCTTTCGATTTTAACTAACTTCTTAATTCACGTACATACAATCTGCACTTAAGCACTTTTTATATATGTCAACACGCTTCTATTTTTTAATATTGCTTCTAATTTTTTTTGACTGCATATTTTTACTAATTTTTATTTCTACAAAGAATGCACTCGTAAACTATTTTTTGGAGATACAAATTGATGTAATCGACGACATAATCTACACAAAATCTTGGTATACGTTAGTGCAGATAGAAACTTGGTACATATGTAGTATTTAAAACCACATTGAAGAAAATATCAGGTAAATTTTTTCTATATGCAAAAATAACGTCAATGTTATTTTATCCACCAAGTTTCAACCATACGTAGTAAGTAGATACGCAGCAGGTGTTGTAAAATTTCAAATACAGAGCCATTATATCTATATACTTACGTTGCAGAAAGGTACTATGGCTCTGTACTTAAATTTTCATTGCACCTCTCATTTGAGAAAATATTTAATAAATGAATAAGTAAACTAACCAGAATTTCTACAGTTTTTTTACATTATTACGTATAGACGACTTCGTTAAGTGGGTTTGTCTTAATCTTAGTTACGTCGCTATTCCTGTTATATATGTGCATATAATAAAATTGCAAGAGTGATTCTTTATATTGAATATATTAAAAAAGGTGATTTATTATGTAAAATGAAAATAGAAGCCATTTTTTATAATTTTTGTCTGTATCTATGTTAATTTGAGCGGATGACGCGCAAAATCTACTAGACGGGTTAAGATGAAATTTGGTAAGGCAATAGTATATGTCCAGGAGCAACACATAAAAAAAAGGTTTTTTTCTAATTAAAGGCGCGTTCACTTTACGTTGTAGGTACAATTAGTAAGACATGATTGCACTATAGACTCAATTTGATTAACTAACACTTGAGCTTCAAAAAATGGATTTAGTTTTGTAAGTGAGGAATTTATTTTATTTTGTAAGTAAGTGAGACATTTATCTCTTTTTGAGTTTATAATCTCTATGTCCGTATATTTATTTTCTGGCAATATTTTTATAAAATGCACACCCTACTACTACACACAATACTAATGAAACGCTCAGTGGTAGCTGCGTGCATTTCCCGCATAACAAAATTATAAAATAAACGACGCTATATTGAAGTGTCGACTGGCGATAGTAAAAACGGATCAAGCTTCATTAAAATGTTACGAAAAAGGACATATGTTTTGTTGCTCACAATAAACTGCAAATAATTTGTAAATTAAGTGGAAATAAACCACAGTTGGTATGTTGTATAAGACTTCTAATGACAACCAATCAACTTATGAAAACAACGGTAAAAATAAACTATGTACATTTGGTAATGTAAAAATAACAGCTAGTATGTAGTGGGCTTTATGTAAAGAACTAAATCTAAAATAAAAACTTCTTTAAAGAAGAATTAATTTGCGGTCTGTTTTTTCGGTCTGTTTACATTCATTTTATGTTCAAACTTTACTTTTTATCTTGTAAATAATATTTTAATACCGATATTATGACCATAACGCATCTAACAATATCAACAATTTGACATAAAAATGTCAAAAAGCATTCGCGCGTTTTAACTCGCGATATTTTTTCCTAATTGCAAAATTTCACCTACCAATTGAATTCCCCTGAATCGCGAGTGACAATATTTGAGTTTTCACGACATCGTTTTTTCATTTGTATTGGTTTTTTAATCAATATTTCTACTTTACAGTATACTAAATATTGATATAATTTGTACCATGATTGTGTTATATATTTGATAAAAAAGACTGATAAAATTACTTTTATTAAAAAAAAAAATAAGCCACATCCCAAATCTGAAATAACCTTTCTATCGGTACAAGATATATGTCTAAAACGATTGAAGGTATTTTTTGTACTTCTAAAATATCATGTCAAATTTAATAATGTGACCACAATATCCTGTTCCTGTTCAGCTTGTATTTTGACAGTAACTTAAATAAAATTGTTTAAAAAATCAGAAATTGATATTGATATTTACACACAAGTTGAAAATTCGTTCCATTTATCTCGTGCTTAATGTATACACAAACTACAAAACTCCAAAGTATATTCTAGCTATTTTAAAAGTCACACAATATCTTAAAAATATTTAAAGATGAGAAGAAAAACAAATTTCAACATATAATGTGGAAATTCGTTTTTCTTTTTCCACATGCATCATGAACTGGTATGTTTTGAATTGAAGTAAGGATAGATATTGGAAAAAAACAACTATCGAAAATATCTAATAAAATTATAAATGTATATAAAATAAGATTTTAAAAATGAAGACGAGTTCTTGACGCTGTTTTGCCTCCCAAGATGTATGGATAATATACAGTCAATATATGAACAAACACATTTAAAATTTAGTTTGAACAAGGAAACTGTAGAAAATGCAGAAACGTGAAACTATGTACAATTTGAAAATGTTTCAAAAGAACATTAGTGGCCTTTAATACAAATAGGAATTCTAAGCCATTTAGAAAAAAAACCTATCAAACGTAAATAAAATGTAAAACAGACAAAAAACTTTTTAGTATCTCTTTAAATGCTTCTTTAAAAATATGTTAGACATATTTCTATACGAAAGCGAATACACAATTATTCCACTAAAAAAATTGGAAACATACACGACCACCTAAATATGATGTTGCGATCGCATTTACAAATTCAAAAGAAATTTTAATGATATCCGAGCGGTATTTCTTCTGGCCCTTGTACTTCGACGAAATGGTTTTAAGATTTTCCATTATCACTTGCGGTGAAAGGTCGCATTACGGAAAAGCCTTTCAAAATTCGACGCACTTGAGCGAACTTCTTTTATTGAAATGTTCACTGTTGTTTGTACTTTTTGATATTTGTATTTGAATATAGCTCGATAAGTAGACGTGTTGAAGTAGGTATATTTATTGCGATGTGTATAGTTATTGGCATGCCTTAAAAAATATCGTTATTAAAGTGTCATATTAAGATATACTTATATAATATTAGATTAGATTATTTTCTACTTTAAAATGATTATTAAGTCATGTTTTTATCAAATGTAGTAAGAATATCGATATCAGTATAGTAAAAATATCGATAACAAGAATTTCAAACGTGTGCTATTGTTTTGAATGTTTAAAAGAATATTTGACGAAAGGACGTAGTACCGAGCATATTTTTAATACAGTTGCTTTTTGAAGTTATGTACAGATTGATTATCCAACTGTAATTGCTTTAATACGATACGATAATGTTGGTTTTGATAGTAACTCAGGTCGATGACAGAATTATACATATAATTCTTACAGAATTTTGGCACTACAAATATTTAATTTCATCGAAGGAAATGACGTACCTTTGAACTTTACTAACGTATTTTTTCTTAAAGCTTTCGGTGTAAGGTATTTTTAAATATATTAGATATATGATCTTTTGAAGGTTTTCATATGATTACATCTTTTTCCAGTCAGTTATAAAGTCATGATTCCAGAAATATTTAGCTTTCATTATTTGTCAAGCTGTTTTTGAATTTGTGTGTATAGTAGAGTGTTTACGGGTTCCTTTATAAGTGTTTTATTGCAAATGCTTGACGGAGCTATTTTGCTACATCTTCATATCTATTTATATTGCCAACATTAGCTAGTATTACACATACTTCTGTAATACAATCTTTTGTTTCAGTGGCTTGTTTGTATCTGTTTTCTTACGTGTAACTATGTTTTATTATGTATTTACTGTAAGGATGGTGGCTTTTCTTTCCATAAAAACGTTGCCACTCGTAAAGCAGGAAGTATGTATTTCTTTCTCAATATGTTATAATTGCCAAATTCTCTGTAGATATGTTATGTGTAGTGTTTTTTGTTTCAATCATTTAAATTTTTGTTCCTCTCTGACTATGTGAAGAGCGGTTAAGTAAACTTTGTTAGTTGGGTTTGGCTTTCTAGTATGGAAATGGCTTTATATATAAAGCTTTTGTTAAATGTATTATGAAACGTGTAAGCTAGTTTGCTATTTGTTTGGATCGTGTAGATTTTTTAAACCTCCAAAACGGCGTCTAATATCTATGAAACGTATAAACTCAATGTGGTAACGTGAACCGAATTACGGTGGAGTTGATATGATGTTGTTTTGTTTATTGGCAGTTATTTTAAATATGTGTTAGACTCGTTTATTAAATGGATTTGATAAATATGCGGTAACAGGAAATGCGTGTATATTGTATAATGCATTGCACTCCTTGCATCATTCTATAACAATTACCATTTATTCTATTCCTCTCTCAAAGTCGAATTTTACTAATTGATTTCACACGATCAGTGAGGTTGCATAACGCATGCAGCAGTCAGTGACTGGATGGATGACCTCAATGGCACATCTTAATATTATCCTTATGAACTCTTTCGTGCTTTGGAAAGTACATTTAGCCTTTGGTTCCGGCAGCCATCATTAGATATCAGCCGTTATAAGAAATTCAACCTAAGAAAAGTCTGGTTTCTCTTTATAAAAACCAGCACCCTGGCCAAATCTGCTTGGTTAGACAGCATAAGTTAACTTGAAGGTTAATTTTCAAGTCTTTTCTTTTTTTCTATATTCTTTAAAATAGTTCTGTATGTATTCTAAATGTTTATATGTTTCTTCTGGCTTCGCGTTACTGATGATGTTTTATCTCTAAGGAAAATTGGTTTATTGCGTATTATTATGACATCGTATAATAAGGCTATTTTCATCGTACATTTATCTATCCCAAATATCATTTAGATGTAATTTCTGAAGGTTTTTTCCGATTAAAGGAAAATATGGAATTTTTATCTTACTGGTTCATGTAATTTTCTATCATCCGTGTAGAGTACATAAACTATTTTCATATAATTTTTTTTATTTATCCTTTGTCCATTTTCCTTTTTTGAACGTGATATGGAGATAAATGTCCAAATAAAATCATAATCAGTTTAAGTAATCACTCTGGAATACATCTCGCGAAATTGTAATTGGATTGGAAAGTAAGCACTGGTCCTCTATTTTATTTCACTCGACATGATTATCTGCATACATTATATTAGATTTAATCTGTTTTATAAATCTTACATAAGTCTAATAACAACGACTCTTGATATTATTGTACAATTTTTATATATATAAGCATAGAATATATTCCTTTTTTCTCTTTTTTTGGTGTAAATTATCATTTGCGTCTGGAGTTCTTGCAGAAACAGTGTGTTTTTATACTATGACTTTATCTGTTCAGTGGGAGAATTTAACTGCTGTTCAACTAGTATTCTTATTATAGTATAATATTTTTATTGTCAAATATCGCACTAATTATTCTAATCATTAATAACGGTGTTTAAGTCGTCAAGCATTAAAATTCTGTTCTGACTTCGCTCATAATCCGTGAACGCATAGTTCAAAAGTAAATATATAGACGTTTCAAAAACCCAAAAAATTTTCTTTTCAATAGCGAAATATTGACAATTGTTTATTCCCTTATATTGTGATTTACTTTCGTAAAATATGGCGTCACGTATAGAAAAACTATTTAAGTGTTTACGGTTTGTGAACTTAAAAGCGTCACCGATTATACTTAATTAATGAATTTTAGTTCGTTTTAATGATTACTTAATTAATAAATTTTAAAGAAAAATAGAATGTGGTAAATTTTTAACTAACAAAATGCCAGATTACACATTTCTCAATGTTTTAAAAATTCACCCGCAACACTACGTGTTTTAATGTGTGGACACGTGGAAAAAATTGTGAGCTATTCACTTGTTTTTTATCACAATTAAAGATATATATAATTTAAAAATATCGTAAACTTTAATATTTAAATTCTTTGTTTTTACTTCAGAAAATTTTCGTGAGTTAAATTATATTAAAATATGTGACGCCATATTTTCCAAAAATATAAAAATGCGTATTTCGACGTGATTCAAATGCATACTGCGGCTAAATAATTTAAAAATTAAAAAAACATTAGGTCCAATAAACGTCAAACGAACATTTCTATATTTTTGAAAACGCCCATTGGTTTTTTTTTAAACTGCCGTTGCTATTTATGTGAATGTGTGCTAATTTTGAATAGACTTAAATAGATTCCCTTAAAGTTTAAGATTGCTTATTGTATTTTATGAAAAAAAAATTGTTTTCTCGTATTATGTTTTAAAATGGGGAAAATAAATAAGAATTTTTTTATTTTACTTGTAATTTTACAATTTAAAAAATTAGCAAATAAGACATATCCAAAAAAACTGCGTTAAGAAGTACAAAAACTCAACTTCAAAATGCGTTTTTTTCTTTTATTTTAAGTTGACAATTTTTTATCAAATTTCTAAAGTTTAAAATAACTAAAATTTTTCGAATTTAATGTCTTAGAATAATTTTTTATTTTTAAAAAAATTGTACGTTGAATGTAAAGTTTGTGAAGGGACCAAATGTGTCCAGCGATATTAGTAAATATTTGGGTTTTAATTTTAATATTTTTATAATAAATATTTTTACAAAAAAAATAATGTTACGTAGAAATGGATTAGTTACGTCTATTTCAATAAGTTTATCTATATTTTCGGGTAGAACACAATTTTGGTTATAATAATTTACAAATGGCGTCCCGACTACTATAGTGTCCCCGTTGCTCGGAGTTGAGAAAAGCGCGTATGGATAATTTTATATTTCAATGGTCTCTAGATAGGTTTGCCATATATCGCGCCACCATTCCAGACCGTGTTTGTTTGTCTAATAGTTAAATCGTTCTAATATGTGGATTAATTTATTTATGTATTTTAATTATATATTCGCTACAGAAGAAGTCTTAGGTCTTATAAAATATTAATTCATAACATTTTATTCATCTGCTTTAAAAGAGTTATTTTGAAAACCAGGATATATAAACCGAATATTTATATGATGAACATAAAGACTTTACAATGAGCTGATGGCGGGAGTAGCAGCCTATTTAGATAGTCACTTTGTATAAAGTAATTATCACGCAGTTAAAGTGTACCAGGTAAGTTTAAATGTTAATGTGTTCGAGAAATAATAAACGGAAAGTTGGTGAGCTTTTTATATTATTTGCAAATAAACATTTTCTTATTATTAACGTATTGTCCAGTGTTTATAATTTTGATTTTATTTTCATATATGTTATGACAGGAATAAAATATTTTTTGGAAAAGATGGGAAACTATTGAGTTAACAAAATTTCAGTGGATCTTAAAATGTTAGTTCTAAATATTAATACCAGCTGACTCATTTCAGAAAGGAAATTTTTGAAACCTATTTCCTTTCTATAAATCAGGCATTTCACTCCTATAAACCTGTGTTATTTCTTTTCCAGTGGACAGAATACCTATTCAATTGAGCAATGAAAAAAATACTTCATTTAGTACGTTAATAAAATTATTTTATTTTAAGCTTCACACAACATATGTGTAAAGACTCTTCCTTACTGCAATATCTGCATCTCCTCAACAGTAAAAAGGAAATTTTGGTGGAAATATTTTCTAAGTTTAATGATAATTTGAACGGTCTAACAATTATATTCCTGATTTTTCATATTGTTAGGATGAAGCTCATTTTATCAAAGTGAGTATAAATTTGATGAACATTTCCTTTGGTGAAATGAACTTGTTTTACGTTACTTTTTTGGAGACACTTAGAACACATATGTATATATATATATATATATATATATATATATATATATATATATATTTATCACAATGACGTGAGACATGAAGGTTTGATAAGCGGTAAACTATAATGTATGCCATAGGTTATAATCCGTATATAATTATTTTAACCTTGGTACTATTTAATAAAAACCAGTTTATTGCATATTTAGGTAATTACACCCGTTAGAGGGTCTAGAGTATTTTGCTAAAATATGCAAAAATGAAATTTTTCCACAACAAAAATATGTTGACTACTTTATCTTTCCACAAAATGATATGGGGCATATTTCAAAAGAATTATGAAGTCAAGGCATAATCGATATGGCTATTTTACAAATTTCGTTTCCTTTAATAGTTTTGGAAATAAGGAGGAAAACAATTACTTGGATATTTTCAATATATCTCTGAACATATAGATATGAGAATTAAATATTTATCTTACGGCTATTATTAGCTCTTTCGAGCAATCCCCCACACTATTTGCAATTGGAAAACAATTTTTGAGATAAATACTCAAAAATTGTTTTTCAATTGCATATGTGTGTTAAACGTTTTATTACTAAACCAAATTTTAATTTCTTGCGTCTCGAGTTTCATTTTTTTTCGAAAACAGCTGTGAAGGACGGACAATTGAGTTGTCTTATAAGGGTTTCATATTTCCATACCCCCAAGCGGACCATTAAAATCACCGTGCGCGCAAGCATACCATATCCGCATGTGCGCATCACAGCGTATACATACGTTTGTTTGTATGTATTTATCTTAAAAACTATTAAACTTCCAACCAAAATATCTTTCTATATGTCACTTTCTGTTAATTAAATATATTCTGTGATGTAACAAAACTTATTATTGTGAAAATTTTTGTCATCGCCAGCAGGCTGGGTCTTAAATGAAATTAAAAAATCATATACATACATATACACATACATATATATATATATATATATATATATATATATATATATATGTATGATGAGTCTATTCGTCTTTGTTTTTGATGAAAATAAATCCCTGTATTCTTGCCTGTAATGTGCCTGTATTCTTGTATAAAAACGAGGTTATCCGTAAAATGGTGAAATAATGTTTTTCCTCTTTATTACGGAATACTTCAGCGATCAGAAAATGTTTGTATATATAGTTGTAAAAAATATTTTATGTTAATTCATAATATTAGTCAATTCATAATATTAGTATAAATCATGTTAGCTTATTACATTATTTGGTATATTTTAAGGATCCCTCATTATGGCAGAAAAATTATTATTTTTGGAAAAGTTGAAAGAGCTGGCATGAAGAAAAAATATAAATGGAAATACCCATATTAATTCAACCAATAATGGACAAGAAGGTATACATTTTATCAGTGAAATCCCTAAAATTACAATGGCTACATTTATTAAATTCTTCAAACTATTCAACTGCTCGTTGCTATTTTTAGAAAATAATATCATTGAAAAAATAATGGATTCACGTCAACCAGAGTTACCAGGAAAATTATATAAATTATATAAAACACTACAAATTTTAAAAGCTTAATATCTACATCACCCTCATCGTCTTCTTCTTCATCTTCGTTATCCAGTTCATCTAGCTCAAAAAGAATCATCGTTAGTATTTACATGTACGTCGCTGCTTTATTTGATCATATCAATACAATTAGTCATAAATTCCTCATAAAAGGGCATACACAAAACGAAAATAACAGTGTACATTCTGTGATTCAAAGAATCATCCACAAAAGTTTGAAATCTCAGCCTATCTCCATAGCGGATCAATACGTTTCCATTATTCAGACCGCTAAAAAGAAATGAGGTTCTTGCCGAGTTCATAAAATGGATCACAAAAGCTTTTGGATGAGAATTACAGATTACAAAATGCTTACAAAAAGTAATCGACTCTCAGAGAAGAAGAAGAAAACTTTACCAAACTTAGTGAATAAAAATATAATTCCAAACTATTATAGGCAATTTCATGAAAGGCGTGGTTTCTTAAATTATAAGATTTCAATTTAAGACATTTTTTCATTTCATTTTTGGTCAAAAATAATTTTTTTTTTAATGTTAAAGTTTTAATTTTGTTAATTTTGTTATTTCTTTTTAATTTATTACGGCTAAAACATTATGAAAAGGTTTCAGAATTTTGTGATGACTATAGATTATAAGATATTATAATGTGTGTTTATGTTACAAAATCGTATGGCATATTTTGTAAATTTATAATTAATAAAAGTCTCAAGAATAATGTTCTAAGTCTGAAATGGGCTTCATTGTGATGATTATTTATTTTACCTGATTGTAAAACTAAAAATATTTTGACGAGTTTTAATACCATGATATATGACACTTCAATTAGCAAAATGTCAACAACAAGCAAAATATCAACAACATTTTGAGATATGCAATTAAATGTTCATATATTATCTTAAAATTTTCCATTGCATTATCCTTGCCAACCACTGATTTATTTTGTTGGTTTTGAGATTAAAGAAAAAAGGTTTATTTAATTGCCTTGGTATTTTAATTTGTTGTAAAACTTATAGTACCTCTCTGGAAAAATATATATACACTCGAACATTCACTCTATAGAATTTATGAATAATGGACGGCAACAAATTATGTGGAGGGATCGAAAAAATGTCCGGCGAGTTTTTAAAGTAAACTTCTTTCCTTTTTCTCTTTATTTTTGTTAATTACAAATACGATTTTATTCTATATTAACTGTATTACTCCAAATATTTGGCTTTACATTTATCAGAGACAAAGTCAGTTATGAAAAATTTCATTAATTCCTGATATCAGTAATTAATGCTAATTGTTATACCATAAGGATAAACGAATTGCTAGAAAACAATTCAAAAAGTTCAAATCTGCATATTGTCACCGTTTCACTTGAGTATAATGGATTTTGTTAAATAATTTATTGCACAATAAAATATTTATTACTAATTGCTATCATAATAGTATGTTAGTTGATTAAAAATAATTTACCCACTCTTTCGTCTAACGTATGAATATTTGAGAGCAATGAGCGACGACGTGCCATTACTTCACAGATCCATTATAAAAATTGACATGAATATCTTTTCCTTTTAACTAACCTGGTTATGAATGCCTTTCAATCTTGATAGATTTGCTCTTTGTGTCAATATATACTTTATGTAGATATCTTATAGAATATCCATAGGGAAATTACTTTTGCGTAAACGTTTCTTCTCAAGAATGTGGGGTAAAAATCCAGTAAATTTCAATTCTTTCCTTAAAGCAAAGTGTAAAATCACAATTATTTTAATGCCCTCGGAGTTTTCTTTCAATATCTGAGTAAAAGAATAAAATTAAGAGGATTATACTCGAGCATATGTTCTTAGATGTAAAGTGTAAGTTTACTATGTATAGTATTCAATTGTATTTTATATTGCCAATTATTTTTAAATTAAATTGTGTTATTTCTATCTACCAGTCAGTTGTACTTTTTCAAAAAAAAACATAAATGACATATTATAATCGAGTTTTTATAATAATTTGTACAAATTATCTACATTAGCAAGAATTGTAATATGTCAGTTTGTACTGTATATTTCATGGAAACGACATTTAAAGCGCAAAATATAACAATGTGTCACAATTTCCTGCCTGGGTTTTTATTAAAAGATAAGAATGCAAGTGAAACATAAAATTTTCAGGGATGTGAGCAATCGATTGAATCTTCAGCTGGTAGGGCCAGAAAACTTCAGCTGGTAGGGCCGGAAAACCCAGATGTAAGATTAACTTTTTTTTTAAAGAAAACCCTATGTGCCCTTCATTTTAAGTAATATTATTACGTCCCAACTAGCGGTGGGTGCCGAAAACGTGGCGTCGCAGCATCTACCAAAATAAAGGAACGTACTTGTCGGGTACTAAAATTATCGGATTATTCCGGTTACTATATAAAATGGTTTTTGCACAGCGAATGGCAAGACGTTTTAAATTCAGGGGTACGTAAATTGAGGTTTAACTATAATGTCTGTACTTTGAATCAATAACTCAGACTTTATTTCATTGTATTAAAATTTGAGATATTATTAGGATCAACCACGTTACCAAAAAGTCAAAAAAAGAAACCTATAATTAATTTTGGGAAGCATTTAAGACAGTACGAAAATTTATTATGTCAAAAAAATGTTCGGAGTTTAATAAATAATTTTTAGTTATAATGACTACTTTTTTTTTATTTAGAAAAGAAATCTTTAAAAAAGTTATTGTGCACAGTTTACCGACAATTTTAATTACAAACATTTTTTAAATAATATATGTACGTATATTTAGCTAGTCATTAAATATGTCAATTTATGTAACGCTCTGTAGGCCAATATTTAAGTCGCGTGAAATATGCTGGATTAGAATAATTTACAAGAACATTAAAAAATAATTTTTAATATTTTCCTAAAATAAGATTCGATATACAGTTTTCAGCATGGAAATGCATTTGCCGGATTTAACCTACTCTATTCATTTTATCTCCTAATATCACTGAAATATCATAAAAACAGCTAAAAAAATCAATTTAACATATTATGTGTAATAGGAAAAGCGACATAAGATTATAAATATAACAACAAAATAAATGTGGTATTAGAAAGTGAAAAAAATAAAACATTTCAATTATTTTTTGTTTTTATGTTTTGTAAATTAAAGATAGAACGCAAATATAAATATACATACACACACACACACACGTGTATATATATATATATATATATATAAATTATTAAGAAACCTCATTCTGTAGTATACTTTACCCGCAACATAAATGTAAGGAAGAAACACTGCATATCTCCATCTCCTTTTTATAAATAATACCGCGATGAAACAGTAATGTTAATGGCGTGTCTGAAATAAAAGTAACGCACAATTCAATTCAAATGGCTAATAATTTTGTAATGATAATGCATCGATTTTAAAAATACTTACAAAGCATCCAGAGAAAAGCTTTTGTTAAAAATATATCAAAATAGTGTAGTAAATAGTCTTTTTATAAATTTTCAACTAGGATATAATTTTCAAAATTGCTTGCGACCCAAAATAATGCCGAATATGTCAATCTTCACTAAACTTAATGCACACTTTCAATTTGTGAAGCTTTTGAAGCAGGTTCGATTCTACTTATATTGAACCTTTTATTTTCGGTTCATTTTTCCATTAACGAATATAAAGAGATTTTGTATGAAATTGCAAATTGAGCCTTTAATACCCTTTGTGGATACGGCTCAACTCGCTTCCATCGCTACTTTGCAACAATGTTTTTATTGTCTGTGTTTTTCATATAATTCGAGATATATTTATTTTTAGACTTTTAATACGAGTATATCGATATTTTCATAAAAAAGGGTTTACAATTAAAGAGTAATTTTCAATCCATTCTCCAAAATTCTAGAAAATGTGTTATGCTTTTCTTAAATGTTTGCTCAATGATTGTAAGACGTTTTCTCTTATTTCTTGCATTTTTTCAAGAAAGGGGCTTGATTATTTAAAAATATTACAATTCTACGTAGTATTAAAAATAATAAATGTTTGGATTTTTCTCTTTATTTTTGCAATAAAGAGAAAAATTATGGAAAAAATGGAGAATTACTCCATTACTCCTCCGCCGTTTAAGATTGTAGGTCGATTAGAAGTACCTAATAATCAATGACTACGGTAAAAATGTAGGAATGGTACGATTTAAAGAACCACATTGTTTTTTTACATGAACCAAACAAATTTTAATGTTGACAGTAATGTGAGGCTATAGACATCAGTACGAAACATTAATTTTAAATCAAGCCGTTTCTACCAAAAAACATTGACAGATAGATGAATGGATGGACTTACTACCAAATGATCTTATAAGGCTTCCCTTTTTTTAATTTTGAAAGACAGAACTCTAAAAACAAAACAATAAGAAAATAACAGGGAAAGGAAATAACGGAAATATAAGAATAGAATACAACAATACTTAATGCTTACAGGGAGACAGTTTACAAGATCTATACCAATCCATACCAGGGTAGAGTGAACTGGTACAATATAGATTGATTTGGGATGAAGTTACCATCTTGCGTGTATTCATCTGGGGCAAAAATGGTTTTGAGTTATAATAGTACTGAGCGGGAATTTTTTTCAAATTGGCGGCAATTTAAAAACTATACATTTCACGTTAATATAAATTGAATTCTAGAAATTTTCACCGATCATGCTTCTTTAAGATATTCATTGATTCCCTTATGTTTATAATTATGTATATATATATATATATATATATATATATATGTATATATATATGTACATATATATATATATATATATATATATATATATATATATATATATACATATTTGTGTTTGTGTTTGTGTGTGTATATAAGGAAGCTTTTTCGAAATGTATTTTTCAAAATCAGAATAACCTCGATCTCATAAAGAAATCTAGCATACTTCCCTTTTTCATTTCCAATAGAAGAAACCATTGTAAAATATTACTAAAGTGGTTTACAAATAAAGCCATTGTCCCTAAGAACCTAATTTCCTGTGAAACAGAGAGGTGCGTAGTATTATTCCTTTGCTTGAAAGAATTAAACAATTTATTTTATCGACAAATACTTAATGGAGAAAAATTTTAGTTTAAATCTCAAATATGCACTCTAACCTTATTTCATTAACTTAACAATTACGCTATAAATTTGACTAATGTACAATATTTTTCTTATAATTAGCCACACATATTAAATAATTACTTGAATAATACATAAAGAATTATTAGGTCGACCGCGGGACACTACCGCACACCACTTAATCCAGCATTAGCTCTCATTAAACTTATGTTTACGTCCTAACGACTACGAAGGACCGGAATGACTGATTTTAACGTACGGCTAAAACTTTTATTACGAATAACAAAACGACCACGACTTTAAAGACTTAACGTAGAGAGCTTCATGACTATACGTTGTATGAACTTTAAGTTCAAAACTTCGTTTACATTATGGAAGCTGAAACTTATATAAGTAAATATGAGAAATAACTAATTAGTACCTGTACGGCATCAGGTTATATATGTTAGTAGGAAATGAGGTTTTTATGTAACTTAACTCTAGTTTGGTAAGCGAATTTATGCGTGAAGCTAACTTGTTGTTTAAATATTAAGCTTATACAAAACGATATTTACTGGCTCCAATATAGGAAAAAGGTAAAATGTCATGAATAAACCTCTGACAAATGAAAAACTTCTGACAAATAAAGTCTATGTACCAATTCCATTTTGTGCTAGCTGACTTAATGTGAGTAACGGTCTACATTACACGTGTGTTTGTTAACGTTGGTAAAAGTTTTTTCTAAAGTTTTATTCACTATGCAATAACTTTAGTTCATTCAGAATGTGGTATTGACTATTCAATAACTACAGATAGCCAAAATAAATAAATTTAATAGTTACAAGCGAAGTCCAAATTGATATTAATGTTAATTTGTTATATATGTATATAATATGTTCGCGTTCGTATTAGTATTTATCACACGTTACACACTTGGCGAATGAGAACTAGATTCGATCAAAAACGACTCGAAAATATTGTAAGATTTCGATCAATAATTTGCTGCAGTACAAAAGGAAAAATTTCGCCAAACACTTTTGTTATTGTATGAACGTTTGTGTGTTTACAAGCGTATATTAATCTATATTGATATTACTCTCGCATAGATGTACGGCGTGCGTATCAACTGCATTCGTTTAAGCATGTGTGTTTAGCAATCCGTGCGCTATGCATAGTCTCTAGTCTATAGATTCATAGTCTCTCTTGACCGTTTGGAAACTCGTATTATTGTTATAATAAAGAATGAATTGTGAAAGTGATACAGTAGAATTTGAATCCGTCATATTCATTGCCATTATTGTTTTTTTTTCATATCTATTCAGTTCATTCAGCTTTTCAAGTTATTTAGATAAAATTAAATCCCAAACCTAAATGTCCTACTTTAAATACATTAAACCAAGCACAGCTAAGATTGGATATACTGATAAAATTTATAATATATTTTTAAATTTATAATATAAATTTACATTTTTATAATAATAAATGTTTATTTTCATAACTTGAAAAAAAAATATTATTATTTACAATTTCATTAGCATTCGGAAATAAAAAGGGTTGAACACATTTTTTGCATAAAATTTTAATGTACCTCTAAAGAAATACTCTGTAAAATTATGAAAAAAATATTTTTGGAACCCTTATAAATGAAAGGAACCTGATTTCTAAGTTACACCAGATAGTAACTCAGCAATCAGGTTCCTTTCAGTTCCGTAAACCAAAACTACAAATTTGGTAATAAATTTTGGAACAATTAAAACGCAAAATATTACATTTTCACACACTGTTTAATTTTTCCGTTTTTTCTTTAATAGCAGTCTACTTTAAGTGCACTACACTTAAAGAAAACACTCAACAAAATTGACGATTATTGCGTAACAATTATCGAAAAAGTTGAGGTATTTTTTAAATTATATATATATTTATCTAAATTTATGAAAATGTTAAAATTTTTTTAGTTCAATGTTTCTAAGCACCTTGTATTGAAAGATAATATATTAATTTCACAATAAAATAAGTAATATGCCTTTGCTACACAACTAAGCATATGTTTTTACCGTTTCGTCAGTGACATTCGCAGTTCACGATACTCTTTTCTCATATGAGTATTTATTGTACGCCAATTTTATCGTAATATTTTACGGACTATCTGTGCCCACGACTATGTCCACGGGATATATTATTTTTTCCTTTGTGTTATTAAATTTAGCTTTGGTAATCACTCAGAAGTGCTAGAAAAATAGATCGCTTTTTTGAAGTTTCGACCCTAAATAAACCGAAACATAATTGCTAAGGAAAAACATTCCTGTCACAAATCGATCGTTCATGCCTTGAATTTTTTTATTTTAAGAGCAAAGACACTTTTACTGGGAAATGCAACCGCTTGAAAGGAATCGACAAATCCATTGTGACATGAATATGCACAATACGAGTTACTTGTCCTTGTACATGCCCGGTTAATGTGTTTTGATAAAATCAATAATCTTGTGATATTTTTTAGTATATACATATATATATATATATATATATATATATATATATATATATATATATATATATATATATATATTATATATATATATATATATATATATATATATACTAAAAAAATATCATAAAGCGATAAAATGTGTAAATATGTTTAAATGTTAGAGGTAATCTCATGAACTACAAATTCGATTAATAAAATTGAAAAAGCAGTCTACACTAATCCATTAAATATATTTTATAAAGTTGAAATAAGAGGAAGCTAATTAACAAATTTAGTAAAACGATACAAAAACGGACGACGACTTTTTACCCAACACTGCCTTTACAAATATTCAATAAAAAATTTATCTTTTCACTATATTAATATGAATTGTACATATTGCTGCTTAATATTGAATAAGAAGTTGCGCTTTTGTTATTGAAATTTACTTCAGTTATTACTGAACGCGTTCCATTTTGTTCTCCGTAATATCATATTTTACTATTGTGCGGTATATCATCTTTCTCGAGCTTTCTCGTCTTTGCGCTTTAATAATAGAGATTCCTTTCCGTGGAATTTACCTTGCCAGAGGTAGCATTTTCGTTTCTGTGTTCGGTCACAATAGTATGATATTAAAATGGTGGTTAACTAATGATATAAAGACGCCTAGATGATATAAAGTATTTAGGAATATCGAACGTGTCTATTTTATCCCGTACTGTTATTTTATTACTAATTGATTTAAGATTTTAAATGATATTTCTCACGTTTAAAATTTTAAAACTGTGCGTCCGTACTTATGGCATATAAGAAACTATAAGAAAAAGTATGGTAATCATAATGTAATTTCTTTCTGATAAATAGTCATTATACTTTTTTCAGAGTTTCATAAAATCTCCATTAACATACAATAATATTCAAGATATATATTTTGTGTATAATAGTAATTGGCAAATTTATGCCCTTAAAGTATTGATAAATAAAATCTTAACTAATTTACAAAAGAAAATAATACTAAATAAGAAGCCACATTTCTGGTTTTATGGAGATTTTTTACGTGAATGGAACCCACATTTTTCCTTAGATAAAAATTGCGAAGTGACTTGTAGTTCGTAACTTCGAAAGTTTATTGCTAAATGAAAAGTCATTATTTTTTTCGTAAACTTGAAAATAATCTGGCAATTTTACACTCCACCACCACCCATTTATATTACTTAATTTAAGTTTAAATGAAACCTTTCTTTGAAGTTTTTAATATCATTTTCAATAGTGAAATTCTCTAATAATTGCCTATTGGAAAATTTCGTTCTATCGTAAAATAGAAAAGGAAGTTTGTGAGGACGAGGAAATGTTTAATAATAAATGTCATTTGACAAACAATTTCGAAATATTTTTCATCTGATGGTTCTTATGTAGTTAAATGGAATATATTTTTATTTTTTTATATTGAACGTGGTACTTTGTTTCATTAATTCATTGTAGGTTTATACTTCGCATATCTACTGCCAATAATTTTTTTTAATAATCCCATGGGGCCAGCAGTTTAAAATAATCGTTGTAGTGATTTACATTGCTTTAAATTTTATTTCAATTATGAAGATTGTGTTAGCTTAATATATTATAACTCTTTGGATTTCAAGGTCAAATGTTACATAAACGGAGACTTAATCGTGAACATAATTTTATATTTTATTTTTCAATAAAATATTATTTCGCTGTAATTTAATGTAATTTGCCAATTTTGGCCTACGAATAAATTATAGCCGTATATATGTCTGTGTGTATATATATATATATATATATATATATATATGTATATATATATATATATATATATATATATATGTATATAAATGTAAGCTTAAAATTCAAATGTGAACAATATCTACAAGGCAATGTTTATTTATATATTAAAACGTCTTGTATTTTCACAAGACGTTTTAAAATATTCCTAATTTGATTCTTCGTACTACTCTTATCCGGTTTACTATAATAGTTAGTTTTATTACTTGCAATGTTATAGTTTATTCTGCCGTTAGACTAAGTTCTCAATGTGTATAAGTTTAATGAACCCGAAGATATTGCTTTAAGAACAATTAGTTTTATTATCATCTAAAGGTCTCAATGAATAAGTAGAAAAATATTAAATGTTTTATGTATCTTCCTATCCATGTAAACAGGGGATGAAATTTCGTTTTTCCCGTATCGCATTGAGTAGGATATTATTGAAAAAATATTTCTGAAAAGAAATTGTTCCTTAATTTTCATTTCATTTTTAGATCTCGTTTGTGAAGTATTAAGCTGCACACGTACTCGTATAAATTTCCCACTAATTTTGCAGTGAAGTGTTTTAAAAATTTTAAAGATATGAAAATATGTAAATAAATTAAAATTGTTTTGCTCAACTTGGATAAAAGATATTAGAAGTTATAAATCAATGCAGAAATTTATTTTGTGCGTATTCCGATTTTTTAAAATTTTATTGTGATTTTTAGCTCATCGAATACGGTATAAAATGAAAGAATGTTTTGTATATGTAGTTCTGCAGTAGAAACAAAGTGGTGTTTAAAGTTTCAAATTTAACAATTAGTTTCAATGATTACATAGTGCAATGAAAGAAATTTAAAAAAAATTTGCAAGCTCTTGTAAATATTATAAAAAATGAACACGATTGAACGTGATCACGCTATTCATAGTTTCTATTAAATGTTCTATACACTCAAAACGAGTATTTGCTCCATGTTGGAAAGGAGCACTGGTAGTGAATATTATTGACTAACAAATAACAGTTTCATAGGATTGGTCAAGTATTTTCGTTTCATTTACGGGAAAAAACCTTTTATCTCATTTGCCCCTCCAAATTCGCTATTTAAATATTTTCAGTTTTTTCTTCTCAAATATTATGTTAATTAATGTGCCTTATATTTATTTCCATATTAGAAGTTTCCATATTAAAACTTCTAAAAAGGACGACGTGGATATTTTCAACAAATTCTAGAATATTCTTATACTGAAGAAAAAATTACTCTAGAATCTTTATAATTTCTCTTTCCATCTAGATATGTAAAATGAAATTTAAAAAAAATCACTAGCTTTATTTGCATCGCACAATATTTCTGCACGACTCTTTATGAAGGTTAGTTATTGAAATCTTCATGAAGGTTAATGTTTGATAAAATGCTGCATCAAAACGTCAAATGATTTCAGACTATCGTTAAATTCAGAGGGTACCTTAAGTTCTTTGTATAATCTAACTTCATTATTAATGAAATAAATATTGATAGTTTTTTGTTGAATATTTGCAAAAGTAAATGTAATCTATTGAGTTCACTAATCTAATTTGGCAGGAAAACTCTTGAAAATTCGTTAAGTTCCTTGATTATTGATAAGAATATACAATATACACTATTTAAATATTTTGATAATTATTTAAATATTTTGATTCCCAGATAGAATCGAAGGAAAATTGATAATATGAATAAGAATCTCGTTGAGATTAGGATTCTTAAGGGCGTTGGTTTAAATGGAGTATTTTTCTTCAGTCATATGGAAGAAGAAAAAAAAGTAAAATTTTAATGAAATAAAATATAAATGCATCAGAAAAGTTATTAAACAAAGGGTTAAAATAAGAGCGTAAAAATGTAAAACTATCTGAAGTAGGAAGCGGGCATTCTAGATTGTATTCTATGTGGTTTATGAGGATACTCATTGGAATAAATCGAAAAAAGTAATCTATTATGAAAAAAATTACCCAAACACTTACTTTTCAGAATTTGACTTTACTGGGTTATTGAAATGAAGGGCTCTTTAAATTCTAAAAATAAGTTCTCCTCTATGATCCCAAAACATTTTATAATTTTACTTACCAACATTGCGCTACTTTTTTATAGAAGGGGATGTGAGCTCAGGTAATTCACTTCGTTAATAATTTTTTCAATAGAAAATTTTGATAGAGGCACAGCACTTTCACCTCCTGTAACAATGAAGTCAACAATTTCTTCCCATCGACATTCACAGGAAGATAAAACTCAATGCAACAGTTCACACGTCGCTATTTTTAATCTCGTTCTTCCTTAATTTTCAATACCATTGCTTTCAAAAGATTCATTGTTGCTAATTACTTAGGTGTTAAACGTGTCCTTTTTCCACTAGCTTTATGTTTTTCTCAACGACCGTATCCGATGATGGTAATGACAGAGATTCATCCTCAATTCCAAACTCTAAACTCTCATCCTAAACGAAATTGTTTTAGGTGTTATTTTATAGTAACGAATAAGGCAAAAAATCTCCATAAAGAGAATCTAGTTGCGTCTCGATTTTTTTTCAGTAAGGTATTTAATATTTTTATAACTATTAGAGAGACTGACTACAAGATACTTAATTTTAAACATGTTAATTTTTTATCATTATACCCAGTGTCAGCAACATCTAAAAATGCAAAAAACATAATTTTAAAATATTTGTATGAAATTCATGGCGAAAAATTTATTCTCCGAATGGCAAGAAAACTGTAGACTAATGCGCCGGAAACTTTTGGATTTTATTACATGTATAATTATTTTATTACCGTGAAATATTTTGAAGCTTTTTATTTTGCTCTGATTCTATATTCTCTCAAAACATACATTTATAATACATTTAAAATGAAATGGAAAATAAATTCGACTTACATTTGATGGTTTCTACATTAATTACCTAATTTGAGTGTACAAATTTTGATTTAAAATGTTAGTATTAATATGGAAATTGTAAAAGATCTCCAGTGGAAAGACTTAAAAAATCAACTTGAGGACACAAACGAGAATGTAATTACAGTATTTTATATCCTGAATAGGCTTAACATATATTCTTGTATGTCATTTGCGTTTTATTCCCAATGGAAGGGTTATTAGTATCTAGGGTAAAATGTTTAGTGTAAGAGAGCGCGTACACAAGTTACTTGAGTAAAGTCGCTGGCCGGAGTAAATTTATTTATATTATACATGCACATAAAATTAAAACATTTAAAATGTAATATGTTTGGGACAAGACAATAAAAATATGAGATAAGAATAGCGAATTGAAAGTTTTGTTTAGTAATGCCATTTCAAACTACTGTTAAAAATAAATGTTCAATCCAAAATTTTCCGCGACACAAAAGAATCCCTCGTCATAAAACGCGATTAAATTTTAAGGAATTATGAGAGTGTTATTTTCCTGAGAACTGAATTCATGGCAATGAGCTGACGGTTGTTAAAATCTAAATAAAAAGTAAAAAAGGAAGAATTTACTATTAAGAAAATCTATACCGTTATAAAATTGTTACAAAGTTGAGTCTCTCTACAGACTATTTATTGAAGAAATTGAAAATGTTACTTAGGCTTTTTGAAACCAAAATGCATTTTGCAGAATAATGATCTGTCTATTTTCCTGTCTGTGCGTTTATTCGAGTATCACGCAAGAACTACTGGATCGATTTGAATAGTACTTTCATATCAATAATCATTTAACTTCAAATTGAAATTTGGTTTGCCTTTTGTCAATTTCGAATACTCGTATAAGCCGAGGGATGTTTCTTCCCTATTTATTTTTTAACCACTTACTTTTTAGTCACTGTTTTTTCGTCAGATATTTTCTACCAATGTTAAAAATTCAACACCCGGACGATAAGATCGAGAACGAAAACTTAAAACTTATAAGTACAAATTGTCTAGACTATTGCAGTTTAGATTCAGCTTGAAGTTAAAGATGAGATTAAAGTGGAAATATTATTGTATTTTTATTTCTTTTTGTAATTTTAGGTAGAATTTATAATTCCGATATATGCTAAAATGCATTTACAAAAATAAGAATGAATGCATTTCCGAACTACTGTCAAGGACCAGCAGAACTAGCGACACAAGGGTTTTCTACGGTTTTAGGTTTTTACAAACATTTGAGAGCAAATCGTATTTTTATGAAACTATTTAGAAATAATAATTTTTCAAAATGTGATTAGATTGCCTACCACGTATTCTGAACGCGTAAAACATGATAGTCTTTGAAGACTGCTGTAGTTTTTTTGTAATCCTCTAGTTCCATTTTACCAATGGTTTTTTATGATTTTTGAGAGTAGTCGCGGAATAAGGGAAGAGGATGTTTTATTTTCGCAAATTTTTCGACTTTCTAATTAAATAATAAAGTTAAAACAATAAAATATTTAATAAATATATTTATGTTCCTCAGAAGAACTCCTTTCAAATAATGTGCATTAGATAGGGTATACCACGTGATGTACAAAATCAAAAAAACAAATGTTTTTGTAATTTATTTATCTTTCTTTAAATCTTATAAACATTTTCAAAAAAGTTGGCTAGTGTAAAATACGTGGGTTCGTAATACATATTTCTGTGCTAATTTTCAAGTATTGACGTCGGACAAATTCTGAGAAAATTCGCGTTGAGGGATGGACAGATACGCAAGTCATTTTACGAGGGTCCGTTTTTTCAGTTTGAGGTACAGAATTACAAAACTTTCAGGAATACTATGGCGATAAAGTCCTCCTATTTAATTATATTAGATATTATTAAAAATGTCTTATATGACGATGTCCATGTTAGTGATAATTTATGATAATTAAAGCAGTTTCACTTCGAACGATGTACGGAAATATTTTTAAATCAATTTTTGGTCAGGTGAAGTTTATCTAGATTATATTAGATTAGGTAGAGTTATATAGAATTATATTGGTCAGCTAAGCTAGGTTGTGTTATATTGGATTAGGGTAAGTTAGGTTAGGTTACGTTGTATTAGGTTGTGTTAGGTTTATTTACGATGGATTAGGTTATATATGACTTATGATTAATATGGCTGTCATTTAGCTGTTTGTTTATTTATTTGAATATCATGTAAATTACTACTGAACAAATTTGTAAGAAATGTTCAATGGAATGATGCTCAAGTTCGGGTAATATCTAAAGTAATGTTTTATCTTTAAGGATATCCAGTTAAATTGTTAGTACTGTGTATCGAAGGCGTGTACTTAGAATTAATAAAGGGATATATCGAAGTGTATCGAAGGCGTGCATTTAGAATTAACGAATAGAAATTTGCCGAGGCTATTACAGAGATTCAGCTTACCCTTGTGTAAATACCCGGGCATGCGGGCACTTTATTCATGTTATTACTTATGTGTATATTACGTATTTTAAAAGAAATACTTAATATTTTAAATATTATGTATTTAATATATTATGTTTTAGAGATCATCAACTCCTTTAAGATCTTCGTTATATGAGTCAATTGACGTCGTTTAATATACGATATGATATTTAAACATGCGAAAAAATAAATAAACTTAAGAGCTAAATTTAAATAGCCACTTGATCAATACCTGAGTAGCAGGATACCCATTTATAAGAACTTAATACCTTCCTTCATATGATTGTTCCAAAAGTAATCGGGCCCCTTTTTTTTTTCTTTTGAACATTTTGTTGCATTAATAATAAATAATGTAATTAGCAAGAGTAGCGTCATCCAAAATATCATGAACAAAGGGGAGAGATCATCGAATAGCCCATCTATGGGTTGTGAAACGTCGTAACATTCGATCCTTTGTATCGAGTCCAACCTTCGTTTTATTGTAATATGGAACAGTTCTAGATTTTTTTCTTTCTGTCTTCTTAAACTGTTATATCTGAGTACATCTCAAATAATATTATAATAGCTTTTTTGGAATATAAGAGTATATTGTAATTTTGTACGTGAATAAAGTGAAAAATTCTTCGATATTAAGATGCTCATTTCTCCACAGAAATATAATTCTGATTTATTTAAAGTTTCTAAAATTGTCCGGTTACGTGACAATAAATGCTTTGCTAACGGTAGATCAGTTAAAAAAATCCATTCTGGTTCTTTTATATTGTACTGACTACCGACTATTAACTGGTTACCAACTAAATCTTTCACTACTCTTTCACCTTAATTTATTTCGCGGCCGGTCCCGAATTTTCCATTCTAAAGTTGAACATTGAATGGATACATAACATTGAACAGGAATGTCCTGCGTCGCTTATGTACCATTTTTTTATTCCATACTTTCCTCCCTTTGATGATATATACTGAGTGAATCAAGTTAGCCCTATGTGTAAATAAAGTTGCTCGTCAACTATCAAACACTCCGTTCATCTGTAAAGCGCTGATAAGTTGAAGTTCAAAGTTATCCATGTATGGCAGATAGATGCCGCTTTATCTTCTTTTATATTAACTTAACGATGATACAAATAGAATCATCAAACGGAATAAATCTTATTATATTCCAAAACCAATTTGTGACTATCGCAACTCGATATAACGGAAGAATACTTCACTTCCACATATCCGATAAATGGTGAGCGTTAGAATTATTTACATCTGATATTATGAGAATTCTCAAGAACGCGTAAAATCCTTAAACATTTAAGTTTTTTCACTTCAATTGCCATTATGTAAGATTGTCCTTCATGGTACGTTTTATTGACATTTACTGCCTACTTGTTGATATGACGAACGATTCGTTCACCTTTTTAGCAAAGAAAACTCTTTTCAATGTTTTGCTGACGGATAATGTATCTCTACTTCTGTCTGATATAGATTTTTTTGAGAATATTTATAGTAGAATTTTGATACTTAATTGGTAGTATTTCAGACCAAACAGTTTTATCTCAGACTGCAACCATTCTCGTCGACTATGATAGTTCATTACTAGCTGCAACGCTTTTAGTCGGTTCATTAACATTCTCGTCTATCTCAGATTTACTTTCACGATCTTCCACTGAATATAGACATATTATAAAAATCCCCAGCTGTCAATTCCTTTTGTTGAATGAATATAAAATAAGGGTACCTGGATTCTTCGGCTAATGAAAGATATTATAATGACTGGGTATTGTACATAAGGGTTAAATTTCAAGTCAAAATATAATATACTTTTGTCCCATTCAGGACGATGAGGGTAGATTGTTACTATATCATCCCAAACGTTCTAATTTCCCCCACAGGGCTGAATAGTTTTTGAGAAAAATCAATACTAAATCATGTTAAGTTAATTTTAGGATATGTTACGTATTAAGTTTAGGCTAGATTAGATTAGGTTAGATTAGGCTATTTCTACTAGAATTCATCATACATACCATCTCGACTAGTCCTACTTAACTCAGTACGTTTCTAAATGGTAGACTTAGTTTTGTACCATGAAGAGCACCTTAGAGCACCAGATACAAACTCGATTACAAAATGAAAAAAATAATACGAGTATGTACAACGCAGCGGGTAAGACCTGGTTTATTTTTTAAATCAAGGTTTATAAGTGTCGCGTTTTGTTGAAATTGTAGCATCTGTTTAGTAATGAAATTGGAAAGGAGTTATTTCTATCCCTGGGAAATATTTTAAAGAGAATGATTTATTCAGAAACCAAAAAATCTATTTTTATAATTTTTTTCTTTCAGTGAGAATCCCAATCCAAAAAATCCAAAAAAAGAATCCCAATATAGTTTTCACAGCAATTTGAAAAATTATTATGAATATTATGCATTGTACCATCAAATAGCCATAATTTATCCCTGACGCTGAAATGTTGATATTTATTTTAACTTTTATGTAAAGTTTAATTAATGAAATCTAAAACATAAAGTAGGTGGGTAACGGGTAAAGTATATAATTACTTACTTTGGAAGGAAACACTCATTGCGCCTGTTCTAACTTATAGGAGATCATTTTTTTCTTAATTTATGATGCCACAGTTTTATAAGTAACAGATAATTATTCTACTATAGATAACTAGTAATATATTATAGGAATTGTTTAATCGAAAAAGTTTTCTTTGTAGTCGATAGTATTTTCGTATTGAAAATATTAAACGAATAAAAGTTTAGTTTACCAAATAAATGTAATAAATTCATAGGAAACCTTCATTCATAATTATAATTTCACCTGATTTCTACTATTCTTAATTACTTCTGAAAATTTAAAAAAGTTAATATTTACAAAGTTACATTTATAATTCAATTTTAAATCAGTATAGAAACAATTTCTATATAAACAAGTTCGTTTATAATATAGAAACAAGTTCGTCACCCCTCGTCACTTGTCAAGGACTATTTACGATCTTAACGTATGTTTCCTAAAAAGAAGCCTTGAGAGTATATATCGTTCTTTTTCATATTCAAAACAATGTTGTGAAAGCTCTCCGAAACTTGTTCACTTGCTAAAGTCGCGCGCTATCTTGTTCGGTCCAATTTCCTTGAAAGAAATATATCATGAATGTTTCATTGTATTGTGTTGGGACAAAGTTTAAGGGAACAGCTCAGAATTATATAAAAACGATGTAAACAAAAGCCATTTCCGCAAGGTAAACATGGTACTATAAGATAAGTTTGTAAACTGAAAAGGATATTCGCAATTTGTTTACACGTTTTAGGTGGGCAAACAATATTTTGTTGTTATCGCTAAGCACACATTTATTAAATAAAATTAGAAGTGAAGAGTTACGAAAACTGTAAAAGATATGTATTACTTATAAAAAATATTAATATTGCGTAATTTTACTAAGATAATCGTGTTTTTTTAAATATTTGTGAATATTTACATCACATATCAGACCTAATACATTGTGACAATAATAATATCAGACCTAGAAAATTGACATAGCAACAGCGCAATGGAAAACTTTTTAACATATTTTTGATTTTCTAAAAATAGCAATTATTCAAGGGTTACGTAAATATTATTATGTATTTATAAACATTTAATGGTACATAACATTTGTTTTAAACTATATACAGATTTGTAATTTTTCATAAAATGAAAATTTAATATATTTTGGAGACGACTTTTATTATTTGTTTCGGATTTCAATCTTTTATGATTTTGTGTTACGAAATCTTCTCAGCAGTTAAAATATAATATAAATAAAAACGATCTAGAAGAGACGCCATTCTTTTCTTTTCTTTAATCTGAAGGAAGAAATGATTTCAAAATATATTGAAGTGGCATTCAATTTTAACAGAATAAAAAATATGAGTAATTGACATCGTTTAAAGAGCAAATAAATATAATTATAACCAATGCTGTGAAAATATTGTGAAACAGACTGCAATGAGTCAATAGGAAAGTAATAAGCGTTAGAAACGTCATCAAATAAATCGTAATGAAAAGAAATTAGTTATTATGGGTTTGTGTAAGAGAATTAAAATATTATAAATATATAAGAGACGTAAAATATTAAAGTTTTATGTAATATATTCATTTATATATATATATATATATATATATATATATATATATATATATACATATATAATAATACGTTAATTTATCTTTGCTGAATATTTACTCTAGTGGTCATATAGAGCTATTTTTCATATTTGAGATGCTGGACTGTAATATTCCGACGTAAAACACATCATTATCATTATGGCACATCTACATTTTTAACAAATTTTTTAAATTTCCTTAGTTTTAGTAAATTTAGCATGACTCGTCATGTTAATTTAACTGCAAAAAACTTGAATATCGTTTCCCAAACGAGAAAATAGTATACGTAATTCGGCAGCTAAGTTTAGCACTTTGAATAATATTATTTTTTTCCTTATTGAATTATTTTAACTATTTGTGAACTGTGTTAAAATAAAACTTCTAGTGATTGTATAATTATTTTAATACGCAGTCGAATAATCTCAATCTTTAATTTCATATAAAATTTTGCATTAGCTCTTTTATCAAAAATTTACGAATTGATTTATTTTCATTTAAGTAACTTAATCGATACTTATCCTTGTTTCCCTCTTTCATTTTTTTTCTAATTTAGGATGTGCCTCTCTTATTATCATCAAACTATAAAAGCGCCCCAATTACAATTGTGTTCACTTTAATAATCCACTAAAATCTATAAAGTGATATTGAAAATTCTTACGCAAACCATTGCGAAAATTTAATTACAAACATCACATGTGCGCGGGTTGCATATCAATTTACTCAATTTAAACACCAAAGTAGTTTCTAGTCTTATAAAAGGAAGGCTATTGAAATGATGGTTAAATTGAATTATTAAGATTGCTGCAAAAATGGAGAAGGTCTATTCTCGTCAAGAGGTCCTTAATAATTTATTTAAATTAATTATTCAATAAGTAAGTGAATTAATTTTTAATATGTAATGAAACTTATCTAAACTATACTTAAAAATAATACTTAAACTTAACTTGTATATTTCAACATTAAGAACGAAATGTGTAGATGTTTAATCATTAACGAAATAAATGGTTTTATTATTACTATAAATTCGTATTATTTCGAATATGACATGAAATTAAGGAAAATTGTATTTATCTGTTCAAAAACAAGGATGTGTCTATGTAACCGGAGAATCGAAATTTAAGTTCTTTAATCAGACGATTCCAAATTTAATTTTTTACCCAGAGAAATATAAATTTTAACCGAAGGGATCAATAGAAGATGACAAATTGAGCAAGACTGCAAGAAACATTTTACCCAATTCCACCCTCTTTGAAGCTCATGGGATTGATATTGTGAACAATGATTTGTAGTTCCCCACGACTCCTTTTTTTGTTGTTTACACATGATAAAATATAAAAAAACTGTAAACTTAAAATTAATTTATAATAATACCGTGTGCAATATTTAAAAATAAATGATTGGAACTGATATGATTACAAAATTAGACTCCAATGACATATATTTTGGAACGAAGTTCTTTTACGCGGCTTACAGTCGATCGAACTGGCAGAAACCGTCACGTAAGTAAAAAACGTTATACCCCCTCCAGAAGAACTGTCGCACTCTTTTTCTCTGTCTCTTTATATTACATACGGTTGTATGTGTGTGTGTTCGTACGAGTTCGAACATTCGAACAGCAAGCATCGTGCGCGGTCAGCTGTCAATTCAACAATTCAAATATCAATTCTAAACATGGGTAAATATTATTTAAACTTTGATTTTTATTCTACTGGCTTTTTATTGTAAGGCAATCACCTACCAGATCGTTTTCATTTCGATATGTGTTTATTTGAATTATAAATTATTGCTATATCATTTACTAAATAACAAAAATTTAAAAATTCCAAAAAATTTTCGGCTAGTTCATTTATTTTCATCATTACTTTATTATCTATTAAATACTTAAAATAATAAATTACAATAAGATAAACTTTATTTATTTAGAACTAAATTTAATTCTGAAAAAAATTATTAAAACAAAAATAATTGAGTATAAACTTAAAATTAACTTTAAATTTAATTTGGTTGGTTTATTGAAAAGAAATTAAAATAAACAAATAAGAAAAAAATTATTGGTAGAACAATAAAATTAATGTTAAATCAATTTCAAATTTAATCCAATTTCGAAATAATTGAAATAAAATTTATTTTAATTTTAAAATTCAAGCATTTAGCATATTAAGTTTTAAATTAATTTTAACATAAAATTTTGTTATTCTAAAAATTAATTTTTTTTACATTTAATTTATAATTCACTATTTTATATTTAATTCTTTTAATAAATATATATTTTTCCTAAAATATTAAATACTTTTTTTTATTTAAATCCTTACTTTAAAAAAATTATAAAAAATAATATAAAATTAACAAATTAGAGAGAGAGAGCGAGAGAGACAGTTGAAGAAAAGAGGGCTACGCTTTTTGGAGTGACAAAGATAAATTAATATAATCAGTAGATATCTATATATTAATCACGTTTAGATTTGAAATATAATGTAAGGAACGTCGTTCCTGACGGGGGTCTCCCGACCGCGCAGTTTATTTTTTATTAGTCCATTCTTATTAATTTTGTAGTTTCTCCATGGTACTTTCAAATTTAAACACTTGTAATGCCGAGAAAGTCATTGATTGCCTGAAAAAATTAACAATTTATTAACTTATCCTGTACCTGCCTCTGCCTATTATTCTATATCTTTTTTTAGTGTTCTGTTTCTGAACCCTTGATGATGTGATATTATAATATCACTTACGTATTGGTCCGTCTGTCTGTCTAGAATGGTCTTCTTTTCGGTTTAACGGTGACACTTGGAATTTGGTACTGTGTTGAGGAATTTTAATATATTTAATTATTTATTAATTGCAATTAATAAATAATTAAATATATATATTAAATAACATATATAATAAATATTTAATATATAAATATATAATGCAATTGATTGAAACTGCGAATTATAAAAATTATAAAATTATATTTTTCAGAATTATGTGTAATGCATTATATTTTTCAGAATTATGTATTTATGTATAATGTTACGGACTTAGAGAATTTTTTTATTATTTCAACTAAAAACCTGCTCTTCTCTCAGCAAAATTGCTTAAATTATAAGCGAAAAGGTTAATTGAAGTTTACCTAAAGTTTATCGTGTGGCTAATATTCTGAATCTCGTAATTTGTGACCATAGTTTTACATCTATGAAAGATATATTAGGCCACATATTTATTTGGTGAGGAATTATTAATATTCGCAAAAAGTTTAAGAGAAATACTTCTTTGGCTAAGTGCGCACGTCACCGCTTAGTGATATATATATATATAAATATATATATATATAAATAAATATATATGTATATATATATATATATAAATATATATGTATATATATATACATGTATATATATATATATAAATATATATATATATAAATATATATATATACACACACACACACACACACGTGTGTGTGTGTGTGTGTGTGTGTGTGTATTAGGTGCCCTTATTTTTTAAAGTTTTTGTTTCTTAACGCATAGGATCTGATTTTTTCATTTATACACTCAGAAGATGACAGAAGAACTAAGAAGCTAAAAAAATTATTTTCTTGTTGTGTGACGTAAATCGTCAAATAACATGTGAAAAGTTACCGTCTAACTGTCAAGCTTTTGGAGTTAATATATAATAATATAACGTTTTTCGAAAGCAAAGAAAGGTTCTTTCTTTATAGTTGATGAGCTGTAAAACTTATAAAACTTATTACTAACCAATTCCAAAAGCAATTTTTGTTACGCTGTTTGCAGGAATATAAAAATCTGTATCTGTTAAAAGGAGACCCTTAAAAGGAAATATCTTGACTGATGTGTAAATTTATACTCTTTTAACAATTAAGTATCTATCACTTAGATTGGCTTTTTGTAAATATTTTCACAAAATGTAAATATTTCAGTTAATCTAGCTACAAAAGGGAAAGCGTTGAAAACGACTATTTTCAAAAAATTTAGAGCCCTGCCGGCACGAGTTAATTTTTACGTAGAAAGAAAAAACTTTGTACTTGAATTAGTTTAAGTAGTTTATAAATTAGAGGGTGTGTATTTCGATACTCCGAATTTTTTTTCAGACCTATAAGGGACACCCCAATACCCTAATTTATGTATATATATATATATATATATATATATATATATATATATATACATGTTACTTAAGCCAAGTTTATGTATGTGTGTGTGTTTGTAACACTAAATATATTATTCTAAAATTAATGAACATTCCTTCTCCAAATCTCCTATACTTCCAGATACATTAACTCATACGTACGTATAAATAAAACTAAGACACGTATGCAGATATACATTACACATACGTATGTGTACATAAACCTCTACACAAGAGTTTTTAAACAAAATCTTTTCCGTTAAATCGTAAGAAAAAATTCTAATAACACGGACAGTTTTATGATAAGTATTCCTTGGTATATTAAAACTGGAACATTTTTGTAATTTCCACTTCAAGTCGTGCTATCGAAACTTTTTCAGCAAGTGCCTCTATTGCAGTATATTTAAAATAATATACAACTGTAGTAAATCATAACTTAATTTAATATTAATAAATTACCAATTGAGCATAATTGAGAATAAATATACAAATTGATTCATTGAATGTGCAAAAATATTTAAAATGATTCCTTTTTTTTACTTCCTCATTTAAAAAAACTATAAACTTTTCAAATTTTACAAATTTTTTTCAATTGACAATTTTTTAGTTAACAATAAAATTAAAAATTCTAGAGCCTTGTCTTAAGTAACATATTTTCTTGCGTTTTTTTTTTATCTTTACTTCTCGCTCCGCGAAGTATTGGTGCCTAATATATAATTCAAACTTGTCCTAATTGTATGTATTCTAATTGATTATGTTGTACCTTATCAATTAGTTAGTGTTATTATATCAAACTAGGACTAATTTGGTGTAGACTTCAAATTTTCAAAAAGTAACTTAAGTATTTTAGTTATTGTTAGTAACTGATGGATAAAGTGAGAAAAGTCTGTAAATGACATTTTGCAAAAAGTTTTAACGGAAAAGTATAAAAGAAGGAATTGTTAAATGTGATATTGAATTTATCAATAAGCAAACTAGTGGCACATATTAGTAAAGGTATATGCAAAGTAGTGTCGTGTAGTAAAGTACTATGATTAGTATTAGTCGATACAGATTTGTTTAGAATGATGTTATGTGTAGCATGATCACGAATATCTCATCAAAATCCATTGGAATAAACAGACGGAAATGTCTTACTTAATTTACCTTGCAATTATATTTAATTTATTTATTATAAATACGATGTTTCATTATATTTTATTAGAATGATGGTGCATAAATATTATTAGGATGGCAACTTATAAACTCATTATTTTCTTCGTACGATTTAGAACTTATGTTCAGTTTGCAAATGACTAATCGACTTATATAGAAAATGGAAATGTTTCGAAGTGAACTTGGAAGGCTCTTTCTTCATGAATGTAGTTTAGGACAACAAACCAGTGAAGCATCACGCAATATATACACAATAATGAGTGAAGCTATGCTCTCTTTCGATACGGCCTAGCGCCGGGTTCAAAAATTCAAACAAGGAAATTTTTGCCTGCGCGGTAAACCTCATCATATTGCTTGACAGAACTATTTTCACGCTCTTGTAACGAGTTCCCATCGTAGCAACGAGAGACTAAAGTATATAGTTACAGGAGGTTAAAAGAGCGTGACTTACGTTAATGTTTAGCTTAAACGCTAGTGGCTAGAAGCTGGGGAAAAATGTTTACCTAGATCGAAATATAATAGTGGATAAAATATATTTTTGAGTGCATGGTGGGTTATAAATGCAGTTATTCATTGGGAATTCTTTCAAGCTAGAAGTACAAACACAGCTAAGATTTTACAGCAATAGAGAAAAGTAACCACTAAATTTTCTTCAAATCTTAGCAAAGTTTACCCTTTACATGACAATGCTCGATCCTACGTAGTAAAAATCACTTGTGAAAAACTACTTGGATGGAGTATGTTACTTCATCTCCTATACTCTCTAGATATTTCTTCATATAATTACTATCTACTTCGCTCTCTGTCTTATAATTTAATTAATTCGCAATCGAACTTCACTTATTTTTCTATTGAAGGCCGAAAGATTTCTACAAGGATGGAACTTTAGCTCTGCCACCCTTTGGCGACAATTGTTAGACAACGACGATGCTTATATAATTAACGGTTGATTTTGTTGATTACACATAAAAAGTTAACAAGTGTATGTACAAAGATGGCAGATTCATAAGGTTGAAATATACGAGTATAAATTAAGTAACCTAAACGGAATTAAAAAATGTAATGAAGAATATACCTTTAGATTGGTGTTAAATGGAAATGCATTTATGTTTATATATATATAGATACACACACACACACACACACACATATATATATATATATAATATATATATATATATATATATATATATATATATATATATATATATATATATATATATATAATTTTATTATTCAAGGGCAATCATTTGCTTGTAATTCATTTCAAATTATCCAAGAGAATCAAGGGGTCACAATCGAGGGGATAGTAATCAAGGGGTCACAATCTTTCAATTTACGTTTATAGTATTTTACATGTTAAAGGAAAGCCATATTACATAAAATATTTTTATTACAAGCCACTGGAAAATTTATTGGGACGAGGTTAATATTTACAAGTCCTAATTATCCAATTTTTAATATCGGAGTACTACGTAACCTACAAGATGCCTATATATACGTTAACAGAGTTTATACTTATATTTAGGAGTTTACTTCAAGATTATACGTGTTAAAGCGTTATAGGTAATTTCCACAAGTAGTTGTAGATGCTGTATAAATGTAACATTCAAAAAGTATTTAATAAATATTTTAGGCCAGAATTTTTTATCAGTGCATCTAACCGAATCAAGAAAATTTAAAAAAGGTAAATTAAGGTGAAAATAGTATCCGCGTCGTTATACCGCTATAGAATTGTTTTTATTAAGGATAAATAATCAAGGCCAAGAGATTTTGTATATTTAAAACGATTTTGTTGTTATAAATAATTAACTTTCCAGGCATTATTTTTGCAATGATTGGATTCACGGGCACCGAAATTTTGTACCTTTACAGCTTTTATTGCAGAAATGAATGTAATGTACTTCTTATCTCTTAATAATTTTTTGTGTTAATAACAATCATTCCATTAGGGATAAGAGTATAAAATGTAATGTATGCATATTTATGCAGTAAGTGTTTCTTAATGCCTTTGTGTTAAAACAATAATTTAATTATTTTCTTTAATAAATGTACTATAATTTGCAAAAACCGGTGCATATATTTAAACACAATACTTAATAAATTCCCTTTTGTGTGCATTCCGGAATTTTTCTCTGTAAAGTTTTGGAGTTTATGAGAAGCTTAAGAATTGATTCTAATTTATAGCGCACGGTAAAAAGTTTTATGAGTAGTAAAACCAGAAGTACTTATACAGAGCCTAAAAAAAGTGTAACAGTTTGTAAGTTTGGATGTAGGAGGCAATCTCCAAAACTACTTGTCTGATTGCAAAAATTCTGTCACCAATATTTAGAAAGGAACTTCAGGATGGACATAGGTTGTATATTCTCCCGTTAAAAAAATTTTCGGAGTTTATAAAAAATTGGAATTTTATAAGTTTTGATGTAGGAAGTAATCTCCAACAACTCATCCAATTTCAAAAATTCTTCCACCAATACTTAGTTAATACTTAGACGACCTTCAAGATAGGCATAGGTTGTATATTACTCCGGTAAAAAAATTATGTTTTAAAAAAAGTAAAATTTTGTAAGTTTAGATGTAAAAGATAATCTCTGAAATTGTTCATCCTATTTCAAAAATTCTTTCTCCAAAATTTATAAAAAACCTTTGAAAAGGATATAGGTTATATAATATCGCGTTAAAATTGTTTTTATGGGGACCAGTTTTGTAACCTTTGACAACGAAAAAATAGTCGCACGAACGCGTTTCTTATGGACGCTGACTTAACGGTAAAAACATATACTTGACGGTATGACAGATGATATTGATGTATACATTTATATATAGAGTTATTTATTTTATACATTCCAAGAGAATCGTAATTAAGGAATATGCTCCAGTGGCACGTCGGAGCTGACACGAACATTTCTTCATTTATGAATATTAAAATTGATGATTGCTACAACGATCATCGCCAATTTATTATTAAGTAAAATTATATATTATTTTAGCTGAAAATAAGGTGAAGCTGTATTTTCAACCTGAAATTTTAATGCACTTTATATTCATTGTACAAGTACATCTAATAATGTGAGTATACCGAGATTCCATACTGTTATATATTACAGTTACTCCTAGTAATTGGAGATGTACAATTTTATAAAAAAAAAATTAAAAACTTATAGAAAACTGGTGTCAGGTAAAAATAACAAATTAATAATTGTTTTGTTTCTGCTTACGTGACATCTTCATTTGTATGTATTTCAAGATTATTAGTAGAAAAATAGTACACATGGCAGTTTTTATGAGTGAGACAGTATCAAAATATGATATTTTTATGATATAAGTTTGAACTTTCTTCACAGGATTATAGAGCCCAGATCTTAGAAGATCATAGTATTTGAATTCAATTTCAATCTAATATCTCTGACCGTTTCTGAGAAAATGGATTTTGACAGAAAGACAAATTCAGACAGACAACAAAGTGACTCTGTAGGGGCACCGTATTTTTTTCATACTGAGTTGGAAAATCCTATAAAACAATAAATGGAATATATAATATAGAAATTAAACGTGCAAACTGACTGTACTGAATACTCAATATTGAATAAATATAGAATATGATAAATTTTAATGTAAGTTGAATATATGAAGATAAAAACTGAGGAGAAATGTAATAATTTTAAAAACTGACTATATTCATTATTGATATTGATTACACATATGTAGAGAGGCTAAACATCTTCAAAAATGTCCCTTTTTTCCGTGTATCATCTTCAAAAAATATTCTTGAAAAGTTGACACGAAATTAATCAATATTTAATCATACTATATAATGGAATTTGTGATAAGCAAATATTTATGGAATCATTTGAGAACACTTTTTTGTGGAAGCTTTTCAATTTTGTAATCAAAACCTGAATGATAAACTGGACAGCTTCCAAAAAATGTATTCTTAATATATATGAAATTATACATTGTCTAAGCATATCACACAGAAAACCAAATATTTAAATATTTTTTCAAAAAATCTTGTGATTCGTTCGTGGGGTATTTTTTTTTCCTGATAAAAGAAAAATACGTTGTCAGATGAAACATATGGAGAAAAAAATAAAAGAATTAAAACACTAACTAAAACCAGAGAAGATATTACGAAAATTTAGATAAGTAACAACCTCCTGACAGTTAAATAACCTTTTCACCTTACACCTAATGTATTATTCAATATTTTTCAAATGATTGATTAGCTAATTAATAAATGACGCCTTTTAAATTTGCGCCAAATGGTTTCTATATAAATAATTATCGTCTTAATGATCATCATCTAGTATTGGGAAAGATTTCATGCTGCTTTTCGCATCTAGTTTATATGACAATTTCACTAGTCTACTGTTTGGCAATCTCCTGGGCTTTTAGTATTACAATCAAAGGGATTATACAGTAATTTTCTATTTAGCATCTCTGCATATCAGTAAGTGCCCAATATTTTTACTTTACAGTTTTGCCCTTTTTATTTATGAATATATATACTCAAGAACTTTATTGAAGTTCGAAACCGAAAGAAATTGGAAAAGAGCATTACAAATTAGAGACAAGCCTTTCTGAAGAAAACTACCTAGAGTTTTTTCATGAATATGTTTTTTCATAAAGTTTTTTCTTTTTCTATGTATGAGCAAGAAGCAACTTAATAAAAAAATCAACAAAATTTATTAGGTCTCCGTGTGGCTTTAGAGAATATTATACAACATATATGATAGAAATTTAAAGAGTGGTAATTGAGAATTATAATAAATTTTAATACTCATAAAAATTTCCGCCGTATGTTGCAATTTTATTCTTAAATTGTAAGGCCCAAAAGCAGTCATTTATGTCTAAACTTAAAATATGCAGCCTATGTTCGATGTATTTATTAAAGAAAATCTATGAATAACTTTCTAAATTAACCAAAAAAACCTTCACATTCTCAATTAAAAATAGAGTTAAAAATCATTTAGAATATCTTTAGAAGGTACTTTTAAACTGATAGTAATTTAAATAAATTCGGGTCGGAAAAATATTATTAAATGATAGATCATTTTATTTTATATATTTGGAAAATATATTTTTAAAATTTCCGTGTCTAATTTTGTGTTTCTTTATCTAATTATTTAATAATATTATGATATATTTAATAATATTACAGCGTTGATAATTATTGTTAAATATAAGCAAAAGCCGTAAAATTTCAATGCAACGTCATTCATAAAATCATTAAATAGATAAAATCTTCAAAATTTCAAACGAGGTGTTATACAAACTGTCAATATTCACGATGTTCGACATGAAAAAATACTTAACTCTCATCAAATTTTTAATTCAAGCCGTCCAAGTGTCACTTTGAATCATTTATTCCTTGCAAAAAATTAAAATGATTTGGATCAGTCTCCAATAAAGTTTATTAAGAATATCATGAAGTTTAAATTAAATAATTATATAATATAATAGCCTCATGCCTAAAAGAGTTTTCTTTAAGCAGTATTCACTAATCGTAGATTTGCTGATTACGAACTCATATTAAATTAATTTTAGTCCTAAAGACGTATATATATACGTTAATGCATGAGGAATTCTGTACGATTGATGGTGAATATGTTATAATTTTTACTATATTATCAACCTCTATACAAAAAGCATCAAAATTGGAGAATTATATTACATCTATTTAATTCCACAGTTTATAATTATCTAACACCTATTTAAGCGTCTAGTGTTCTACCTATACACGTTTTCTAACATACCCGTTTCTACTTATATTTATTCCAAATGAACAAATGTACATACTACATATACATAACCGACATCTCGAAAACTTGTCGCTATATATTAACGCGAAACAGTACATCAAATACTTATGAATGTGATACACTCCTACTCAGCGTACTGAGCTGTGAATAATACAAAAATCCAATTAACACAAGTAATATGATGAAATGACGTAGCATTTTACAAAAGACTTCCGGAACCGCGCAGTTAATTAGCGAGTAAGGGCGCTTTATGAACATGGCGAGGTCGAAATAGCAGTTACGTTGGTAAAATGTAACGAATATTTCCCCTTTGTTTTTTATGGTAATTATATTTTTTGCTAACGTATTTTATTTACACGCGTAAATGTTTTTATAGAGTACGAAATACAAGAGATCGCTGAATATTTTGTAATCGCAAAGGAAAGAATTGTTAAAAGTATTGTAATGTATCTGAGTAAAATGTCTGAGTATTGTAAAATGTAATTTATAAGACATAGAAAATTATTTATTTTTGAAATATTGAAACAAACAAACTCACTTTCGCTTTTATAAAATTAAAACTGTTAAGGTCTACTATATAAAGTGTGAAGGTAGACAAATATGCAAACAACAAACTGCATATTTGTCTATGTCATTGACAAAATATTTTAACCCACGTGTACGTTTATGGTTAACACCCAAACTATTGATGTGAGAAGTTTAGGGAGAGCAAGTCGATTTTTTTAATTCTTGTACCATGTACGACGCCATTTGAAATAGCAATTTATAAGGAGTATTTTAAAATTTCTTTAAAGATATTACTTAAATGCCCACATGATAATCTTCAAACCATTTGATGTATAAAGGAATTAGATATTATGCATAATTATAACTCATATTAGTTCAAGCATATCTCAATAATTACTTTCAGTATTATTGTTACGAAGATTTTTGAAGAAGCAAACTATATACTAAAATTTGAAAGATCGCATGATATACATTGAAAGAGCAAGCAATGAAAAACAGCTTTAGAAGATTATCTAAAATTTATGAGAAAACTATTTCGATGATAGTAAATTTAAATTTTTGAGATATTAATAGTCCTGTATGTACCATAACAATAGGATGATTAATGATATTATTTGCCGATTCCAAAACTTTATTTCAAGTTCAGGTCGAGTTTATATTAAAAATTAATTTAGTCCAACCATATCCATCCGAGAGCATAATATTTGACCCAGGATCCGAAAAGTGAAATCTGAGCATTTGACAGAACAACAAAATAAGATAGCATTAGTTTCCTCATCAACTCATTCAGTATCGCGCTGTTTTTTTCATTTATGTTGGTAAAATATATTCTATTAACCGTTTATGATATTAATCCTTTCGTGTTTGTGGTTTAATAAATAGTTATAGATAATTATCGATAATGATCTTAATCGAGATATATCAAATGGTTCATTAGTATTATTATTTATCATCCCACGATTGTTTAAGTGTGCCTTATACACGGAACACTCGTGAAGTGATTCTATTCTTGCTAATTACTTAGCAGGTTTTTTTAATTATAAGCCAACTTATGTCTGTCGCCTAAATTTATTAGGAATTACTTGACATTAATATTTGGTGGCAGTGACTGGAATTATCTTCACTAAGTGTCAATTATTTTAAATGAAAATACGAATAAAGTATATTTATAATTCTAAATCACTGTCTTCATTTCAATTTACTCTCGAACGAATTCGTACTTTTCCTACGGTTCAATGAACAAACTAATTGTATTCTTTTGTATTATTTATTGAATAAAACGGTAATATTTAACTCTACTTTCATTGCGTTACTTACTTTTTTTTAAAGCTGCTCGATTTCACCTTATTTCAATTATATTTTTATTCCAATTCAACAAGCAAACATTGTGTTACCTTGTTAAAGATCAGTTGCAAGTTTACACATTAGCAAGTTTACACAGTTCACACATAAAAATCAAGAGAAAACATTAAACTAATGCTTAATTACTTTATAGAGTATGAAAGTTATATCATTGCTCATATACTTATATTAGTTTGATAAGTTGAATTAATGGCCCCAGTTAATTTTGTCGTTTATAATATCATTCATTTTATAGCACGTTTTTTTCGTCTCTTAACAAAGTGTTTCAAATATTTTTGTTTGACAATTACAGTTCATCATCTGGTATTTTATTTCAGAAAAGTATACTCTACCCTACAAATGAACCGCAAATTTTTATTAGTCTGAAGTCGGAAACACACAACTTTAATAAAAACTCAGTTGATATAACTTCCCCAATCTGTATTTTTTGTAATCTTTTTATGAGGTAAACTTAAACAAAACTAAAGATTTTTTATTCCACAATATTTTAATTTACAGATTAATATACCATGGTCTACACAATCGAATGCTTCAAACAAAACAAAGAATACGCCTACATTGTCCTGCCTTTCTTTCGAAACGCTTAATGAGTGCAAAACCTATGTCACTGCTGCGTTTGTAGTGGACCTACCCTTCGTAAAACCACATAGAATTTGCTAAGGCATGACCTTTAAAAAAAATGCACTTAAACATTTACACTTACCTAAATTTAGGGGCATTATGGTTATCACTGGATTTAAATAATTATAATCTCTGCATTTTTTTTTATATTAAGATTTTCAAAAATCACTATTTATTAAATATGATAGCTAAGTGTGGAACAACAACATCAAAAGTACAACCAACAACTTTGACTTATAATCCCTAAAAGTATTCAGTGCCCTTCAAATTGAGTGTATTAAAAAGAGTTTTAATTTAAGGGCACCAACATGAATAATTTTAAGCAGGCCCTGATTATCGAGCATGATTTTATCTCTAAATAATTGAACAGCGTGATCTGGTGCAGAGTTTAGGCCATTTTGAATTATAATGTGTATATTAGTGAAAAACTTCTCATAGACATTACATTTCTTCTGATCAAGAAGGTACTTTATCATGGTGAGCAAAAACAATCAAAATACGAGTACTCAGCAGCATAATAATATTTCCGAACAATTACAATTTGGCAAAATATTGCTCCTTTGAAAGATTTTTAAAGTCGGTGACAAGTGTAATACAACATCTATCTGTGTGTGCGGTTATGCACATAGGTGAGAGAGAAAAAATGCGTCGACTTGACACCGATTGCAAAAATCTCCGCAGTAGCACTATTTTGCAAATTTATTTTAATTCGCAAACAATATTGTAAAATAAATGTTTGAACTAATTACTTATATTTTCATTATTTTACAATTTTGTTTTTTGCACTGCACTAATTACATAACAATTCCACCTTGCCGGGTTTTTATGGAAAAGTCGAAACGTCTGACAACTTTTATAAACTAGCGATTTCACCCGCATGAATATTTCGCATGCCAAGATGCCGGATGAGTGTTTTAATGCGTGTATCTTGTGTCTTCAAATAATCAAAATAGTCGTGTATTTTAAATATCCAGCGAGCTAATTTGCACTCCTTTTCCCTTTGCTCGCATTTTCTTTCAGCCCGTTGCTATCCATCATACCTGTGACGGATAATCTTTTAAACATTTTAATGACATAATAGTTCTAGATATCACTATGAGATAAAAAATTAAACCTATGTAAAATTCATATCAATAGCCTCAGTAGTTTTCGAGTTAAACCCATTTGCATAGACAGATAATCGTTATCAATATATGGTTTATTCTAGTAAACGAATATACAAACGGAAATGTCTTTAAATGTTAAAAATTTTAAAATCACACACAGACACTTTAATTTAAAATGACGATTGATTACTTTCAAATATAGATTTAAACTGAATTTTTTCAAACTTTTTCAGTGTTATGTTACGCGACGGTATCAGAAATATTTGCCCTTGCACATAGATGCGTTATTTCTAGTTAAAACGTAACAAACCTTTACTTGAAATTGTATAAACATCGATTCAAAGTGGTAGACTGAAGGGTCAAATGAATTCGGGGGATTCATCGGGTTTTTCTCTGGATAATCTCGTTACGTATTTGAACTGAGGTGAAGCTTCATGCCATTCCACTGTTTTGGATGATTTAGTTTATGTAAAACTTTAATTATAGTACCAACCTTAAGGTAGAAGACACAAGTTGGGTTCTTGGTGAGTCAAGAGTGTGCAAAAACTCTACAGGATAATATATAGCTACAACCAAGTTCATAGAGCTGAACTTGTAAAGTCCATCGTCAGCTTCTTCAACACTAAGTTATTAAGGTAAGTTACTAAGGGTAGGTTTTATAAGATAAACTGATCAAAGCTTTCCCAACATCTTAAAGACTTTAAAATACTTGTTTTCTCGTCGTCCTCTAAAATATTTCCGTTGGTAATATCAGGTAACAGATTAAAAAACTACTTGGCCCCTAAGTCACGTTAAAGATGTACACGCACGTTAACCCTTATGAAAGGAATTTGGATATTATTCTATAAAATTGATCCCACGTCGAACTATATAAGAAAGTTTATAGTTGAATAGAAATTTGACGGCCTAGACATATCTAAACTTATCCCCTTTATTAATTTGGGAAATGGGTAAAATTGATATCCATTTGTTTGTGATAGAGGCCTTACACGCCCGGATTTACACGCCCGTAACTATAAATTGAAGCTCATTTGGACAGTTTTCTTTGAGACCAAAAATACTAATTTAATAACAGATGATCCCCGAATTTCACGATTAGATAAGTAAGTATATACAGGTATACAAAAATAATTTTTTAAAGTCGGTACCAAGTGAAATGGAGCACTCATCTATGAGTGTGCGGGTGTCGATATACGTGATAGGGGAAAGAAGCAACCACTTGGCACCGATTCCTAAAATCTAAAGTAATAGCAATATTCTGGAAATTTTTATATATTTGAAAACAATATCCTACGAAGAAATTACAATTAAATATTGGTACTTTTTTTTCATAATTTTCGGTATGCATTTTATTCGGCAGATTATTATTAGAAAGCTTCGATTTTTTTTAATTTTCATCTATAATTATGTGTTTGAAACGATATGATTAATTAAAAAGAGTCTACCTTTTAAGGGATTATAATATATATAATATTCATTTTTAAACCCATATTGTCATCATGTTCATTTAAAAACATTCTCATCCGAGAAGTCGTGATTTGCTCACACTATACGTGCGTGCGTGCGTGCGTGCGTGCATACGTGCGTGCGAGCGTGTGCGTGTGTGCGTGCATGCGTGCGTGCGTGCGAGCATGCGTGCGTGTACGCCTACCTGCGTCCGTACATGCATCCGGGGGCGCGTGCGTGCGTGCGTGTGACTGATATGTTGCGCGCCTGCATGCGTACGGGGGTGAGAGCCCGTATAACGGTAAAATTCAAAATTTAGTATTGCAAAACAGTAAAATTCTAAAGACAAGTAATAACATCAAAGTATTTTCGAAATGTTCTCGATCTGGACTACCATGAAAGAACCACTGGTCAATATCCCCCTATAGGGAAAAACAATATTTTTAAATGACAATAGTTTAATGTAAACCTTAAATGTTAAATTTATGTCGCCTACATAAATCTGTACGGAATTTATTAAATTAATAAAATATTGTACCTACATCACAGGAAATATTAACAAATTCAAATATTTTACTTATTTAATTTGCTAAATTAATACTTGTGTATAAAACATGTATTTATATATTGATACTGCCTTTATTAAAATAACATAAAGATTGCTTGTATATCACATGAAGATTAAAAGCGTTACCATTTAACCCCCTGTTAATTAAATTGATTCCATTCATAAGATCATCGGGCAACATAGAATTTCACTTATTTTTTTTCTGAGAATTAGTCGTCATAAACCTAGAGAAACATTTTTTTAACAAATGAATTATAAGTTAAGTTGAAAATCGAATTTGTACCTATTTTAACTGTTGCAAGATTCTAAAATAAACTGCTTTGTTAAACTTAAATGAGATATCCATCGCTAAACTAAAAGATACATTTGTCGTAACTGTGATTTAAAATTCAGTTCAATATATTATAAGAGTTTTAAGATTTTGAAATATACTGCACAGACTATTTCGTCTTTACGTTTTTTCTTTCAATTTATTTGAAACAATCAGAAAAGTCACTCCTTCATTTTAGGGTACAATATTAGAACATTGACTTTTTATCTCTTTATTTTACTTGTGTAAAATCATATTTATAACCGCTTAGGCTGTGATTCCAGGTAAATTTGTTAGCGGAACGCATATATGTTGAAAGAAATTACAAGCTATATATACTTACTTTAAAGGAATTGGTTTTTCGGTTTAGTTGCGTTTCGATTCGTACTAACATAATCCATATTTTATCACATGGAAAACAGTTTTTTAAATTGCAGGTAAAAGTAGATATACCAAATAATAAATTTTTCAATTTATTTTTCCTATGTTTATAAAACGAAATGGAGGATTATTTGTTTGGTATTTGTTTATTTCACGAACCCAGTAACTTTTAACAAAATGAGACGTATTTGGAATTAAACTGAATTTATCGTATGAAAAAGTTTCTCGGCTCAACGTTTTTCAGCACGAAACAACTACAGCGTTGTGATTTGCATGCAACGAAATGAGTTGGCGAAAGCGCTAGCAACGGAAACGTTTACTATATAACTTAGTTAGTATTCGCTTAAAGTACATTTCAGCGGTTTTGTTTGTTGAGATTTTGAAATAACTTGATTTCACGAAATCAATGGCAATGCCAAATTTGGCATTGCCATTGATTTCGTGAAATTTCAATCACATTTAAAGTTTTTCAATATTATATTTTTTAGACCATTCTTTTTAATTAAAGCAATATGTTATTTTTAAAAAAAACATTACTTCTCTTCATTAACGACGACATTAAAATACTTAAATATTATATATTGAGTGGATTCTACTAATGTTAGTTCTCTATCCTTTGGAGATTTCATTACATTCTCTGAAAATATAATAATTTTTAATAATGCTTTCAATCTTATATAAACTCTTGCAAAAAAGAAGAACATATGAATAAACCATATCAAATTAAACATTTGATGCATTTTAAATGGCGATATGATGACAACATTGTTATTTATTATTGAGATATCGTTTTTACCTACATAAGGCATTAAAAAATTCGAATAAATAAAAAAAATTATGTAAAGTCCACAGAAGAGCGTTTTCATACTGGTACATTAAAAATGGTTAAAGTTTATTTTTGAATATTTTTTATTAATTGAACATAAAATTTAAAAATTTAGTAACGAGTATGGCTTCTCCTAGCTAAAATCAATGCGCTTAATCTGCTAGGCGTGCTTTTGACGACGACAAAAGCATTAAATTCGAAATTTAGGACGTTCGTTTTTGGTGTTAGAATACACTATACCTGCCAGTAACAATTTGTATATTAATTGGCGTGCTTCGTGGCTATAAATTAATTTTAGCCTATTTTTTTTTTTTAATTTCTGGTATGACTCATTAAAAGACAATGTACCGATTGTTATAAAGATCGTTCATAATACTGTTATTTAAGATATCGATTTAGAAAGTACTTTTATTATCAATTAAAAGCTATGCAATTTCACATATTGTTAAGAAAATATTTTAACATATTCTACATTTTTCCTAATTTTTTAATATTTCTATGTTATCTTATTCGATTGCATTTTTACCTCTATAATTTTATTCACGAACAAAATTGGTCAATTGAGTCTAGAAATCTTTAATAAGTGATGCGTTTCTAAAGATAAAACTTGTGTTAAAAAAGTTGTTATGAGACTATTTTTAAAAATAAAAGATGAGGAGTGCTACTAACTACTCAGAACAAGGTATAATTTAAGTTTTAATTATATTAATGAAAAAAATTCACATTTCCTAATGTGCACTTATTCGCCAGTAGTTTCGAGCTTGTTAACGATAATATATTTAAAACTTCAATTTTGCGTGCTACACGTCTATTTGTATCATTTGCCAAATTAATTCCTTGTGAATCAAGTCTCCATCCAAGAAGCGCTCTGTGAGATTACTATGAGTAGTAAAAAGCCAGCCGATAAAAAGACATTTGTCCCATTTGAATAAATTTACATACCCCTAAGTTTTTTATCACTTTCATCTTTATTTTATGCAAATCACGGAAGTTGTTTATTTTCCATAAAGACATTATAAAGTTTTTACTGTGAAATAAATAGGAAATAGGAACTGATCGGAAAAGTGAAATTTTGAGTGACAAATAGCGAAAATAAAAAAAAATTTAGCATTTAAATTGTTCACAAATCATTTGTGAAATATTACAATAAAAATAGTACCAACTTAACCAGACATTAAACTTGCTACATATATTGCACTAATTATTTGAATGAGATATAAAATAAAAAGAAGAATTATGGTAAATCACCAATAATTTTAACACAATATAGGCATCTTAAAATACCAGATAATTATCATTAGATATTAGTTATGTTTTATTTATAACTAGAAATAAAATGTTAAACATTTTTGATTTAATATTGACCGTTAACGTTCGACAGAAAATAGGGAACTTCTTTTTATTATGGTTTCAGTAACCTTTAAGTTATGGAAAACTAAAATTTATATAGAAATTTTCTAAATCATTGACAGTGACCATTTAAGTTTTTTGTCCATTGCAATAAGTGGCGCGATAAAATCTAATATTGTTCAGGTTAGACATTAAGACTAAAAATAAAATAATTTTTTGTTATTTTATATTATGTTATTAATAACCGGACACTACCAAATGATTCGAATCACAAATTTGTTTTGATTTCATAACATTATTATCACTAGAAAATTACAGTTAAGTTGATTATTACGTCGTGTAATTTAGAGAATCAGAGAGTTTCACTTTGATATTGCAAGTGGTCTCTTCCACACATCTTGTATGGTTAAACGCTCCAATTATATTTGAAGAAAGACGCCCTCTATGTTATAAATATCATGTACGCCGCTACGACCAGTAGTGAAGAATTGATTGAAATAAACGACATTTCAGATTTTACACCTACACACGTCGAAATATTTAATGCAAGAAACATTGCTAAGAAAAAAAAATTATAAAGTTTTCATTAGGTTTTATGTCCCAGAAAGATATTTTATAAACTACATTGTAAGATTCTGTAAGCATGTGTAAAGTCATAAATCTAAGCATTTATTCGAAATAATAGATATCCTTGTTTTTTGTTTTATATTGTTACTGTTCTTTGAAATAACTAAAATTAATCTATTAAGTACCTAATTGGAGGGTGACAACGAATCGCAAATAAAATTAAACAAAAACTACCCAAGAATCCGAATTCGAATTATCGAAGAAATATACGAAATATTGTCTTATATAAAATGTAAAAGATATAACAGACAGTGTAATTACGTTGTGAATAATTAATATTTATAAGCGCTTGAAAGAATAAAAGTAAAAAAAAAACTTTAACGAAGAAAGTGATTAGAACATTTATTATGGATAAAAATGTTCTAGGAGTTACATATTATTGAATTTATTTTGGGTATTCAAAAATCATCTAAGGTTATTTATATGATTATCATTTTAAACTTGTCTATACTGTTAATGTCTTATCATATTTCTGTTTACACTTCACGTAGATTTACGGAGTAATCTCATCACAGCTCTAGTAGAAATATTTCACAACTGTCTATAACATCAAAGCGGAGGAATGATATTTCCAGTTATTATAAGATTAAGAAACACACATTGCACTGGGATGGGCATTTGGTGCTTGACATATTTGTCTGTAATTAATACAATCTATTTATTTACTTTTTAAATTGAAGAAAGTTATTGTCATTTGAATTAGAAATGTATTAGAAATAATGGATTTTTCTTATATTTAATTTATTGTATGCCATCATTTTTTACAAGGGATCGCTTCAAAGTATTATGTTTACACTTGGCAGCCCATCTCAACGCAGAGCTAGACAGAGAACTTTTTTAGGAATGAGTAAGCATGATGCAAAATAATGTTATGGAACAAAATTACTCGTAGGCTAGAATATTTTAAATCGTATTTCTAGAATCGTCAAAGGAGAATTTCTGAAAGGAGCAGTTTTAAATCTTGGCAACTCTCTGTTTTAATCGATATCCATATGACAGAAAAAATTCTAAATTCCTCCCGCTTTTTTTATTTCTATAAATAAAGTTGTTGTGAACGATTTTTTTTAATGATAACAAATTTCATGTAACTGCTTTACCACTAGGCAAAATTTCCAGTTTCAACCTCAAACGGATTATGAAAAAATCGGCTGTGATAAACAGACGAAAGAACATATGGTAATAAAGATATTGTTTTTTCTCTTTTTCCTTTAACTAAAAACTAATGCCAACTTCTAATGTGGAAGTTGGTAATGGAATTTAAGATAACTTTTGAAATAATAAATTTACCTCAGACTAGGTTTGAAATTAAAATGTTAAAAAGCGTGGTTTACTTATTTTCATAATGGTTGTATCTTTACAAACAGCTAACTATGAAAACTTTACGACAATCTAAATCAAGCGCATCACACTTTTTTGCATTTAAGTATTTGGTTAAATTCTTTATTCTTACAATAACCTTATTCAAGAAATTAAGTTTTACTGAATTGTGAAATATCTTTTTGCTGTTGACAAAAACTTAAAGAACATTTTTATTGAATTGGTTTTTCTTTTATTTGAATTACCTATGTGCATCCTCTCGTTTTCATGCGCTAAAAGTTATGTAAATATCTTCTTTACAAATAAATGACAAGCATATGGTACAATTTTGAATATATTCCAAAATTTTATCAATACATACTTTCATTGTTTTGGAAAAGAATTATCCATCTTCATAGTAACCTGCAGAATATGCATTAAAAAATAAGAGATATCAGACAGAAATTTCATGTGCATTAATGATTACATCACATTTTGTGCACGTCATTATGTAATGTGAGTCGATAAGAAGACAATAAAACTTGCAAATATTTATCAAGAATTGGTGACGAATGATCCTAACATAGATTAGTAGGAAAGGCTGATTGAGACTAATTGGTCATAACATAATGCAAAACCAAAAAATGTTACATTTTAAATAGTTTCAGATATAAATTTCAAGAAATATATCATTTATATACTTTATTTTTGAGGCCTGAAACAAGTGCTATAAAATTTCCCCCGACTTCACCGGCGTAGATTTGTTATAAAATAGGTGGGATTTGTTTCAGGCCCAATGAAATTATGACAACGTTTTTACCTAACTACCGTTTATTTTTTTATGTACTCTCATAGCGTCCTCCATATTTATTTCAGAATCAAAAACGGTGGGTTTCATTCTATAATAATCATGTTCTTTCTGGTCATTGAATTGTAGCACAATTACGAAAGTGAATGAAATGAGATACAAATTACGGAAGAGTGAGTAGAGAACAAATAATTGAAGGCATGTTTACGCCAATACGTGATTATAAATATGATAAATAAATGAGTGTCTTTGGTGGTAGTCATGGTTTATATCTATTTTTTTATATTTAAACATAATTTCTCTACCCTCATTTAATCTATTTTCAATAATGTTAACATACGTTTTGTTAATGAATTATTAGCTTTTCGAAAAAAACAATAAAAATGACAAATTTTTAAGGAATGTCCCTATATCTTTTTCGTGAAACTTTTTCATATTTTGCAAAACCATTTTCTACTCTCTTTAGATACAAACACAACAATATACATGCATCTGTGTGTATGCCTGGTATATATTATCTTTAAACCCAGGATCACGTGTGCACGAGAGCTAACCTAATATACGTTATTTTGTAATACTTCCCTGTATAATCGGTTTATACTGGAACTCTTCATTTTCTCACGGTCTTCAAATGCTCAGCAACCCGAGGGGCCATTTTCCATTAAACGGTAAATTATCACATGCCATATCGACCAATTATCGATTGTTAATTAGATTTGACGAACAAACTGTGTTCTCGCGAATCGTATGCGTAATTTATCAATAAATTGTGGTGCGATAATGAACGAGTAATTATTTCTAGTAAAACAAAACTATGAAACCGAGTTTTATTATTATTTAGAGGCGGTATAATTCGTCATATTCTCAATTTATGGCATGGTAGATTTTGATAAAACTGGAAACACGTGCAATTAATATAATTAACAACTAATTAATTAACCAATTTCAAAACTCGCACATCTAGCATATATTCCTATCAACCTTGCGGATTCCTCATTTGTGAGGAAAAGCCTTTATTTGTACATGCACGTACTACACGTGATGTTTCCCTTAACGCCACTGTCTCTGAAGGAAACCAACGCCTAAATAGTAAAAAAGCACCTATATGTGATTAATGTATGTGCTTTTATATTATGTAAAACGAAGCGAACGGTCGTCAATGCAAACAGTGACAAAAATTTTAAAAATATATATTGACATGAAAATTTTACTTTTAAATAAATTTGAACATACGCAACTAATATTTATCCATTAATTTCTTTTGTTGTATATGTACACTTATTCGTACATTTATTTTACCAACATAAACACACTATCAGAAATAATAATTTTAAAATATTTGGTAGGCGCTGTATTAGACCGTTAATGGAAATTGTAAAAGATAAGTAATTTGAAACACAAGTCTATTTAAGAAATAAAATGATTTTGAAAGATACACAGGATAGGAAACGTAGGTGGAGAAAAGACAACAGAACACACTTAAACAAATAACAGACATAAAAGAAAAGACATGCAAAAATTGTAAAATGATATATATTAACTGAAACCTATACTTTTGTTAAAAAATTACATTTTCATTTTCTCAAGTGTTGAAAATTGGAATTCGCGGTGCGAAACACTTTGCATATCCGCTTCAGTACTTGTGTAAAAATAATATTGGAACCGTATCGTGCGGGCATTAGAGGAAAGCCAACGCATAAAAGTGCAGTTTTATAGTTTAGAGACTTAGACAACACATGCAAGTTAATTCTCTAATATTATTACTTAATTTTATAATTATATAGTTAATTAATATATTACTCCTTATTTATAAAGGAAGATGTCGCTATTAAATTGACCACGGGAATTATTTATTTTATAAGTATCAGGCACAAATATGAAATTCATATTTACTCAAACCCTTCTTGTATTTCAATCGACATCAGTATTATCAAAAAAGGTCTGAAACTATTCTGTTCAATGGCCTCAAAATGGGTTTGTTAATTAACCTAATCAATTCTGTCCAATTTTAATAAGGAGTCAGAGACTCTTTTCTAAAATATTATACCCCTTTCCGCAAATTCTCAAAGATTTATGGTTATTGAAAAAATGTTAGCTGACAACCTCAAGCAGTTACCAAAACTTAATGCAAATCACATTTTTAAAGGACCTTAAATAATTTAGTATTGTTAAAAATAAAACCCACCTTTGCCAAATCTTTCACTATCTTTGCTTGATCATGGAAACTTTTTTTGGTTTAATCCACTCAATATTGATTAAAAAAATAAGAGTGTGTTCAAATTTAATTCGTCGAATGAATATTTTACCTCGAAAAATATGAACGTAATTTTGTGTTTAAGACATATTTTAGTGGATAAAAATAGATAACCGGTGTAAATTACGTACCAACATTCTTTTTATGATTTTTTTCTATTACTTTCGAAAACATCTTCTTTAATTCTAGATGAAAATCTTAGGTGTCCACGGTCTTAAATAATACTCTTTCCTCATTTTCCTACTTATCACCTTGTATTTTCATTGTACACGCTTGCAAATTTCTTACTGTGCGTACTTTCCAATTCTCGATGTAAGCTTAAAATTCAAATGTGAAGAATATCTACAAAACATTGTTTATTTACGTAATAATGCAAGCAAGCGAGTTAATGTTCAAACCCTATACGGGTCAGATACATTGGTACAGAATATAATTTTATAAGAAAAATTGATAAGAAAAAATATTTTGTCTGCATAACCGTTTTATTTTATGGATATAAATTTAGTGTATCTCGATGGTATAGGCTGAACATTTAGGATGCAATATCTAATACTGTGCTTTGGAAATTGAAATTCTACTGTGAAATTTTTTAATGATATTAATCGATATTTTTTAATAAAAAAGTATAAATATTTGAATTTGTACGTATACACACATATATATATACATATATATATATATATATATATATATATATATATATATATATATATATGTATATATAATATATATATAGTTTCATAAAGTTACCGTAATTTTATAATCCTATAATATCATTTGCTTATGACTCGTAATTGAAGTATATATTAATTTTCTAAAATACTTGAAAACTTCATAAATTCATCATTCAACTAATATCTCAGAAAATGCAAGAAATCTGAAGAAAAATAATATATATAATTTCCCTGTACCAAAATTATTACATGAATATTTTTGAATATTAACTATTGCGATCGATATATGAGGTTCAGTATGCTGTATGATAAATGAACATCTGTCATATAACAAGGTTTCCAGATTTATATTTGGACTACTGAATTCTTAAAAAGAACCTTGAAATATTGAATGGACAAAAACTAATAAGTATTTCCTGCTTTATATGTATATTTAAATCATAACAGTTTTCGAAAACTTTTAGCCATCAGAAATAAGGTGCAAATGGAAATTTATAATAAAACAGTTCAAAGCTGGGATACGCAGAACACAATAAGAGGTCTTTCTCTTAGTAAACTTTGAACAGTTTGTAAGTAAATAAATTTTTGAATACATTTTTTTCTATCATCCGCAGAGTAAATTCATATTATTTTTATCGTACGTGCATAAACATTATGCTAATTTATGTTATGTTAATTTGCGAATAAATCATATTATTGGTTTAGTATGTAATGAAGGCTTGAGACGTCTGTGATGAAGGCTTGTTAGTTAACAGGAGATATATTACGCGTGTCTCAACCTATATTTTTGTTTTAGTTCAAATATCTGCTGCGAGGTTCATTTATTTTGAATAATGTATCGGCTGCGTCTAGAAATAGAGACTTTTAACTTAATAATTATTGACAGTTTCAATATATAAACAATACAATTTTGCCAAATGGAACATAAATCACTAACCTTTGCTTTAATTTGCTTAAATGATATGGCATTTTAAAGTGGCAAATGAATATTTGAAGAAGTGGTACCTTAAAAGGGCGGCGTACTTACATTTTAATATTACCAATAAATTGGCAGAAATACCTGCAGCTAAATTCAATGTATTTATAACGTTTAATTATGTTAGAGAAATCGTGATACTTTTCTTTAAACAAATGACTAGAATAAATAGGTGAAGAAAATGTTTTTAAGCTCTTCTTTGATAACCACTTTTATTAAAGACGTATATATAATTGTGTGAATTGTATGGCATAAAATACATAGAAAGTATCCTCTTGTGATATATATGAATAAATTGTTTAATTTATTTGCAACTAAATTCTTCAGAAATTATTTTCAGCCTTGTTCTGCAAAACAGAGCCTCCAGTTAAATAATAATGACAAGGTAAGAATTAATGCTTTTTCTAAATTTTCCAAAACTTCTCGTAAAAGGTCAGGCTACCGACAGTAAATATTTGAAGGAAAAATCATTTAAAGACTTACCTTAACAAAAAAACGAAATATTCGTATAACCGAAACTCGAAGCAAATAATGAGGATTTTCCTTAACGACACTTGAGCGTTTCAAGAAAGCTTTCCATATCAGAACACTTGTGAAAAATATTTCGACGACAAGAAGTACCATTAAGACTAAAATTTATGTTCTACGCGTAAATAAAATCACTGTTATAGGAAATATGTAAGAGGGGAAACGAGAACATAAAAGTTACGTAATATATTTGTAGAATAAGTTAGTATTTTCACCAGTGAAATGCTACTGTTGTGATTTGTAATAAGTACCACCAGCAAACGATTAAAAATAACTATGGATATTAAATAATTGATTTCCCCAATATTATAAAGGAAAACAGTAAACGTAATAAATGGGGTCTGGTTCTGTTTATTATTAGACGAGTATAATTTTGTTTGGGTGTAACTATTTTAGCCGCTATAGTCACTACGCGTTTAACCATTCAGCAGCAACATACTTTTTGTTTTCGTCACATTATATTATTAGCGTGAATTTTTGTACTAAGTGTTTAGATTATATTGACATTAACTTGTAACACACACACACACACACACACACACACATATATATATATATATATATATATGTATGTATATATATATATATATATATATATATATATATATATATATATATATATAAATATATACGTACCTTTACTTTGGGTGGGAAATATATATTTACTTCTTTTTTTTTAGTATTGAACAGCATTTTTTAAGCAAAACACAACTCAAAATTCGCTCCAAACAAGTTCTTACTTTAAAGGCATCAAACAAAGCTGAAAATCAATCGTACATTTTAACATAAAATTGAATTCATATATTAACTAATGTAAGACAAACTAATGCTGAGTAGAAACATTTACACTGCTGAGTATTTCAAGGTCTTTTTCTTTTGAAACACAAAATCCATTCCTTTTTTTATTTCGAGGCGTTAGATTTTCTTATGCGTGGTTGTGCCGTAGTTAAGTGACTTCAATGAGAAGTTCAATTCAGTTATTTATTTATATAATTAAGCCTTTACTAAATATGTAATGGTACTATGTCAATATTGAAATCGCATCATATTTATTATTATTTGTTAGTTTTTATCAATTCAATTACCAAGTTCCTAAGAATTTTTTTTCATCTTTACGTACCAAAGGTTCAACAAAATGATAAATTTTGAAAGTTATGAAACAAGTTGATGAATTATGATATTGTATTACTTTTCATATATATTTAAAAATCTAGTTGTCCCACAATCCACGTTCATTTACTCTCATAATTCATCCTCTACGCAAAACGCATAAAATCGATGTCATATATATATATATATATATATATATATATATATATATATATATATATATATATATAGATATATATATATATATTTTTTTTAGTGGCTAAAGTTCTTTGAATAAACATAAATGAAGCGTTGATTAATAAACTCTGAGTTAAAAGGTAGCGGTTACATGATCATAAGTTACTTATCCATAAGCAGATTAGTTTTAAATAATATATAATATTCGAATATTATGCAGGAGCATATAATAACACCTAAAAATACTTCTATTTTCCAATACTTTTTCGTTTATACCTGACGATCATTTTTTTCAACATTTGAATAAAAAAATCATCGATAGGTATAAACTATACTGTCACGCAGTATGATATTTATATTATTATTATATCATTAGATATTTATCGTCGGGTACAAACGTGACAGTATGGTATATCAACTAGTCCTATTTTATAAAAAAAGGATACGAATTAACTAACAATGGATTACAAATTTAGAGTTAAATACAACTATTTATAACTTCAATATGTTTTAATCCAAATTAATTTCAGAATGTTGTGTCTTGGTGAATAGAAAATTATTAACGTAAATGATTTAACGGTAACATAACCACTACAACACAATGTGCTATTTGTGCGAATTATCGCAGTCATAACTTTGTTTCTTTTAATATATACATTATAGCTGTGACTTTGACTTAAGTAATATCTTTGAAAAGCGTGCGCTTATATGTATCAGAAATTTTATTAAAAATTATAATTTTACATATTGAAATAATAGTAATTACTATTATGGATGTAAAGGGTTGTAGGACATAATTTACATACTTATGTGTCCTATTTTTAAAAGAAAGTTTGTGCAAGGTTTCAATTTTATAAACAGTAGGTTCAAGTAAAATATTGGCCCTGTAACGCTACGAAATAAGGACAAAGGTTCTTGGGGATGAACAATATATACGGCTTAAGGCAGATATGTTAACAGTATTATAAAAACTGTTACTACTGTTAAGAGCGCTTGATTAGCATCTGAATATGTTCAGTAGTCTAGTTCTATTGAATGGTTGAGTTAGATGGTTTAAAATGACTATTCTTTGAATACCAATTATATCAGAATATATTTGATTGTATTTTATTCTATTTTTTATTACATTATATTTTCTTAATTACTTAAATTTTTATAACCCTTCTCTACTAAACCTTCAAAAGTGATTATAGAACTAAAAAGCTACGATTTAATCCGTAAGAAAGAGCTTTCAGTTAAATAAAAAGGACGACAAGGAACTGATACTTTTTCAAAAATTTACAAAAGATCTGGCCATTGGAATATATGAACATTTAAAAAAAATAAAATATTCGTCTAATTGAGACTTGAAGTAAATAATGAAATTTTCTTTGACGACACTTGAGTTTTAGTTCCCGGTTTTCCCACCAATTGTAAACCATATTTTATCGGCAAAGTTAAGTATGATTCAGAATAATTTATTTTACATGCATATGAAAACTTACTGTTATAGGAAATACATGAATGATAAGAGGGAACGTAATGATTGCGTAATATATTTACACGGAGAGTGAATATTTTTCCCAGTTAATCGCTACTGATGCGAAATATAATAATTACTACTGGTCGACGATTGAATACAAGCTAATGATTATTAAATAATTTTTAGGCTTCACTAGCTTAAAGTTTTTATGAGATAGGTGTCCTAAAAGACATTAGAAGAAAAATATTGACATTATCAATATAAATAGTAGAATCGTACTAATATAACATATATTGGTACAGTTTATTCTGGGCAACGGACTGAATACATTTGAAGCGTGATTCTGCAAAAATAACATTTTTTCCGTTAGAATCGCAACTACGTCAGTATTCGTTTTCAGAAACGGTTTATATATTCTATAGAGTTCAATGCATGGAATCGCATGTGCGAATAATAGACATAGTATATTTTATTCTCCATACCATTAAAGAATCATACTCTAATAAGTATGTAACAACGAACGTGTTGTTATTGACGGTCGTCAAAATTTGAAGTCGATTCGATAATTATTAAGTATTTGATAAGCGAGTGTCGTATAAATTAATTTAATCATATACAGAAATTGAAACAGAAATTACCAAGGTAGATGGAATTTTTACGGTTTGCAAATTGGTGGAATAAATTTGAATTATTTAAAAAAATATGTACCAGTTAATTTGTTACAAAATTATGGTAGCCATAAGACAAGTCACGTAAAGAAGAGAAAGTTATATGTTTGCAAATACACAAAGAAACAGAAAGGAGTTAGCAGACCATTATTTTTAAAGTCTAATTATCACAAAGTTAAGAAAAAACATTGCGTTATGTTATAATTTTAGAATTTATAGTTGAATTATATCTATGTATATAATACATATATATATATATATATATATATATATATATATATATATATATATATATATATATATGTATATATATGTATGTATATATATATATATATATATATATATATATATATATATATATATATATATATATATATATTTAACTAACCAAAAATTTTAAGTTACCATTCGCCATAAGGATTCCGTGAAAATAGTTCTTTAAATTTCATCATATATTGCGTATTTCATATATGTTAGCATGAGACGTATTTTTAATTTATTCAACATCTTCCTATTTACATTTCAATTCTTTCTTTTAACCTAGGGATATTTGTTCATTAGATTATTTTGAATTTAAATTAATATAAAAAAACCACAAAACTATATGATTTCTAACTATGCTCAATACTTTTTTGCCATTTGTGCATTAAAATTGTTCATTTCCTTCTCCAACAATACTCCTATTAGACAGCTTGTTTCATAAGCTTTAACATTAAAATGGGAATTCTTTTAATTTAGCTTCAAATTTCATTAAGTGTTTAGCTGTAACTTTGGTATCCACTTAATATCTAGTCATTGTTTCACTTTTCTTGCTATTGTTTTTTTGTTCATTCTATTATGAGCAACTGCTAAATTGATTGTGTTAGTACCTTAAAATATCAGTGAATATGTCCATCAAACAAACATAATAATATATTTTGCAGTATTATGTATAATGATTTAATATTTTCAAAGAAATGATGTGATTCCTTTATTATTTACGAGAACACCAGTCTTAATTCATTATAAAATATGTAAAAAAAACTATTAACGTAACTTGAAAATGAAGCTAGGAATATTTCAGTAATGTATGTAGATTGATTCAACAAAAGTTTGATTTAAATATTGTAACCTGTATCCTATACAGGTTAACACAAAAACATTATGCCAGTAAAGAGAAAATAGTGCTATGCACACAGCACATAGTGATATGCTTAAAACCATAGTTAACAATTAGTCATTACTGAACCGAGTAAGACCATCTTTACTAAGCTTATAATTATTTTTAAATTTAAGGGAAAAATTAATATTTGTTAACAATCAATTATTACTTAATCGTACGCTAATAATAAATGCTGCAAGTCACAATAATAACGTTTTCTGAAAGAGAAAACTAACTTATTATACATACACTTTACCTATATAGTATATTCCCAGTCTCTTGTAAATACTTCCTAAAACAGTAATTTGTACATGTAGTGTGTAACATAAGATTTAGTCTCGATAGTACTTCATGTCCCGAGAAAGTGTTGTTCACAACTATTGTAATATAAAGAGGTTTCGCAAAATGCACAAGTATCATTAAGGAGAATTCTTTGCTTCAAATTTCAGTTACATGAATATTTGTTTTTTTTGTAAGCCAAATATTTTTAACGGTTTTCCGTTTAGTAGTTATTTCCCTTTTTTTAAATTTTTTATAAGTACAAACGAAGTACTAGTTTTTAGCTCATACTTTTCATTGTAATGAGATATTTTTACAGATGAAAACGTTAAAATTTTCTAGGTTAAAAGTAATTTTTTTTCGTATATTGTCGCTAATATAAAAAGAAATAAATATTCAATATATTTGGCGTTAATTTTGTAGAAATTCAATATTCACAATTAAATGAAACTACGTGATGTAGTATTATTTCTACTTTCTTTAAGTTCTTTACCATGACCTAGATTTCGTTGTATTACAATCTTTGCTAAAAACCCACCTGAAGGTGTTGGTAACAAAACTTAGGTTGTGGTAAAGAACTTAAAGAAAGTAGAAATAATACTACATCACGTAGTTTCATTTAATTGCGAAAAGAAGTGAAGTTATTAAATCTGTTTTAATATAATTCTTCCTGTTTGTTGGAAACACACACTATTATATATATACAATAGAAAAGTTATTAATTATCCAAACGTAATAGTCAAATATATATTTCTAAAATAGAGTTTGGGAAAACAGTCCTTTAAAATGATTTAATTTAACTACTTAGGAGAAATAAATTTATCAACCGCTTTAAATGAAAATACTATTAACACATCTACTCATATCTAACTCAATTCAGATCGTTCATTTCCAAGTACTTATATCTTTATTTACCGACAAATTACCACGTTTCACTTGATATATTTAATTTACATAGAATTGGTCTTATATCGAAATACATTATTAATTATTAATGCTAGAATTGTAAAATCATTTAAATTTTTTATAATTTCAACGAACTATTTTTGTGGTTACACAAACTTTGTAACATTCATAAAGACATTTTTAACGTACACTTCTTACATATATCACTTGTAGATATTAAAAAGATTAATAAATTCTACTAGTCGAGTACTTTTCTGCATCCTCTAAATGTCCATATGAATATTTCTGATTGCTAAATATTAAAATATATGCAGGGTAACATATTTTATCATTTTGTCAACAATCTTGTTTGTTAAGTTTCTTAGTCAAAGAGATTCTCGATATTTTACCTAGAAACTTGAAATCGTATTAGAGTTCCGTCTTTTTTTTTTCACGTATGGAATTTAAAAAAATTACAATATATTCATCAAAAAAACGAAAAAGAAGATATATAAAATATGTTTCGCAAGTACTTTTAAATTTACCTTTTTTTCTTTTTACTCGGTTCCATATTATAACTTTTTCTTGTCTTGTACATAACTACAAATGCATGAATACTTTTATTTTGCTTGTACTTATATTAGTCCCCTAACCAGATAGGTTCGGCCTTGTACACAGTGGCGGAAATTTCATATTTCCCCTATTTTATACATCGGATATTTTATTGAATATCTTGAGTTTTTGTAATTGAAGTCTAGCCATTCAGCTCGCCGAGGAAAATGGGGACAAAATTTACATTTTTGAGAATATTTCACTGTTGGTGCAAGTTACCACAAAAATAGTTGCTATCTTTTATTGTCCAATATTATGCGTTTTTATCAATATTAGATATACGTTTTTTCCCAATATTAGATTTTATATTTCTTACCTCGTCTCGACGTTATTTTTTTTGTGTTTTGCCCACTTTTATATAAAATTGCTTAGAGTATATACAAGTGCAGTGTAGACATTTGGTGAAGGTGTATATAAACCCATACCATGTAATATTGGAATTGTTTGTACTATATGGCCAGTTTCGGCAATGTTGATAGAGAAAAAGGTCTGCAGAGAACCATCTGTCATCTATCTTTATAACGTAGAATTGAAACGAAAGTTTAGTGCATTTTAAGCTTTTCTCAACTTAACATTTATGATGTAGTCGGGAATCACGGCCCGTCCAAACGTCATTTCTTTTATATGCGAACATAGTTTAAGTGAAGGTGTTTTAAGGATGGCGAAAGAAAGAGGTTAAAAAAATATTAAGGGATCATTAGTCAACGATAGGAATGTAAGAGTAAACAGTTTTTAATCATTAATTATCTTTTATCGTACTTAATTATTATTGATACAGGCTCACTTATAAAAAATTATTGGCTGCTCCAACTCGTTTAGAAGACAATGTTCCTTCTCCACCATCGCCATTAATATATTTACGATCACATATTCATTCTTTTCATTTTAAAAAAATTGTTTTTGACCAATAAATTAATCGACGATTAATTTCTACAGAAGCAAAAGAAAATTTGGTTCTACGATTGTGAAATAGTTTTTAATGTTACGAAACTCTCAACGAAAAATAATATTTTGACGTTAGCAAAAAATCGAAATGACGAATGCGGTTAATACATGATTGATCGTATCCATCGTATGTTTATATTTAATATGAGAGAAGGTAATTCAAAGAAATCTTGAATGAAAAATTTTCAAACTCCTAAACAAAAGTGGTTTTTGATGAACAACAAACGTGGATATATATGTACTATGGAATCAGTTTGTTCATATTTTTAAAAAGTACTGAAGGGTGCCAACTAATCTAAATACGGGTTATACATGTACATATATATGTACATATATATATATATATATATATATATATATATATATACATATATATATATATATATATATATATATATATATATATATATTATCAACAGAAAAGAGTAAAACTTCGAAAAAACATCACGATTTTTCAGAAACTATCATCTAAAAGAAAAATCATATAGAACAAAAATAATCTCATAAAAGCCAACTTTGCGACGTTTTTCCAACCAGCCATTTTTCCAACAACCATTTTTCCAACGGGCCGTCATGAATGGCTATGCTTCAAATTCGAAAAATTTTCTGTGACATTCTCAAATACTCTAGTTCTTTTAGTATCTTCCTCAGTAACCTCAGTAACCTTATTTAGGTTACTGAGGTTACTGAGGAAGATTTGTTGTCTAACGAGTCAGCATGGCTCATATTGTATTAGTAATTTATATACACTAATTCAATAAAATAAAATTAAAAACAAAACGTGTTCTCTAATTCTGCTTTAAAAAATTTCAAATAGTTATGTTTCGAATGTCAAGTTAATAAATTTATTCTACCATAAAAATGTATATTTACGAAACTTCACATGGTTCACAAATGTTTACGAGTGAAAATTTTCTTTTCACGATCTATCATTTCAAAAATTTTTAAAAACTTTTATACAAGATATAATTAGAATTATTTACAGCCTGTTACTGTTCATTGTCAAATATAGGCTTCTCCAAGAAAAGACAATGTCCATGACAGCTATTCGAAACAAGTAGGGTAGCGATCGCAGCGTGTAATTTTTTGCGCTAATGGCACTGATGAACCATTTGTATATCACTGATGACCGATCTGTATTATTTTTGCTAAGCGATTACAAACATTACTCGAACCCTGCTGGTACGAAATACATGCTTGTGATTATAAAACTTGAATTTAAAAAAATGTTTATGTATTAAATAAACGACTATTTTACAAAGGTCATTTACATTACTTATTACGATAACAAATATTAAAAAAGTAGTTATGAAAAGTTTTACATGTGTGACAAAAATTGTAAAAGGAAACGTTTTAGAAATGTGTGTGATATAATACGTGATGATGTATCAATCAAATCTTTAAGCAATAAACGCTATGTTGACATTCATATTTAATGGATTTCATCATATTGTAGCACTTTATTAAAAAAAATCTTATTTGGTATATGTGATGGATATCCCTACTGATATTTTTTTTATATTTTAAAAACAAAATCTTATTGTTTTGACATTTCCAATTATAAATTTCAGAATCCTTTACATTTAAGTATCTAAATTTTCTTATTATTTAGGAAAATGTGATCCAAAAATAAATTTTCTATGAAAGGATTAAATCTAACTTTGAATCCAAAATCTCGGGAGGTAAAACGACCCTTTTCATTATGTACTATTAAATTGAAACACTTAAGCTTGATAACAATTTTCCTTCACATTTGGCAATCAACAATAAGTCATTGCCATGCCATTCTCTTCGAGACATTATTATATCTAACATTCACAAGATTGGTAAAATTAAATTATACCAACCCTAAAAATATACCATTTTGTGAGACTTGGACACTATTTCACTGTACAGAATGAAATTGGCAATGAATTCCTTTTACGCGTAATATTTGTAAGAAATGCCTATAAACGTCAGCTGAGTAGGCGCTTAGCGATTGCTGTGCGTATAGCTTGTCATAGTACTGGTATGTGTTATTTGAACTAAACGATTACAAGCCCCGCTCGACGAGTGTCAGAAATCGGACCCCACGATGAAACTGCTCTGCCAATGACCGTAAGTATGGGATCAATTCATCACACTACGGTGGCGATGAAAAAAATATAAGATTCAATGAATTATTTATGTTTTAGGTTCATATAATAGTAACTCTACGAGTATACAAGTTATAAAAGTCCTAAAAGCGACACAAATATCCGAATAAAGTTTATCCCTAAATATTGTAGCATAAAGGATTATCGTAGAACGCTCCAGCGTCTTTACGGAAAATTCTTATTATTTTGTTTGAACTTCAGCTGGCCTACATATTTTCTCATAAGTTCTGGAAATTTTCCTGGGCTTTTTGGACCACTTAGGAAATAATACGTATTTGCTCGTTAACGGTCTGTATTTAACTATATATCAGTTTTTGTTCAATTGTATGTTATTTAATTTCCCTTCATTATAAATTAAGTTTAGCTATTCATTTTATACTTAAATTTCATTAATAAACTCAATACTCCTTAAAATAAATTATTGAAGAAAAATATTTCTGGACACAATTTTTTGAAATGTCATAATATACACAGGCTAAATTTAATTCACCTGCTTATTTGAGTAAAGTTTTGTTAAAATATGGCGTCAACAAAAAAGAGAGAATACCTGGAATTCAATTCTGTAAGTATTAATAGTGAATTCAAGTGTTTGTATTCTATGCATAATTTACTGCTTCATGTAAATTATAAATAACGTTTTAAATTAATTTCGCAACTCGCTTAATTTAAATATTATGATTATAAAGCCTAAAAAAATTCTAAAAATGTTTCATCCCCAAATGTATTAATCCTTAAGATTGATGAACTAAGATTTAGTAATGGAACTACAAACTCTCATAACTCCGTTTCGTTCACCTGCCACAGCCTCACTACTTCTATAGTTTAATAAATAAGTAGTAAAACTTAAAAAAACCGGCAAATTGTGAGTTGTACTCGCACATGAATAATTCCGTAGCACCAAACAATATTATAAACTTATTTCGTGAGCAATGAGTTTGTTTTTCTCGAAGACATGGTGAAAAAAAGTTATTGCAGCATCCGGTGCCGAAAATCGTCCATATCTCAAAACTACCGAAAATGTGGATTATTCAAGCCAATTTTCGTCACAAATTTATTTATGTTTCTGCTACCTTATCTTTTCCAGAATTTAATATACGTTAGTTGAAAGGGAGGAGACATACTTTTTACGACTTTAGAAGCGAATATCTCACCGAATATTAACTTAAATTTAAAAATTATTTTGAAATTTTATATTTTTTAGAAACGCCAGCCTACAACTCTGTATACACTGGATTTTTCTTTTCACCCCTCATTCACACAAAGGACAATTTTTTTCAAACTTAAAGTCTATTTACAGAATGATGTGCAATCTTCCACCTTCTTCTATTTCGTTCCACCGCAGGTATTAAGAATATAACAAAGTGGTAAATGAGATGATAAAAACTTTCAATTAAATTATTTCGTATAAGTTTCGTTAATAATGACAATATATATAGTCGACTACAGTATCCTGATATATACATACAATTACGGCAAACTAATATGTATCCGATGTGCACTTGGCTGAATTTTTAAAGATAACTTTATATGTAATTTTGATGGATTAATTATTCTTCATATCAGACCAAAATAAAAAATACTTTTTTATCGCTCTAATGAAATAAACATGTACGTGAATGTCGAAGGATTTTATTTATCCTTCTGGGTCTTATTTATCAATTTCGTAATATGTACCGGAAGGTAGTATACAGTAAGTATATCAATAATAACAGCGTCTTTAAACCGTGCACTACATATACCCAAAACATTGAGATTCAAATTTTCTGATGAATATACCAGTCTCAACGGAAATTCTGTACTGGGAATTTCTTTTTCTTCTTGAAAAAAAAAGTGTATGTAATAATTTATTTTCGTCCAAGTTCCGTACAACTCTCAAAAAAAAAATTCATTTCGATTTTCCCCACGTAACAATTGTACAATGTAATACGTGACGATGTCATATCATTTAAGATGAAACGTGTTCGGAAAAAACATTATCTGACCAAGGAGTTCATATTTATTTATTTCCATTTATTGATGAGTTTGTCTATCTGTGTATACATTGCAAAAAAAATATTTTAACCGTTAAATTTAATGTAACATATTTTTTTTCTAAAACACTAATTCCTATTAGCAAGATGCATGGCAATGTAAATTGAAAATTTAATCTATAAAATGGAAGAAACGTTTATTTAAAATAAAACAGATATGTTAAAATATGACTGCCAACATGGAGACTCGTTCCGGTTTATTATGTCATACTGGTCTTAAACACGTTTTAAATTATTTACACGTTCTGTGAGTATTCGTAGTTAACTCGATTATTACCGTCAGATGACAAGAAATAACATAATTAATACAGGATGAAACTCGGTGTTATTTATTATAACATACGTTCGCCCACGTACTCGTGTATTGAAATTATAACCCTATTTATAATTTGCCGTTGCTATACTCTTATTGAAAATAAGATAATGCAATTACTTAAATGGAAAATTACGCGGCCTGTACTAGGGTCAAAAAGCTAATAGCAAAATAATTTTAAAGCACTTGCTTCAAACGATAGAACTCAAGAATACGAATAATATATTTCTGGAAGTTTTAAAATTAGCACAGTTTACTGCAACAAATATTTTCTATGAACCATTTTCCGAGTGGCTGTAGCATTTTGGATGACAAAAACAGGAAAATGCTAATGTGATGGCGTGCAAAACTTTTAATTCACATCTATTCTTCTTCTAAAAAAATACATCACAATTTTAAACAAAATTGTAATGCATTATTTTGACAAAAGTATTTAATGATCTATATTTATTACAGCTTTTAACTTATGAAAGCTAATAGACGTACATAATGGAACTGAAAAAGCCAACTAGAAAAAATACATTTAAAAACCAAACTCAAATATTATACGTTCGCGGTCTAGAACATTAATGTAAATTACGATATTTTTGAAAAGTTCGAAATAATTTATCATTAAAAATAATTGACATTCTCGACGTCAATAACGACGGGCCATTTCCGTTATGTCGGTAAAAAAATCATTTTATTTTTCATCAGAAGACCTCGCTATCGAAGAATTACGATACTACCGACAGACGCCCGATGAAATTAATTAGAAAGTTCGATGGCCTACGGAAAGTTCATGGAAATTGATTTCGCTGTTACATTATTACTTGATAGTTAGGAAACATAACATATACATGGTTTGAGGTTATTGGAAAAAAAAATATGCGATATTGGTTTCACTAAGTTCAGCAAAAGAATTATCTTAATTTCACGAATATAGTATTTACTTTAGGATTCGTACTTCAATAGTAAAAATAAACCCTTACAAGATCACTTCGTTGCCCGTCTGTCAAGACACTTTTTCTAAGGAACTCATAGAGATATCAAGCTGAAATAGCAAATACTAAAGTCTATGGTTTCTTGAAGCTGTAAAAAAATTAAGCTTCTAAGTCAATGAATAAAGGAAAATCCTAAAAACATGGCCACTTATGCCGCACATTTAGAGACTCGCAAATAAATTAAAAGTTTAAGAGTACTTCTCGTTGACCTAGAATCAATAAATTTGGCAAAAACCAATGTCTTACAGCACAAATGAAGGAAAAATTAAAAATTTGTTTATTTGTAGTTATATGGCAGATTTTTTTTTAAATATGCGCCTCTGAAAGATATAGTAGGCAATATATTTCCGTTATAAGAAATTAAAATTTAAAAAAAAAATCTCATCTTGCATTACTGACTTTAAAAAATGGGAAAGATATTAGCAACATACGACTTCTAGTGCCTTTTTTTTCGTACGAAATTCTATAACCGCGTGCTTCGTTAAAACATTTCTTTTACCTACCTCTTCACATTTCTTTCTCCTCACTCTTATACCCAAAAGAATAAAATTTACTTCCTAGTCCATCGTTCATAACTTCATTACGGGCACTTTTGTTTTGCTGATGTAAATCTACGTCTTTTAGATGCACTGTGTTATTAATATTAATTGGACTATCATTTGTTTATATTTATTTAATTTATTGTTATTGTCAAAGACACTTCATTTTATTTTAGTTATTTGATTAAATGCTATCTCAATTTCAACTAATTTTAAGGTTGAAAATATTTCGAAATCTGCGTATGATTTATATTAATCCAGAATTTTATTAATTAGAACTGTGATTATGAGAAATGTGATTATGCCAAATCACAGATTAGGCAATAATCTTACAGGGAATCATTTAATTTATTTAATAGATATTTGGAAACATCTCTAATATCGTAAAAACGGGTAAAAATCCTGGGTCGACCAAAATGTAAAGTATATTTATTTTCTCGATACCTGTCCTGTGATAATCTACAGTTTAAGGAAAAATCTAAATCAATTTGCTAGTACACAAGAGTTTCCACAGTACTTCAGAGACAACATCAAATAGTAGTTAGCTTAAACCCATATTTATAGGGGACAGGCAGTTTCAGTGATTATTTTTTTGGTGCAATTACCAAGAGGCCTATATGTTACAGCAAACTCTATATAGATTTTTGACAGATATTCTGTCTCAATAAACTATTGATTATTTAGTTCAATTTCTCAATTAGAAACCAAGTTGTATTCAAAATAACTTGTAGGTTATAATGCAAAATTAATAAATATTCCCTAAACAAACTTCTTTTTTGTGAGTACCTCAAAATTGCCTTCTATTATATATATATATATATATATATATATATATATATATATATATATATATATATGTATGTCCCAAAAAAATAGGGAAATTAATTTTATTTCATTTAATATTATCATGCGACGGGTTTCCTTTTGTTACAATAAAATACTTAACTAAAAGTAGAAGCTAGGAATGTTAACATTTTTCTTAATTACTTTTAAATGTTTATTAAAACATTAAGGAAAATGTCATGTTATGTTACATTAATTTTGAATAAAAATGCATATAAATTTAAAATGTCAAACGATCGTGTTTCAAAGTTATTTATTAACACAATTTTTTTCATCGGATATCATCTAATAGATAGTTCATTGATCTGTCGTCAGTACAGGACGCGTAATAGAGTTTAATTATGTTATCCTTCAGAGAAACGAAAGTGAAGTTATCTGTGTAATCTTAAAATTACGTGAAATATACTTGGACTAACGTAAATTAAAGCATTAAAGAATTTAAATAACGTGTTGTGCCATGTTTCCACATTGAACTACAACTTATCCATATGTTATGTTCACGTCATGAAGGGATTTTTTTTCATGATTTCTTACTTGAACTGTAGACCATCAATATTTCACCAAGCTTTCACAATCGCGATTTTAAGTCACATAGTTTCCACAATTTAAAATTATCGCCCTGACAATATACCGATGGCTTGAGACAAAAATATCAATTAGTATGTAGCAAAGTTTACAAAAAAACAAACAATGTGACCCGCCTATCCCCTTACAAAATAGATTAAAATTTATTTTTTCCAGTACTTCATTTAGGGTGCTATTACAGTATTGACATTCTGAAACTAAATATTTGAGTTTTCTTATTTCTTTCTTCAATTTAAGTCTTATTTGCAAATTATTAAATTTGAAACTTTTTCTGTTTGGTACATATTCTCAAATTTTTAATCGTTGAAATAAATATTAAAAACGAATCCTAGCAAACATGTTTAAATAAAATTAGTTCAAGTGTAAAATATTAAACAATTTGTTTTTTGAAACCATCCCTTTATTTTTGCATCTGCTGATACGCGCCATGTTCATTTTTAGATTGATTTTCTCCTGTCAAGTTTCTCTCTCATTAGAATAAAAAGAAATTGATATTTATTGCCCCGTACGTAAATTGTGTTACAAGCAAGTATTTTACAAGATTATTTAAATTCAGAATAGTTTTTCTAACAAATATCAATATATATAACACTTTCCTGTGTTAATATTTTATAACATATTTAAATAAATATTCGACCAAAATCTCTTAGTACAATTATAGGACATCTTAAAGAAAAGAAGGAACAATGTGTTACTCATGTGTCTGTCCATCTGTTATACTATCACGACTCTTTTTCTCAAAAAGAAAAAAAAAAATTATCCTTCCACGTATCGTGTTGGATATCAATTAAAAAAGCAAATTATGAAATTTTATGTAAGATAGATTTAAATGTATTGTTGAAAAGCTGAATTTTGTAATTTTGAAATGAATCAGAATACTTTTAGGCATTCACCATTCAAAACAGTATTGAATGGACGAAAAATAATATGAAATTTGTAGATAACTTCATAAAAACACTGTACCTTTAAATGTTCCCATGTATATACATATGTATGTACATATATATATATATATATATATATATATATATATATATATATATATAGATATATATATATAATAATAAAGAGAAAACAATTTTCATAGATACTGAAGATTATTGTTTTTGAAACAGATTATAAGCAAACAGTTCCACATAATGCCCGGAAAATTACAGCTAGTAGCATTAGTGTAGTGATTTTTGAGACCTTGCATCAATATACAATTGACCAGATATAGGCACATATATTACGTAATGTATATAAGCAATTTGTGAAAATATTTTTTAAATGTTTTTAAATAATAAATTAGCCAAGTGCAAATAATGCTTGCGACATTAGTGTCCCGTACAACCAAATGTATGTGAACTTATATTTAACGGTGTGTCACAAAAACTGTATCTATTAGCCTTAAGAGGTTTTAGTATAGAAAAGCAAAACTATGGCCTTCGCTGTTAATACTATAAAAAATGTGTAATAAAACAAATATCATAATTTTCGTTTAATCTCTAATTAATCTGCAATTTTCATGAATTATTTGAAATATAAAATATAGTCATTTTTTTTAAATGAAAGAGAAAATCACAGAAAAAATTAATATATATTTTTTATTTGCATTTTAACGAGCTTTAAAATGGTTTTCTTAATTTTATTTATATACGTAATCTTTACTAAAATTGAGTTCAAAAAGAGGTAACCCTTAAATCTGGCCTCAAAACTAAAATCCAAAAGCTTTACTATATTTTTAATCATATTGATTTTAACATTTTTAATTTGACCACTACTTTCGATAACTTTATCAAATTTAAACTTTCTATCTCAAATAATCTCTGAATATACTACCAGTGATAGACGGATGTAAGACTGAATAGCGAAATAAATCCACAAGTGTTCTCTTTTAATTATTTTGGAATATTGCAAAATTAGGTTGAGAAATTATAGGTTGAGCAAAAAGTATCCCTAGGTCCCATTTTGGCTACAAATGACATGTCTCGAAACTTATGAAACTAAAAATCATGTCGAAATATTTACTTAGCACAAAATATATCGAATGTACTCAAAATAATTACAAACAGAAAAATAAACGTTACGATATACTTCGTCGTCTTGTCTTCGTCGACGATTCGAATTTTAATTGTCGCTATGTTTTTGAGATATGTTGTCACCCTTTAATTCATTTGTTAAGAAATTCATTTCGATTATTTCAAAGAACGATACCAATATCATAATTAAAACAAAGACACGGAGATCTTTCGAACATTTTTGTTTTAAAAGATTTTTATACAGTCAAAGAATCTAGAAAATAATTAAAAAAAAGGAAAAATAAAAGATAAATGAACAAAATTATTCTCATTTCCAGTTTAAAACATTAAATATAAAGTAGAAGGATCAAATATGTTGTCCAAAAGAAATGTCCTTTGGTATGAAATATCGCAACATACATACATCTAAACTCTGAAACGTCATTCATTTCGACTAATTCATTACCGCTCAATAAACGGAAGATTAATAACGTAGATGGTGAATTACATAAAACGTAATTGAATAGTATAACCACACGAGAAGTGTGAAAGGGGGCACTGACGTTGACGTATTAAAGCTTTGTATTTTATTTTAAGAATTACTCGACAGAATAATTAATTATTAGCCAAACAAAATTCAAATCGAAAATAAAATTAATAATAACCTTACGAATGAGTGAATTATTATTTCCGAAAATATTATAGTTCATATTTTTTCCTATTAATAGAAATATAAAATATAAATTTTAAAATTCCTTTAGATATTTCAATCTTCATTTATTTTGTAATAAGAACTATCTTTAGAATAAATGGTTGCATAACCTTGTGCTAACATTACCAGATAAGACCAAAACGCACAGCAATCCGAATGTATACCAGTCTACCTAGCAATGAGTCGTGAATCATCAAGTAATTACATAACTCCATTTCTAAGGCATTCCGTAGAGCAAAACATTAATAAATAGCTGATCTCTTTATAGTACATTAAAAATATGAGTTCATGAAAAACAGGTGAATGCTGCAGGATATTTCTGCGAGCTCTAGGCAGGTTAAACAAACTATAACATCTTACTATGCAATCAGGCATTTTACAATATCTATATAATCAGGTCTTATGCAATATCTGAAGGTAACCCATATAACGTGTAATTAAAAAGTCTGTTGAAGTTTTTAAATATTTTTTCCAGTGTAAGAATAAAGTAGCTTCATATATACGATTCGTTTCAAGAACACTACTAGCTAAACATTTAAAAAAGTCAGGGAAATCATGGGAATGCGGTATTCCGATCCTATAACCTTGCAGATTGCAGGAAAAAAATTGTTAATATGACTATGAAATGTGACATATTATCTACAACTCTCGAGATCCCGAGATCCAGCATGAATGAAACCTTCTAAACCTAGTTTCTCTAAGAGGTACACGTAACCTCAAGCAGATAATCATCGTACTTTTATGCATCTAAAATGTAGCTTTTCCCGCACAATATTTATTTCCTTACACATTATTTCCGTGTTTACAATATATAAAGAGGAAAAAAGCATCGATAAAAGTATCTTTAACTTTTTCTTACACTTTAACTATAATTTACTAGCGATTTTATTACTACTGAAATTAAATAAAATCTATATACGTTTTTTCATTTATTAATATAGTTTCCGTTTTGCTATTTATATTAAAATAGTGTTATGTCATCAATTTTAATTTCTAATAAATTATGCATTTACTTGCGGCAGTAGATGCATAAACAGATTACAAAATAAAATTGATGCTCAAATTGCAATACTTTCTCGATTTCGATAATTAATCAAGGAACAGAATTTACCCCACGTGTCACCAGTAATTAACGCATCGTCAACTGCTGATAAATCAGTTCAAAAAAATGAGTGACCATGTTATACGGGTTGAGTAACATGAGCGAGGGAGCGCATGACCGAATCGATCGCTTGCTCACCTAAAACGATCGATTGAAGTCCATTAAGTACGCCACCTGCGTTGTTTGCTATCTGCACCATTGCTGACGTTCTGTGTTCTGCTCCAACGCAGCGTGCCTCCTCCACCGATTCACCTGTAACTAACCGCAATATCGACTACACGCCTGCAATTAACCGAAACGTTGATGATCGTTGCATCGCTGCCGGCATCACTTGCACAATGATATCTATCCGCTGCCAATGAGGATGAAAGCGACTGGACTACAGAGCGCCACTATCGTAATTGCAGTCCTATGACTATACTTTGAGTGTAGGTACCAAGCGTCCGGAATTTACGAAATTATCCCGAAAATTTTGATATTGTCCAAATTTTTCCCGGAAATACAAAAAATTAAAGTCATACTTAAAACTGATAAAAATTTATTATTTAGGCATTTTTCGCGAACCTCTATAGGTTATGGCAGCTTTATCGTTTTATTAGATTGATCAATGGAAAGACGGGAATGAGATGATTACAAATCTAGTAAAGGCATAATTTCAAATTTGAATAAATAACGACGGGTCTTGCTCTAGAATTTAACTATCGCTATTAAATAATCCTGATGGCAATATATTGACTAAAATAATTAATTCAAAACGTGAACATAATAAATTAAACATATAACGTCGAACTACGAAAATTAAACTCCTAATTGCAATTAGATAAGCTTAATTACTGAAAAAAAGTAAATTTTCACAAATTTCTTTTCATAAATATTAGTATCACCTTTTAATATTTTGAATAGATGGGATCAACGTACCAATTGTTATTGTGTTATCAGTATTTAACGAGTCAATAAGTTTGTTAAACATTTTTATTTACATTTGATAGAAGAAGACAATTTTTATTTATTATTGTGTTATGTCAAGTTCAATCGAACCTTTTGTTGGATCAAATTAATTATTTTTCTTAAACTACTAGTGGTTACACTATATAAACTTTATAGTATAGTATAAACAAAAAGGAATAAATAAGGTTACTTCAATGCGCATTAATTTTTGGCTTTGCTTTAAATTCTGTGTCTGCACTCTGTAGAAGAAATGCAATTTTACATGGCTAAAACGGCTTTCGGTCTCGAAGTGATTAACGGCTTCTGTACTTAATTAAGGCCTGCTCCAAAATCTTCACAAAACCAATTATTTATATTCATGATTAATTTTTTTTCTAAGTTCCAAGATTTATCCAAATATTGGTTCTGTGAAATTGAAAGCTTGTAGCAGTGTTACTTGTATTTGCTTAATTATTTGATACGGTTTTAAATCGCCGCATCTATGTCAAAGTTTATTGCTAGCTGACGTACTGACTGGATTATATAGCTAAAAATTTAGATGATGAACGACGAATAGACGTGGATCATTTTGGTTTTAAAAAGGTATTTGGCTGAATCTACAATAGTTCTGGTAAAAGCATTACAAACTGGTATCACTTTCACACCAATAAAATTGTTTGTAAATTACTTTTGAGCTCAAAATCAATATCTCACGTTTAGAAACTTCAAACCATGGTCTTGTTTTTTTTAAATCTGGAGCCGTTTAAGGTTATTATTAATCCCTTTCTTATTTTTCATGGTGATTAATGAGTTTCCCTCAGTTATAAGCCCTGCTGTTTCCTTTCTGTTTGCTGAATATTGGAAATTATTTTGGAGGTCGGTAACAAATAATCCGACCCTGAGCTGTTTCGTAATGGTATCAACTTATTATTTCAAGGAAAATTAAGTAACAAGTGACAATTCAATTTGAGTAAATGGGCAATGATGACGTATCCCCGTGTACGTGTACTTTTGATGCAGAATTATGAGTGAAATTGAACGGGGCCCGAAAAGGTATCATCCGTGTAGTATTGTTATGAAAAATCATCTAAATTTTACGGATATCATTCTAAGCTATCAGGGAATGTACAAGGTTATAGGATTTACCATGCAACATTTCCACTATTTCCATAGCGCTGGATGTACTACTACTTTGTCTAACTTTTTAGTTTCTAGAATACTTGAAACCAGCCTGCTCCGCATGAAAAAACATATATTCATGTTGGAAGAAATAGTAAAAATTTTTAATAAATTTTTGTTTAAAAAAATGTACGGTTATTATCCTTTATCCTCACTTGCTTCCTTCATATTTCATAACGGGCACGGTCGAATGAAATTTCTTTCGACTACCATGGATATGAATTTTAATCATGATTTTCTTTTATTTGATTATGTATTTATAAATTCATGACCGATGATTAGCAATATATATTATTATTATATTGCTAATCATCGGTCATGAATTTCATACGACTCATGGTAATAACTGTTATGTGAAAGGACTGAATCGCAGTCTATTGCTTTTGCCCAAAGCATGCACGAACACCCTGCAGCACTCACCAGTTTTTCACGCACTTGCGTTAATCAACGCGATATTGTAAGAAACGCCAAATCTTGTTGTTTTTGTGCTGCTTTATTGATCACTTTAGAAGTCTGATTAGGGAATTTGTTCACTTTTTATAGTTAATTACTTTAACATCTAATTTAAATTGATTTGGTTTTTCCTGTCTTATTAATTACTATTATTATTAATATCTGTAATATAAACTGTTTCATTTTTACGTTTGTACATATCCAGTGTTTTGAGGAATTCCTTTTTTACAAAAGAGTCTTAACAGAATTTGGGATTTAGCATACGAAGTATTATTAAATGTTTAATTTAAGTAGGCGTGCGGAGGAGATTTGCTCCAGCCGGCATTTTGAAAAATGTTTTTATTAATTACTAGATAACGATGGACTACGACAAAAATAGATATTTTTTTTGTGGATCATAACATTTTTCATAAGTTTTATGAAACCAATTTTTTTGATGTAATCTATATTTTTGAAATTACAGCGCCTCAAACATTTTTATGTACGGGCAAGCGTAGACATACAATGCCCCTAGGCTATCGGTAAAACGCAAATAAAAAAAAGGAGATGTAATTCTGACATTATTGATTTTCATGACTTAAATGATTCACTTGAAATTTTAAGAGAATTTTTGCTTTAAAACATAACTTTATAAATAAAAGTTCATCCGCATCCGATACTTGTAATAAATCCATTCTCCAAAATGGCGGCTGCAATATAGATTTACACTCCTACATTATGCATTTTGGATGCCAATAAACTATCCTTCGGCTACTAGACTGTAAGCGCTTTTGGTAATTTTTTGCAATCTCTTTCACAGTTACTAATGATTTTTTTATTTTTAAAGTCCGTTAATAGATAACACTTGTAATAGCCGGAATTAGACTTGAACAAGAAAAAAAGTTATTTTTTTCTTGACATAGCTGAATCAACTTGGAGAACTGTTAAGTTTTGATGTCTTTATTTTAATTGGTATTTACAAAATATGCCTGCACATCACAGTTCTATGCATAAAAGTACATTTTTTAAGTTACACCATTTTTCACTAGATACGTTTATACTGTTAAAACTTACATTTATATTGCACATTTTCTACTGTCACCTGTGTGATCTACTAACCATTACCACAGGTTTTATCAACAAACAGCGATGACGCCGTTATTTCAATCAAAGATGTAAATAGTTAATAGTAAGTTCAACGCACAAAAAACGTTCATAATAGGGCGTGTGCTGCTGCACAAATTCCTTACCATAATCTTTGCAAGCGGTCATATGCCATATTTTTTTTTCTGAAAAAGTAATTCGTAAGAGCCAACATGACACCATGCTCATCCTGGAAGTTCATAGTAGTAATATAAAATAGATCAAAGGTAAAAAATACCACGCGTAAGTTCAACATAATAAATAAATCATAATTATTTAGCAATAATTTTATTTTTGCAAGTTTTTATTGTAGCACCGACGCCGTATATGAGAGACGAAAGTTTGAGAACATAGATCTTAACTGCGTATTAAAGCTCGCGAGTTTGAGATGGTTGGAGAGTTTTAAGGTAGTTTAAGGCAATACACTGATAGAAACGAATAAAGTTGTAAGTGTTAGTAAGGAAAATACAAGACTGATCCAAATTAAGTCAGAAAAAGCTGACAATTCACGAAGCTAGATGAATGGCGAATTAAGTTGAAAAATAAACCGACAATACAAGAAGCTGACCGAATAGAAAGGCGCGTCTTGCCATCAGAACATTTTAACTCTCGTACAAACGCACCATTAGATGTTTCGAATCAATAATTGTACAAAATATTTTTCATTTAACACAAATAATAGTGCGAGTAAAGTCAGTCCGAAAACTGATACAAATTTCTTTTCACATATAGGTCTTTCAGCATCTTCTCATCATTCTTTAATCGGATACTTTTCAATACATTTAATATTTCCATATTTCATTATTAACAATATCCTACGACCTCTTGTATTTCATTTTCTATATCAAACCTTACGCACTTCTGAATAAAATACGTTAACAAAAAAAGTTAATTACCATCAAAAATAAATGGGGAAATATTCATTACATTTTACCAACGTAAGTGAAAATTCAGCCTCGTTGTATCCGCAAAGCGGCCCTCAGTCGCTACTTGACTGTTGAGTTGCTGAAGTTTACTTTGAAATATTACAGCATTTCACCATATCCATTCCGTTAAGTAATTTTTTGCATTACTTACAATTCAGAAAGCTGAATCAAACGAGTTTGTAACACGTGCATTTGACGTGCTGTTTCATTTTAATATATAGTAGCAGTTTTATGAGATATAGGGTATGTATCCGAAAAAAATTTGACGCATTTGTAAAAAGTTTTCAAATGTACTTATAGGTAGAAATGTAGAAGTACAAACGCGTAAATAAGCAGATTTTTAAACGCTCTAAAATTGTTTGAGATAATAAAAAAAAATTAATAATAGTATGAAACTTTGTGAAAAGTATATAAGTCTAGTGTCGAACCATTTTGTGTAGAAGCTAGTTATACGAGTATATCACGAAGTTTAGGAGAAATGTTTGCGCATTCACAGTAAACGAATACATGTAAATTTTTAGGACTAAAATTCGTTTAACATGAATTCGTAGACGGCACGTCTGTTATTTGTGAATCCTGCTTTAGGTTGAGGCCTTTATATTATGTGACTTCATAATAGTCTAAGTCATTTTTTTTGGAACGGGGCCAAAATATTCTAACATTACTTTTTCAACTTCGAAAGATTATGTAATGTTTCGAAGTAAAAAAAATTACGTCAAAAGTTTTAAAAAATACAAATGTTCGACATAGAAAATACGAAATAGAAATTGGATGATAGATCAAAAATTTTTTCACTGTCAAACGTTGTGAATTTTCGCAAAATTTTAACTAATGAATATTATTACAAATGTATTTACATTAAAATGACTCTGACTTACATTTTAAATTTAACAACATATATATATATATATATAGATATACATATATATATATATATATATATATATATATATATATATATATATATATGTATATATATATTTATATACATATACATATATATGTATATATATATATATATATATGTATATATATATATACATATATATATATCACTTTAAAAGCACTTTAAAAAATGGGGTTCTAGAAGATTTTTGTTTCTGTTCTCAGATATACATCTGAAAGCTTTTTAAATAATGTAATAATCTATAAATCTATATTTACAAATACCTTAGTCCATATATCGTATTCTGCAGCTTTAAATACTTATAATATATTTACTTTTACAATTTGGGAAGAAAAAATTCGAATGTGGTGTAAAAGTTTCTGGTGGTAAAATGCATCAGAACTTTTATTACACCTTTTAATCGTAATGTTTCAAACACCACGTAATTTTTCTAAAGCTACCAAGAAACATAAAAGAATTGTGGAATTATTTTTTTATTTAATTATTCATAGTCCACAAACATGGAATAATATAAGAGACATATATTGCTTTCTGACCAAAAAGACAAATTATGGTGATAGCAAAAATTGTCTAAATCTCAACAATAGAGCTTGCCCTAACTTTAACGCGGAAGATAGTTTTACACAAAACAAAATACAAAATAGATTGCAACGGTTTAAGACGTCAAAATGATGTGAAAACCGATTGTGCATTTGATGAGATGTATTGATATTAAATAGGGAATTATTCATTAACCGCTTTGTTTGAGATATCGAGGAGAAAATAATCTGGACCAAATATGTTTAAAAATACTCTGGTAAAACGCGAGTTAGAATTTTTTTTGAAATAATAAACAAAATTTATTACAGTTTTTTTGGAAAAGAAAAAAAAATTAAAATCCATGGAATACGAATTCAAGATAAAGCTATACGGAAAATTCAACTTGATTTCAAATTTTTTCTCGAAATTGTATGATTAAGGCATCTTAAAATCCAAAGCAACCCTAGGACTGTACAAGGCCTGTCGCATAATAACATTTCTAAAACGTACCTTCTACCTGCAAAATGTTATTATGATATAAATTTGGCATGGCAAGCATAACACAGAAAAATGTACATTTGGGGAAATGGACTGTTAGTAAACAGACGTACATGGACGTAAATGGACTGACGTCAGTAGTCACGAATATTTTCACTATATTTAACTGAATATATTGTATCCATTATAGCATTAGTATTTTCAAACCAAAATTTAGAACAAAGCGCCTATAGTTAGAGAGAAAAACTATTCAGAGTCACCTTATCACTAACTGGGTAATTTGAATAAGATAAGGACACTTTAACGAATAACAATAAGTGAAGGTAAATAATAAATGCGATGAAATGAAAGGAAAGTGATGGATCTGAATCATTATTATTTCACAGCTGCAATTCGAAACACTTCTTAGGAATATCTGAATATTTAAAAATGGCACTATAAGGCATAATTCTAGTCAGAATTTACACAAAACATTTTTTCAATAGCACGTAGACTGTTGTCTACGACTACTGTCTAAAAAGATTTTTAGTTTCAATTCTAATTATTTGGAAACAGGGAGGGAAATATTTTATTAAGACCAATGCCCTTAACCATAATAAAACCTACGGAAAAAAATATTATATTGCTTCCATATTATTTAATTCCAACACTATTAATAGAATTTTCACATTTTTATTTACATCGATATATGTGCTTGAATGTATATATTTATTCTAATAGAGTGCTATTTTGATTTTATGTCTCTCTGAAATCTTAAACATATTTTAATGTTTTTATTACCATGTTTTGTACATAATACAATAAATTATTCCGTAAATATTTTTACCGGATTTAATATTTATTTATTCCCTTAAATGCCCCTGTAATGACGTTGATAAATCTCGAAGTAAAGAACATTCACTAACTCCAGATGTTAAACTAACTGCCATGTTTGCGATTCTTATGCAAAATTTGTTACTAGTAACGTTAAACAACAGTGAATAGCTCATCGTGTAAAATTTTGAATGCGTAACTAAAAAAGAGTATAAATGTTTGAAAAAATGCATCATGAAATATCAATTAAAACATATTGAGATATTTGCCATAAACCCTCTCGTGATATTGAATTTTGCTGGATTTGGTAATCTTATAGTCCTCTACTACAAAAATAAAAACAAATTTGTTATTAAAATAATTATTGATATCTTTATAAAATTTATACATTTCTGAGTTGTATCTACATAATTTTTCTTTTTGCATCCAAAAATTGATCTAAAAAACTTTTCATTAAAAAACACCTAAATGGGTTTCAACTGATTTTGTCAATGTTCATGTTTCAGAGCCATAGATCAACACTAGTCTAATAAGAACTTTGTATAACAAGAATTGTGTTTTCCTAGAAATCAATTGTGATACGAGGTTTTTTAGTGCATAGCAAGGTCCATTAGCATCATTCATTTTTTTTCATTTCTGACAATATTTTATTTTGACAATTAGTTTCAGATCCCAAGTATTTAAAACCCAGTACTGAATCAGAGTGTAGGCACTTATAGTAATATAGAATGAATTTGGGCGAGAATTATTTGTGGAAAATATGTAGTTTGTTTTCTCCTGGTTTATATTTACATTCATATTCATAACACATGCTGACTCAATCAACAGATCCTAGCAACTACTTGTGATCAAAAGACTCATTTAAACGACCCCATATACGATGAATCTACTTTTTACCATTGAAGATTTCTGGTCACCACCTTCCGAGTCCATCATGAGAATTTATTCTTTTCTATAATTTTAATTCTTTCATAATTAGAGCCTTTTCAAATTAAAGTCGTATCATCTACCAACATTGGAAATGCTAGTTTCTTCACAAGCACAATCATTGGTATGATTTAGATAAACTAGGAAAAGTAAGGGACCTAGCACCGATCCTTTCACCATCCGGAATACAGTTCATATTAAGACTCATTAAAATCTACCATTTGCTATGTTTCTGACAAATATGATTTGATAAGATCAAGTTCCCTTTTTCTTATATCATAATATTACAAGTTATCGAATATTATACTGTGAGCTACGCAACCTAACGGTTTTTCATAAATGGCAAAATAACTCTGAATATATCCGTGATAGGATAACCAACGCTAATAAAATGATTGCAATAACTGCAGCAAATTAATGAATGGATGTTTTTGCCATTTGGGAACCAAATTGGTTGCATTTGATAATGCAGTTTTTAGTCATAAAATATATCAGTCTTATCACCGTAAGTTTTAAAAATACTACTGAATATCAGCAAAATATAGAAAGAACGATTATTTTTAATTTCACCCGTTAAACACTTTTTAAAGAGTGGTGTTACCTTCGCTAACTTTATGTGATTCGGGAACGAGTCAATGCGCACACAAGCATTGCAAACAGACTTTAAAGGAGTGATTAACACCTTTCTAAAATCCTTTATTAGTTTAGGGGACACATGCCATAGATCAATAAATAATTTCGGTTTCATATTTTCAAATATATCATTTATTTGATCAATGGTAAATGAATCAATTATAAATTCTTTCAAAATTTATTTATATTCAGAGTTAAACAAGACATGAGCAATTTTTGCTGACTTTATATTTATACGCGTAAACAGAGTTAATCAAGAAAAATGTACTCCTCGCCATTGAGGAGTTTCTCTCACCAGCTTCTTGCTCCATCATTAGTATTTCATAATCAATAGACTCGTTAAGGTAAGTCAAATGAACTTAAACTAGATGAATATACGTTTTATTAACACTAATTTCTGTTAACGCTTCGGCTTTATTATTAAGCCTAGACCAGTATTTATAACTAAATTACTCTGTATAATTTAAAAAAACTCGGTATAAATTTCTCAAAGGGGCTTTGTAATTTCATCAGTTGAGGAGACCTTTTTTCAGATTCTGACCGTATGAAACTTATCTGAAATTACATCCTTTGAAACAAAAAAGAAAAACGAAAATTTATGAACGCTTCTCGAAGTTACGATTGTAATAATAAATACGCGTATGAAAAAAATACGAATATGAAAAATATATTTCTAAAAAAAATTCACACATGAAAAAATACATACGTATTGAACACCTCCAATTTTTGAAGTCGATTAATAAAATCGAGGTTCCATTTACCATTTCGAACGTGGTGTAAATATTTTCCATATGCTTCCATTTTTTAATGGGTATGTGAAAAATACGAAATAACTTAAATGCATTTGCAAAAGAAATGCAATAGGCTCTTCGTCACCACTTTAACCAAATATGCACCTATGTTAATGTAGAACGAATGATATTATTTTAATTAATAGACTCAAAAGAACCTTATTTCTATTATTATAAGATTTGGTTCCCACTTGCAAATTATATAATATATACCGGTTGGTGGTATATTCTGTGCATATAGATAAAAACGATGTTTATAAACTCTACATTATATGCTTAGTACTTACAAGCTTAGGCTATGAGTCTCTGGATGAAGAGTACATTTTAAACCAATGTGCTGAATTTTGGCTGAATTTACATTTTATACGCATAAGAAAGTACATGCTTATAGATCAAAAACTTGTTTTCTTACGTATTCGTACAGTATATTTTGTTATATAAACCATTTATTTACATCATGGTGTCTAAGGCGGAACGAGATTCTTCAAACTCAATTTTAGGCACAACTTAACTGTTATAATAACAGATATTATTATATGAACGTTTGAATTTAATCCTAGTTATCCAGATAAACAATATAAACACATGTTTCACATATGTCGAATCGATGCCTAATATTAAAATTAATGATAAATTGGGCCTAAACACCATTATTTACTTCTACGTGAAATAAAGAATAAAAAATATGCTATAATATTTTTATGCTTTAGTTTAGTTTTAGTAAAAATAGTTTACATAAACAGATAAACTGTAGGAATTTAGACTTGATTTGCAAGTAAAGGGTTTTTTTTAATATTTGAATCAATATGATATAATATCTATTATAAATTTTAGTGTTTAACAATTTAGAAATGTCATATTATTTAGAGTAGAAATCATCAGAGAAATCCCTTAACTAACGTAGGAGTTCAAACTTCAGATTTATACATATTTCTTCGCTGATTATGAGTTTGTATACCAATAAATCAGGTTAAAAAAATGTAATCATAGATGTAATCATAAAAAACAACATAATGTAAGGGGGAAGAGTACCGCTTTTTAATTTTGCGTAGTATTTTTATTATTATTATATTACATTAAAAAATTTATTAATTAAATTCGTAAATCACGTGTACATATATATATATATATATATATATATATATATATATATATATATATATATATATGTATATATATATATGTAGATTGAATATACTTAAACACCAAGTATGAGTAAAAATTATTTAGCAAAAATTATGAAGTGATTATTTTTTATAAAGGAATATATTTAACTCATGAATATTTGTAGAGACGCTTGTATATTTATCAAGTTTATAATATTGTATTGTCTTAAATAGGCTTAAATATCTACGTCTTGTTTTAGTGCTTCTACCTTACTTAATTTTAGTATGAGCATCAGAAGACCAGAAATAAAATGACTATAGGAAAAAACTAGGTACCTTTTTTAAAATAAAAATTTAGAACAGAAATACATCGGTTACGATAGTCTTATTGGTTTTACGTATAATCGAACCACATTGATCAAAAATTAATATGAGCGAAGCTGCGGGGTAATGCTAGTAAAATAATAATTTGAAAGCACTTGCTATAATCCTTAAAACTCAAGAACAGAGATTTGAAAAATTGCCATCATTTACGTCAACTAATACTTACTTTGTGTAAATATTGCTATGTTTATAGTATTTGAGATCGACTAGCCACAAGAGTAGGATATGACCGTCTACATCAAAACTATTTGCTACCAATTTCTGGTTAATAACATTCATATGTCGGTAGCTTCGCATAAGGGTATATCATGAACAAAAAGTGATCTCACTGTTGCAATACAAAAAATGTTCACCTAATATATCTCATTTTCCTCTGCATAAATTTAGTTTGATGTTTGGATAATTGTATAATACCAAGTTTGTATTTATCCAAAATTAACCTATAAAAGTTATTAAATATTAAATAAAAAAATTAATATATATTCCCGTCAGTTATTTTTATGAACATATTTAATTACCCATGTTTATCATAAGTTTAGCTTGTGAAAGTAAAAAAAACCCGAAGCCAATTATTACATAGTCGCAGCATATTTCGAAGCACACGTCAAAAATACTGCCTGGAAAATCATGAAGGTTTCAAATTATTTATTATGAAAAAGAAATTGACATTTTCGATATCACTCACGACAGGCCATTTTCATTAAGTCGGCAATGTGTTTAAGTTTTTATCAGAAGCGCTGATATCGAAGTCTCACGCGATGCTATCGATATACATCTATTAAATTAATTAGCGAATACAATAACTTGTATGATATTGACTTTACTAAATTCAACGCCCAAATTTGGTTTAATACAGAAATATTCCATTCATTTTTCTTTTTTACTGTTCCTCTATTTGTACATTTGGCAACTTATGACAGCAAAATATTAGAAGTACTAAATGCATCTCTCAGTTCAATGTATGTCGTTTAATTTTGTAATTAACACTCAAAAAAAAAGTAACTAGAAATTGTATTCGTCCGCGCCACATTGGTAGTACCAGCAGTTAGATACATTTCTACTGTAGCCGTGGTTAAATTGTCAGAGTATACTCTTTAGTATTTCTTGCTCCAAATATATGAAGCGTGTGGAAAAAATATATCCTATGTTTACAAAAATGATCATACAATATCGACTTTTGAAAAAAAAATCAAAATTTTCTTGGATATATGATATACTAAAAACGTTTTTATAATCAAGAAAGCTTAGCTTGTGATATTATTTTTTTGAAAACAAAACTTAATATCCAGCAAATTAATTGAATAATTTAATGTAAATGTACCAATGGACATCATACAAAAATTGTATGGTTATGTTTATTCAACGGAATTATGTTTGACTTAGTTACTATTATTTATAGAAATACATTTGTTTTATAAAAATGCAATTAAAAAAATTGCGTTTTAACTTTTGCGATAAAACATACCATCAATTCTTGTGTCATCATCCTCGCTTCTGTTGATATTTACGAAATTAACATTTGTCATGTCGATATTTTAAAATAAACAAAATAGAGTGCGCTTCAACCACAGAACAAGAACTTGTAATAACCTGCTTCAAATGCTGGATCAAGTGTTTTTAACTACTTATGCTAATACAAAATCAAGAAGAAAATTGCTCAAAGCTACGAAGTGGTTCATATAATAATTTTTCCCTAAAACCCTAAAACATTCATTCAGGGTTTTGAGAATCACAATTTATGTTAAAAATTACGAATGAGTATAAACCAGCCAATGACAATTTTTACTTTTTTCTCTTTTTAATGGAGAGAAAATTTATTATATGCAAGGTTTTTGATAACTACAAAGAAGAGGAAAAGGCATGCAAAATAAGAATGTATTAGAACACAATTAATTATTTAAAGTAAATAAGAAAAAATATTTATCCTAATAACAATTTATGTTAGAGTTCAATAATATTGCTATTCACTAAAATGCTAACAAAAATAAAACAAAAAATACAAAAGAGATATTACAGAAATAATTAAGTATGAAAAAATAAATAGAGGTTTGCCTCTATTATCATTAATTCCCAAACCATTTATACAAAACTTAAAAAAAAAGAAAATAATGAAAAATTTTTGAAATATGCGGTGTAAACGACTTTATTACCATTAAATTTGTGGTTTTTTCTTCTTTCTTTAGATATATCGTATAATTTTCTATGATTATTTCATTTTAACCTGACTACGTTTGTGTGATGTTGGTCTCACTGGCTCTTGAAGTCACTGAGACCAGCGCCAGGAGAGGGACGCACGAGAGGATAATGAAGTAATCAAACTACGAAGGAAGAAGTACTCTCTAGGAAAAATAAATTTTTCGCTGTTCTCATTAATTTAGTTTAATGAAAATAAATATTAACCCTTGTTTTAAAGATTATATAATATGCAATTTTATGAAAAACCGAAGGTAACAATTTTTTCGTACAAATTTTGTTTGGCAACGAACCATTTTATTATATTTACTATTAGACTTATATTATTAGACTTATTTCGCGCTTTTGGCACTAAACTCGTAACAAACGGATAAAAACAAAACTAAATAAATGTAAGGACGGAAACATTTAATTATGAAACATAAAGTACATTCAGAACGTGAAAATTTTTTGAACAAATCACAAATATATTAGAAAGTTAATTGTTTTTGTCAGTAGTAAAATATTTTTATATTTATTTTTGGGTCAAATAATTTTTATAATTATATTATATTTTCATATTGGTTATTGGACTTCTTTGATTTAAAAAAAAAAGACATTTATAATTTAAATTTTGCCAAACTGCGCTTTTAATGTACAGAAGTATGCCATTGATATATTTACTCTAACTTATTTCTTCTTAAGCAATATAGGAGTTAATATTCAAGTATTTTAATATCAATTGGGAAAAAAAAATGTTATTACGTAAAAAATTAAATTTCCACAAAATCAAAGTGCCCACATTTTCTTTTTAAATATCTAAATAATTAAAAGCATGTTTTTACTTTGGAAAACTCTCTTAACTTGAAAATATATAGAAATTTAAAATAGAAATTTATTTTCATAAAATTTATAATTTGTTTGTTCTATATTGCTGAATGGCAAATCAGAAGCCATTAATTTAATTTATTTCAAAACCTCAACAAAGGAAACAGCTGAATTGTACGTTAAGGGATACCAATTAATTTATACGGCAAACTTTTTCGTTACAAACGCTTTCGTCAAATTGTTTTGTTAGTTTCAAATCTCGCTGGTTAATTTAATAGATTAATATAACACTTTCCTGTACAATTAAATTCAGTTTAACTAATTAATAGATGTTATTCGGTTGATTTGTTAGAGTGCAAGTCTTCATTTCAAGACAATAAAATATCAGTAGAAATTTGGAAACTAATATTTTATTTATTTTGTGAAATGGACATCTCTATGCCCCCTGTTTGCAAAACTCTTTAGCACTGGCATCGCGTTAGGACAACCGAGTTTGAAGTTAATTTTGGGCGGAAAACCGACTCGTTTCAAATAAGTAGACAGAAATTATTTCCTTTCAACCGTTTATATATTATATACATAATATTTTGACCACACATTGGCTTATTGTTATTATTATGATTTTCTATAAGTAGCAACCTAAACAGTTATTAATGTAATTTTCTATAAGTAATAAAAGGGTAAAAAGCTTACATACTGATATCGTATTTTGAAATGTAAAAGCCACTTTGTTGTTAACATAAAATAGAACCATGCATAAATACAAGCATTGAACGTTGAAATGAAAAAAAATGAACAAAAAGTTTATTAGTTTATGGAGAACAAACACTAAAGTTTTAAAAATACACACCATTTCATAATTTTAATACTGTTCATATATATCCAAATTTAAATATATCATATTTGATGTAAAAAACATTCTTTTGATTAGTGATGATACTTGTTTAGATTAGCAATTTTTTGCTATTTTTAATAAATTTTTTTTACAGTTTAAAAATCATTAAACGATTAGAGTATTTGCAAATTTGAATTCCAAATTGCCTAACACATTGACAAAAAATAAAATCTCATATTCAGCACATAGGGATTAACAGAATGAGCAATCATCAACGACAACAATCGAAGCTCTGTGGAGCTCTATATTCTCAATAAAGAAATCAACAGAAGATATCAACAATGTACGTAAATTAAAATTATACTCTTAGTAAAAACACTTTTCCATAATTATAGAAAAATTTATGCATTTTTAATCTTTATGTTGTTTTTAGTAAATTTTTGAGTAATTTAAATAAATATAACATCAATTCATCAAGTTAATATACATATAAATATCGATTTGGCAAATGAAACTACAAAGAAGTATCTGTTTATGGTTATATTTTGCTTAAACAAATATCATTAATACAAAAATAAATCTTTTAAAGATAAGTAAATATCATTATATATGGAAAATAAGTAATGAGATTTTTTTATTAAAAATTTTCTAGAAAATATGGAAAAGTTCTAAAAGCTTCCGGGATCGAAGACACACAAAGTTCACAGCACGCTCGCACTGACTTTTTTGTAACTAAGACGCTGCACTATTAAAACGAATAAAATATGGACGACATTAAGACGCATGTGGGACACTGTCTCCTCTACGAGTACCGATCTGGACATTCTGCTGCCGAAGTTGAGCGTAACTTATACCAACGCGTAACTCCTGAAGCAATGTCTGCAGCCACTATAAAACGGTGGTTCTAGGGCTTTACAGCAGCGATTATTCTCCTAAAATGGTTAATTTAATAGCATGCCGATAAACGACATGCTGGCTAGCATTCACCCGAAGTATATTTGATTCGTTAACTGTTTCATTTATTGAGAATAGGCAATAAATGTACGCAAAATTTCACTTTGCTAATATACCTGAAATTTTCTCTTAGAATCTAAATGCTAACGTGCATCACAGGTATATATATGTATATATATATATATATATATATAAATATATACACATGTATATATATATACATATATATATATATATATATATATATATATATATAAATATATATATAACAAGTAATTTGATACCGATTTACTCAAAATATGTTATTTGTTCAGAGATCAAGGTACTATTTAAATTCAATAGAAATATATGACCTTTCAAAAACCCAGTTTTTTATACTGATTTACTCATCAAAACTACTAAGGGTACTTCAGTTACCTGGAATCTCAACTGTTTACGAAGGAAGGTCACATGACAGAAAAAAATCAAATATCACGGTTTATGATTATTGCACTACACACTAAATATCTTAGTTGTCTTGTTTGGTTTGGTTTATTCGTATATATATTTATAATATGGTACGGAACTATGAAAAAATGATGAAAATTCACGCGCAGTGTGGGCCGGTGCATTATCAAGGTGCAACTACTGCGAGTATTTTCAACGCCAACTCGAGCCTTTTCTTTAGATTTCTTCAGGCAAATGATATAGAACTTTCAATACTCCTCGCTTGGATTACGAAAATAATTCCGTGTTACACTATGCCGTTTAAGTTGGAAAACAAAAACATTAATTGAAACTTTGCATTCGATCAAACTTGATGAGCTTTTTTTTAAAGAAAAGATTATATTGAAGCAATTGTAGACATGGGAATACGGATACAATGTCGAGGTTTTATATTTTATTCATACTCCAGTGATTTATCACCGTGTTTACCAATGACGAGTGCAAAAAATAACAAAAAAATTGTAAATATATTTGTGCTTGTTACTTTTATAAGATACGTATCAAATATAAACCAAACTACAAGTTTATTTCAAATACATTCAATAAATTTAATTGAAGTGAAATTGGAGACTTGAATAATATGTCAATGTCAAAAACAACATTCCTTAAATTATTACCCACTTTTATCGTGGAATATTCCTAGTTTCCTTGAACTAAGAGTTAAACAGAAAACCACTTAATTACTGAACTCAGTGGAAAATTTATCAGCTAAGTGAATTTCAAGTAGATTAGCAGGAATTTTCCTTAATTACACTAAAGCTTTTCACCAAAACCCTCTGGAGAAATACACATTTAAGAAATAATTATTATCCTTTCTAATTAAGATAGAACGTTCACTTTGAATCACATAACATAAATTAATGTGAAATAAATATGAAAGGGATAGGCTAGAAAATAACTTATTCAAAATAATTAAATGAAATATTATTCAGAGAAAATCTACGTTATAAATATGTTGTATATTTTTATATAAAACAATACCCATCAGTATGTCTTTCGATGTGTATATCAGTACCTCGATGTTTACTGGAGTTATTATTATAAATCTGTTTACTCCTAAAGGTTTTTATGTACAAATCATTAGTATAGGTCGCAAGGATACCGATTTATGCTAATATTAGTGAGATATGTATCTGAGTGCTGTTTAGCAGGAAGCGCTATGGTTGGCGATGAGAGCCGGGGTGCTGACTCACAACAGAGGAAGTTATTCTATAAGTAATGTTCAACATAATAATTTCCACACAGACAGAATTATAAAGAAAACTTATTTTAAAGACAATTAATGTTTTCTTTGGTAATATCTTTTGTACTGTATTATTTACGGAACATGTTATTTAGTATCGCGTTACTAGAAATGTCTTTTCATATTTTTTGCAAATAATTTATAAAATATAGCAAAGGTTACAAGTTATTTCAAGAAGTGGATATTTAAAGCAAATTCAACAAATATTTTTTTACGTTTCCAACAACGATGTATCCTACAAGGGACGTATTTGACAACCATGTGTTCGGTAACCATGTTTTAGACAATCACGTATTCGGTAACTAATAATAGTTTAAAAAATATTTATAGATAGCACCAGGTTTATTGAAATTTATTTCTAACGCATTTCAAAATTTATTACAATAAAGTGACCAGTTGCTTGAGGTGTAAAAGTATTTATTCATTTTTGATTTTGGATCACAGTAGTCACATCGCATTTCCTTTGGAAAACGTATTAAATTTTCAATAAAAATATATACATTTAAAATAAAGTCCCATACATCAAAAAGAAAAACGAATCTCTTATAAGATCGATCACCTGTCTGTTTATCTGTCTCACCCCTTTTTCAGAAACTGCTTAACGTAGAGACTTAATTTTTTTACAGTTTTAATACATATTAATGTGTCTAAAAGAATATTCGAACAATTTCTTTTTTATAATTTTTGGAAGTATTTTCTTCAGAGACTACTGAAGATTAGGCAAAGATAACATTTTAATCCAAAACTACTCGTACTAAAATTATAAAAATATATGGGTAATTATTTTGCAAAAAATGAACATGCCTGCGATATATAAAACTGCAGTTTCATTAAATTTCATCCAGCTTATTACATGTAATCTGCGAACTGATTTTTAACACAAGTATAGAAGTGAGCACATATCCGCATTTAAGTACACTTTTTTTTAGTACTCTAAAAGCTTCTCAACGTCTACGAATATGACTAATTATGTATCATGTTTAAGTTCTTACACAGAATTATGAGATTTTATATGGCGTGACTGAGTCAAGAAGCAGACTTCCATTTAATACTAACCGATTTTCGTAATATAACTGATACTCGTTTCCAAGCAATAGTTTTTGCTCTATTGTGTTGTTTCAGTTATAAAAAATTATTTGTATTATGATTAGCCAAAAAAGAAGAATAATTAATCGCATGCAGAATTCGAATCTAAAGTCAAGCCATATGGACATTTTCTTGGCGGCTATTAAGGATTTGAAACCAGGATCTTTTTTTATGTACCTTCAAATCCTTAATAGCCGCCAAGAAAATGTCGCAATTTTTCTTAAATTTTTTTGATTAAATGGCTTTTAAACCTGAGGCTATTCTGTGAGCCAACAAAGTATATTGCATATTAAAATTATCAGATATTACTCCGCGTTTTTAAAATCAAAATTCCTTTCATTATAAATTCTGCATAATGAGTACAAAACAAATTAACATCAGCAAACTAGCAATGCAAAGTGATTTTTATTCTTTCATTGACTTATTTATAAAAAAAAACCCGTCTCAAATTCACAAGTTACAATAGTTATATAAAGAAGACATAATAACATAAATATAAATTAATAAAACAAAAAACAACATTAATTCAAGTTAACTAAAGTTGAACTACTAAAAGCTCCGTAAACTCATTTCGAAAACTGCCAAAGGGAAAGAAAAAATATCAAGTTTGGGCGCCCTTGCAGTGCCGCATTGATCAACATAAGTGCGTGAAAAACTGGTCGGTGCTGACATACACCATTACGAAATCTTAAGGAAATAAGTGAAAATAGTACTGGTACATTTTGTACGTGAAGAAACTAATATACCCAAGTACGAGTATACCAAGTTTACCAAAAAATTATTTTCTGCGAAGACCAGACATTGACAAACCAATGCGGTCATCATTGCTTCCAAAGATAAAACATAAATTAAGTCACAATACACCTACTTTCATGGAAATCGCCTGAATGTTGCATGATTAATCTTAACACTCTATAACCTTTCTTACCGGTTTTATGATGATGATCGTGAAATGTATGAAATGGTACGTCGTTTGTGGAACGACTACACTAAAATCAGATGTTATTTTACTACTGTCGTTCGTTAATGTAATGCTAACGAATATTATCGACTCTTATTTTGTTCGGTTATATTTATCGTAAATTTTAGTAATGTGTCTTTTACATTTACGAACATTTTCACCTGCTGAATTTAGCTGCGAAATTTTGTACTATTTATAGAAATAGCGTTCTCAAGTAGCTACGTCAGATGAAAATGTCTACAGTAACAGATAAAACATGTTAAGAATCGCGAAAGGAGTACGTAATTTCAATAAGGTAAGAATACTTTAAGAAATGTAAATAAGTGAATATATGTGACATATAATATGTATAATAGATAAGATAAAATGTGAGAAAGGGATGTGAGTGAATCATTAAAATTTCACAGCAGCAACTCAAAGCGCTTTTTCTAAGAAATAACTGAATATTTAAAATGACACTACGAGAAATAATTGGCAGTCTACGCGTCGCTTAGAATAACTTTTTGCATAATTTGTTTTCTATAGGAGCGTAAGTATTTTATTTTTCATTTGCAAGGGGAAGAAGGGTCGTTGAGCGAAATAATCTTTTAATAACATTTTGGAAAATTTATTAATTTTGGTTTAAATTTTCGATCATTAAATCTTAAGTAACACTTTTTAATTCATATACATATGATATACAAAGTTAGGGAAATTATTTTCTGCGACTATTCATGAACTCGTTTTTTCTTTTAAATATATCTGGAAAATTTTTAGAAAAAACTAAAAAAGAAGCTTTTCATAAGTTTTATTTTAATCGCCCACAATAGAAAGAAGAATTTGTATATTTTTTGTGAAAAGTTGTTTTATATTCTATTTTTCTTAACGTTTTGAACCAGCTCAGTAAAACAAAGTTTACGAATTGCGTCCCATTGTATCTTCCATAAATATGTGTAATATATTATTTCATGAAACTTTTATGTCCAACATGGTCATCGGAAATACCACGTAAAACTCGAGAAAAGTGAAGAAATTTATTTGACAACATAGAATGACCGTAGACGGCCCAGTTTATATTTAATTAATTTATGTGATGGTAAAACATTAAAAAGCAATCAATATTAACTACGTATTTTTTATATTGGCTTCAAAAATTATTATGTACTTTATTAGATTTTTATTGCTATCTTTAATCCTTGTTAGAATGGGAGAATGGAATAAATAAATTATTTCACATCAGCAAATCGAGACGCTTGTTCTTCAAAATAGCTGAATGTTTAAACTTACACTGTGATAAACGACAGTCTACGCGTCGCGCCGCTAAGAATAAGTTTTTGCATATTTTATTTCCTGTACGGAAAAAAAGGAGGCTAAATGTTTCATTTTTCCCTTGATGGATAATTATTGTGAAAACACAGATATTGGGCAAAATCGCCATTCAATGGAAGTTCGGAAACTTTATTAATTTTGATGTAAGTTTTTATTACTCGAGAATTTGAAAAAAATTGAGTAAAAGTTTCAATCAATACCTATTTTTGGAATATTTTTTTTCCATTTGCACATTTATCCGTTTGTTCGTTTAACTTCTTAACCCACTTTATCTTCACCTCCGTTTACGTGTCTCATCTTAAGCCTCTTCTCGGATCAATTTTGTACTGAAATGTATTTTTGCATTCATTGATATTGTGAAATGTTTTTACTATTTTAATTTCGATTATCGGCCTATTACAGACTGATATACGTGCTCAATATTTAACATACAATGTTTTTGGTAGGCTGGTGTATGTTTAGATGTCCAATGTGTATTAGCATATATGCGCGTAAGCCAAAATTTCAAATAAAATAATTAAATAAATAAATATTGGACGACCATTGCATGTTCTAATGTAAATAAAGTATACAAATTTCATATCAGTATATAATTGTTTGTCATTGTTTCCTTTTATGTTCATTATGTTTATATCATGTAATAGAATTTAGAGATACATCAATGGAAAATAAAATGCTACTTTTATTGAACTTTTTGGGCCATCTCAGTGAACCTATGTAACATACTAATACGCAAAATTCGAAAAAGCCACGTAAAACTCAAAAAGAGCGAAAAGAAATTATTTTGGCAATACATAATGTATGTAGAAATCATTGAACAGTTAATTTATAACTAATTAATGTACACATTAAAAAAAGACAAATATTGACGATGTAATTTTTGTAATAATTTAAAAAAGTATTCTGTATTTCGTTAGATTTTTATTGTTATTTTTATTTGTCACTAACAACCATTGATGCATTAGAAATATAATACATAAGCATACAGAAAGTATCCTTTTTTGTTTTTTGTTGTGGTTGGAAATTGCATTTTATTTTCTGATCTCTTCTGGTTGCAAATTACTGAAATTTTGTATTTTTTTAAATTTTGACATTTCATCAATATTTGTTAACTTGCACTCTAGCGTTGATATGCAAAAATAAAAAAGTACCAGAGATTTTTCTAAACAAGCTGCGCAGAATTATTTAGCTGGGCAGAATTATTAAAAATAATTAAAACTTACCTCATTTAACTGAGTGAACAACGAAATTACAGCCTTCCCCAAATATTTGGGTAATTCATTCATCATCTCTTTAGATAATACATTGACAGCGTTAAGTAAGATTCATATATTGTAATTTTCCTTCAAATTAAAAATATGCGTATATGAATTCGTGAAAAAAAATGAAAAAGACAAATTGCATTTCTCAGTTAGATTACTAGCATCAGTTTCGGCATCCCATTTTTGTAACCCAATTTTAATATAACTGATGCTGCTGCCTTCACTGATCTGCTGTATATTAGCTAAGTTATTACAAACATCACTTCAGCCCAGCACGATGAGGTCGTAAACGTTGGGATCAAAGCAACACACCACGTCGACGGCACACACCCTCACAGCGATAACATACCGTGGCCAGAAAAAATACCATTTACATTTTTAAAAATACAATTAAATATAGTCTTACGGTCAACGCCCTTTAATGCAATAAAATCTGCGACAAAGATATTTTCATTGTTTCCACTTGATAATGACTAATTAATGTATTACAAATATTAGTTTTATATGAATATTTTAACCGACTTCAAAAAAAAATGAGGTCCTCAGTGCTTCAGATTTTTTTTGTACGTGTTGCGATAATCATTTAACTAGTAGATCCATTTAAATTATTATTTTGGTTGAAAAGAGGGTACTTTAGGGGTAGTCCAATATAAATATGGTGACAATCTGGTGATTAAATCAAGAAATGAACAAGGAAACTCCTTAAAGAATTATAGTAAACCAAATATTATTGAATATATTTGCTATGGGATTTACTTAGCAAAATAATTACACCACCAACCAGGTCAGAGTCTGATGATGAGTTCTCGAGATGAACAAAGGAACTCCTTAACAGAAGTAAATAAATCAACCATGATTAAAGATATGTATTACCATTAATTTTTACTTTACAATATAACTATGACATCGATCAGGTCAGGATCTGATGATGAGTTCTCGGGATGAACAATGGAACTCCTTTAAGGATGGTAATAAATTAAATTTTATTCAAGAAATTTGCAACTGGTAGTGGTTACTTTGCAAAATAACTACACCGTCGACTAGGTCAGGGTCTGGTGAAGTATTTCGGAGATGAACGAAGGAATCGGATCGTAGTAAATCAACTGTGATTCAAGATGTTTGGTGCTGGTGGTTGTCACTTTTCCAAATCTGATATTGGACTACGGATATTGAGAACGAAACTGAATAGCTAGCAGCTAACCGCTCGGGGCTTGTGTTGGTATCGCGACTATTTTGTTGATAACCAACTTTAGACAAATTTTCTGAAAATTGTCTGTATGCTACCTTTTCTCCACGACTCTTAATAATGGTAAAATATTCTAAGACAGAAACTAACTGACTATTAGGTATAATATGGTAATTAATAATATTAAATACTAAAAATTCTAAAATAAATATGTAATATAAAATCCTAAAAAGTAAAAAATAATTAACTCAAAATAGGTACCTATTTATTCGCAATAAAAGTTACTAATTTTTGAAGTTGGTACCAGCACCGCCTGTCAGCTTAAAGAAATAAAAAATGTTATATTATAAATTCGCCCTTTATAAAACTATGTTATACTATGATTACATTAAAAGTTAATATTTTAAATTTACTTTATAAATTAAGTAATACGAGTGTTATAAATTTGTTTAAATTCTACAATGTCGGCACCGACTTCAAAAATAAGTAATTTGGTTATTTATTCCGAAGAAAAACGTACCAATTTTGAGCTAGGTATTTGTTACTTTTTAGAGGTTGGTTTTTTAAAAAAATATCTTAGAGTGCATGTATTCTGCGTCCGAAACTTATCTTGTTACTCTGACAAATTTTTAGCTTTTGGTGCCTATAAAATGTTAAATGTATGTAAATTTTTAGCGATCAAGCTTTGCTATGTAATAAAAAAAATCTATTTAGTAAAAATTTTAAACGGAATTACTACCTATTTATTTTGTTAAATATCTTATACATGACACGTCCGTGCGCTGAACCGGGTGATTTAAAGTAAAGAAACATCACTAACTTCTGACATTGTACCAAGATGTGACTTATATATAATGTATTACTTGTTACTATAAAGAACACTAAAAAAGGAGTTGTGCAAAGCAAACAAATAACATTAACAGTTTTGCACGTGTAATGAAAAAAAAATTAACATTAAATATTTTAGGAGCATATGTGAAAAAATATCAGCCAGTAAAAGTATAAGCTATAAGCACTCATTTTTAGTGGAATTTGTAATATTGTAGTACTCTATCACAAAAACAATAATTTCAAATGTTTTATGTATATATATATATATATATATATATTGACTATCTTTTTCAATATCGTAAAAATAAAGATTCCCTTTCCCGACATGAAAAATTTCGCTTTGGAGAATCCTTGCGTATTTTAATACCCAAAAATATTTTATTTTGGAACCACAAGCTAATGAATAAGTATTGTAATTCCATGAAAATGACAAATACATAGTTGAATCGACGTTACCGTAAATAAAGCTATAGTCGTTATTACATAGTAATAAAGTAGTAACGCTTATTTCGATTAAAACTTTTTTGCGACTAGCTTTTAACATTGAGCCTTGCCGTGTCACTTTTTTTCTAGCTGATTTAATATTCACCCGTTTAATCTCACCAGGTCGTTACTTAAAATGAAATCATAACATTATTATCATTAAAACACTATTAAGTATATTCTATTTTAGCCGGTTGATATGATTTTACTGTACATACTGAAGTTGGCAATGAATTATACGATAATAAGAGTATCTTTTGCGCATTAAATATTACATTACCTTATATTACATATGTCATACTCACGGGAATTTGAATAAGAAGGATAGTTCTTTACATTACTTAATAGATAAAACATTCTACGGTAACTAGTGTAACTCGACCTAAAAAGTCTTCGATTTCGATTGTCTCCAGTCGATACAATTGCTTTCAAGCAAAGCTTTATCAGTCGACGAATAGGATTAGACGATATATAACCGAACTAAACCAGTTCTACATTCTTTCGTCCTGTGCCATTTCGCAAGATTCATTTTGATATATTTTAAAAATGATTGTGTTTAAAAAAATTGTTAAGGCGAAAATATTTTTTCTAATAATCAGGAATCCGAATTCCATATTTTGGATCAGGCTTGAGTTTAAGTAAATGAATAATCCTTAAATGAATAATACCGAAGGTAACACAGCTCTATCTTAAGAGTTATTCGCAAATATTTTAACCTAAATGGCTTTCACGAAATGCTCGAACATCATTACATAAAACATTTATATTATTTTCCTCGAGGTCAAGCTGGCCAATATATTTTCTCGTAAGTCAAGTAGATAAGTGGTTTTTCATTCGGGTACTTATTTCCGATGGCTCGAAAGCTCATAGCATTTCAGACTACTTAAAAGCAATATTTTTTTACTGGTTTACCTTTTGGCTTTATTGGTAAACTGGTTTTTATTCAACATAGAATTATTAAATTCTCTTTAGCAAAAATATAATTACACTATCAATTTTATATATAAATTTTCCTAAAACATTTCCAGTTATAATGTTTATTAAGTCATAATCTCACACTGAATGAATTTCATTTGTCCGCTTATTTAGCCAATGTTTTTTAAAGATATTATATAAAAAACCCGCTTCCAAAATTAAATTCTGTAAATATAAACCGGGAGTCCAAAAATATATCTAATTTACGTAGTTTAATAATCTGTGTAAATATAAAAATATTTAAAAGTAATTTAATAACTAATATAATTAATTTGTACTTTTATGTAATAATTTTATACATAAAAAACAATGTCATTTATTAAATATTTCACGCCTTATATATTAGCACTAATGATTTGTCGTTGGAATCACATCAATTACAGTATTCCACGTCAATTAATTTATCTGTCACACTCTCTCAGTTTATGTAGTTTACATCTCAGTTTTAGATTATTTAGCTTGATCCGTATTAACAATATCAGTATATACAAATCACCAAAGTACCCTACTATAGACGTATTCCGACATGCACTTGGCTGGATTTAATTTAATTGATATGAGAACTCCGCTTCTCACTTTATTTCACACAAGATCGAAATACTGCCCCCTTTTTTACCACTCGAATAAAATACACACACGTTACTGTCACAGGAATTGAATAATCAAAATGGATAGATTTAAATGAACTTTGCCATAATCATTATAGGATCGGAATCCAACTTATAAGTGGTTAGTGTATGTATCAATAATAATATTTTCAGTCCCTTAAATGAAATCCTTTGTCTCTATAACATTAGAACTCAACTCCTCCGATGAAGAGCCCGCTTTGAACCAACATTTTTAATACTGACTGACTTTGTTTTTGGGTTAGTATTTGTTTAAGCGTTAAAACATTTTTCGTTTATACAACCACACAAAATATTGTGTTATTTAAGTAACTGGGATATATCATGGGACCGAATTAGAAACGAGGTTCTTTGTATAAAGTGAAAAGCAAATTTAGCTTTTGCTAATGTCGAATGTAATTTTTCAATCTAATTTTAATTATTGGTAGAAATGCAAAATTGAACTTATTAACAAGTATTATTAAAAGTAAACAATTTTATCACCTTATTCCTACTATAATTAGAGTACAATTAAATTTACTTCGTTACTTTGACAAGAGTTTAATTAGAAAATAAAGAGTTAAATAGTGTTTTCTTCAAATTAATTAAGTTAATTTTATATTTACAGGTTTAAACTTTTCTTTCAATATTGCCTTCTGATGTTTCATTTTGATATTTGATAACATTGTTTGTTTTTGGAGGCCATGTCAATAAAATTTACTCACGTTTCTGCGTACAGATAAGATTTACTTTAAAACAAGACTTCGCTACTAGCAGGGCAATTTCAAAATTTTTTTGCAATTAACATTCGAGAGTTGTATCCTATCCCCACTTTCAAGGTATTGTTTACGTCACACCTTTTCGTGATACTGCCTAAGCTGTGTCCTTTCTGTGACGCATGTAAAAATTTCGATTTAATGATACATATTGTAAAGCTTATGGCATAATCGTTTCTCAGTCGATTTGCAATTGTCTAATACACAACTTAATAAATATAATTAGTAGTCCAAATTAAATTTATTTTATTCCTCTGTGACATTTAATAAAAACTAAATGTCTCAGTATCGTTAACTTTGTGAACAACAATTTTTGTGACAATAATTAGCAATTAATTGGAAAAAAGTACAAGAGGGTGGATTCGATCCATATATTCCCATAATTTCTAACAATTTTCTAAAAAAAGTTATAACTTATTCACTTATACACTGCAACCCCCTGTTTCACAAAACTTATTAGTTTTATAAGAATTAATAATTAAAGCAAAAGTTAAAAACGTTATTCAGGTGTTACATGTATTTACATGTTATAAATGAAAGGGATATGACATTCTATTTTTACAACTTAGTTAACTTTGATGAGAAATTGCACTAAGGTATAGTTAAACATATGATATTAAGATTGATTGGTTTCGCTCTTTATTACATTTACGTTTGTAAAACTTTTATCTTTACTTTCTAATAACAATAAGAATCGAAAAAGATTCCTGTCGCTGAACTTTTTAAAGTGAAACTTTTATAGCGCCGTCTGAGTAATTCAATATTTGCGTTACGCAATTAAGTTAAAGTTGTGCAACCCTAAAAAACAGAGGTAAAGTTTATCCCACTGACCGTGGAACTAGACTAATATTATATTTTACCGTGAGATATTAATAGATTCGGGCAAAACTTGTTAAATGTATTGATATAAATTATTGAACATATAATTTAAATCAAAATTACAATAAAAAAAACAAGGTGCTCATAGACAACTAACAAATTGTTACAAATTATTAACTAACATAAATTTTTAAAGTGTTTTCACTTCATCAGAAAGTTTATGTAGTCGAGGCTACTTTTATTTTCATTTACGTGATTTGAGAGTATACACGTACGTATATGTATAAATACATTGGGTACCCATAATTAAATTCTTCAAAAATAACTCACACCTAATTAACAGTAGTTCATAGATTCGGTTTAAAAGTAGTTTATAAATATCGCTAGATTTTCGGGTTTTCGTGTCAACCTGGAAAATGGGTATTTTTGTAAAATTAATACAATGATGGTTTATCTTTTTGTTCGTCAGATAGCTGAGATTGTTTCGTATTAAAAACTAAAAAAAATGGGAAAATTTATATTTAGTAATGATCCAAATATCAACGTAAATTCCTATTCTTCTATTTCAGAGGTATTATAAAGCAAGTAAAAATATATTTTTAAACACAATAAATTTTTTTACTGATTGCGTTTAAAAGTTTTTCATATTTCATTGAAAAATTAAGTCAAAAGAATAAAACTCTTGATTTTCTCGAAAAAGCCCTCTAAATATTTCTCACATTCTTTTCATTAAAGGTTCATAATTCTAAAGTATGAATAACCTCTTAGTCTGAAGCACATCTCTTAGCATTCTACGGCAAAATTTAAGTTGACATTTTCGGTTAATGAAAAAAAATGGAATGTTTTTTAAATGTTGGAAACACGTAGCCATATTTTAAATTACTGCACGATAGTCTATTACCTAACATGATTTTAATTAGGTGTTTACGTATTATTTATTATTGAAAAATTTTAATTTTCCTAATTAATTATGGTGGAAATTACTTTAATTAATTATGGTGGAATTTACTTGACAATATGTTAATTTTCTTAGGGGATAAAAATAGAAACCGTGTGCATTTTAAAAACAGTGTAGAAAAACACTTCAGTAAAAATTACACGGCTTATAATTGGTGTTATGTTCGTTAAAGTTATTCTTTAATTTAAACGTCAACCATCTTTAGGTCGTAATTTATCACATTCCTAGAAAGCCTCTTGATGATGAGAAAAACACTTTCAGTTCTACTAGCTAAATAGGAAGTCTTTAAAAAAATCGGTACTATCACAAATGTGGGGTAAATTATTATATTTTCATCGCTAAATAATACAAAACAAATTTCATTAAAAACAAACTATGAATTCGTTCCAGAGTGAATTGAAAAAGTTGATAATTTGCTGAAATTATAAACCCAGTTTATTTGTAAGTTTAAATCAAAAGTAGATAACTAATACTCGTAATTCTTACTATTGGTTTTACGCATTACATATATATTTTAATTCTATAACAAACAACGGCAGACTGAAGAATATAATTACCATTCAAAACAAAGAGGGAAGAATTCCTTACATTTTACCGACGGGGCTTGAAGTTCCGGAATTCCGACAGGGCTTGAAGTTCCGGGTTCCGGAAGTTTGTTGTAAAATATTAAGTCATTTCGTCACATTGCTTGTGTTAAATTAGTTTTTTTATTATTCACAACTCAGTAAGCTGAGTGTAAGCAAGTTGTTTATGTGTATTTGGTGCGCTGTTTCACGTCAATATAGAAGAATAGACAAAAGTTGAGGAGAGAAAATTTAGACAAGCAGAATATTATAACAAATCGTGTTGAACATGTTTAATAAATAAAAACTATTAATCACGAGTAGAACTCGCACTACGAGGGTTGAGAACATTTAGGCACTTATTAGCATTTCTCTTAGATTCACCTATACTAATTATATATTATATCTTTCACTCGTGTAAAAATGTGGTACTTCAAAAAATATTGTATCAAGGACAATCGCTTACTTAATTGTTTTCGTAATTTTAGGTTTAATAGTTTCGAAAATAAGGAAGTAAACTTTTTTTGTCTATTTTTCTGTATGTCTCTGATGATAGATACATTACAAAAATTTTTGGAAAAAAATATTTTCGAAGCCCTTATTATTAGCCCTTTTACATAAAATCACACAATATGTATGGAACACGTAAAAAGAATCGACTATTTAATTTGGCCCCCTCCCTTGCTCTCCCTCCTAGTTTCCATATATTTTTGAGTGTTAACTTGAGATGTGTGCGGATAAATATTTTATTACTTTGCCAAATTTCATATCTCTACTTGAAGAAGTTTCTGAGAAAAAATGATTGCCACAGACGAACGGACAGACACGTGAGTGATCTTATAAGATTTCTACGTTTTCTTTTCACGGGAGAAATCCAAAAAAAAGGAAAAAGAGGTCGTAACATTTACGAAAGGACACACCACCACATCCACATTCCTATCACCACATTTCCGTTCCGTAATTTAATGCAAATTTTAGTAAAGTATAGAATTATGCTGCCCTTAATATTATTAAAGTTTAGGAGGCTTTATTTTTCGATTATCATTAGACGCATATCATCCAAACCTGACCATGGTGCCTGAGCTGTTGATGAAATTAATGTATACCTTCAATTTCCAAGGTAAAATTTGGATCAGTGTTTGATGGTTTTATACCGGAACCATACAAACAAAACGAGATTATCCAAATTCGTTTACTAGTGGTAAAACACTAATTAAAAAACTCAGTACTCAAGTCTCACGTACTCAAGTCTCACGGTTTCTACAGGCAGGAGCCCCACCACATGTGGATTAATGAGGGAAAAACTTAAAGTTTAGTGACAGAGTCTGCTTCAGACCAAAAATTACAATTTAAAAACAGGAGATCTTCGAGTATCACGACTTAGGATAGTAGTACATGAATAGCACGACAATTTATATATTAAAGTTTGATATTATGATAATGCTGTATTGTCGGAACTGATTACGTAGGCAAAGTTTCATGAGAATCGATAAGGTAGAAGTAGTTTGAAGACGTGGTATCCTTCATTTTGTTTTGTTTTGTTTGTTGCTGTTTTCTTTCTACATTGAGACAAGTCAAATGAGTAAAAACTTGATTAATTGATTACTTATTACTGAAGAATTCGTGTTACTTTCCAACTCCAAAATGAAAATGATCCTGATTTGACTAAAAAAAATATATGTAAAATATATGTGAGTTGTGTCTTATTAGATTATTGTAAAACCGACACCGGTGCCCTTCAGTGTTGAAATATTTTATATTCTGATTTCAAGGTCAGATGCTTACCATTTTTATGGAACCATACAAAAAATATAACTTTTTTAAAAAAATTAATCCAAAATAAAAAATATATTCAAATTGATAGGCAAATGCCAGAGAAATGAAGTAATATACACAAAAAAAGATAAATTGAGAACTACACTCTTTTGTTAACTCATTAGAAAAAATGGTATTTGAAATTAAAATTTACATGATTATTTCTAAAAAAATATATAAACATCAAATTACAAGAAAAAACCTTACTAAAAAGATAAAATGTTTTTCTAAAAAGTTAGTGAGCTTCCATATTCATTTTTTTGACCGACCCGTGAATGTTTTATTACAATGAGAATAAGAGACATATCGTAGGATTTATCAGGGCATTATATAGTTAGATAAAATTTCATTCATGTAATCCAAAATGTCACAAAGGGTGCATGATGATTGTCCGAAAAAATGTTTCATTTCTTTTAATCTGCCGTATTCATACATATACAGCCAGTGATTCCACTTCTGATGAAAAATCAAATATCTTTCCGCCAATATGATCGAATTAACTCATAATATGAACATCTGGAATGTCAGTAATTTGCAATAATGCGTCGTTTCAAAGATTTAGGACTTCGTAGTTATAATGGTATGTCGATATTTTGTCTTGAATTATATTTGGTTTTACGTTTTATCTGTTCGCTTAAATATATTGCTAAAATTTCCTAACCCGAAATATTTAATAAATACCTTTGGGATGCCTAAAAGGTATTTACTATTAGGTATTTGTAATATGTCTGATAAATTCCTTTTTTAAATTGCACCAAATGAAATAAATCATTCCACGAATTTTGAAAATTAATTCCAACTTTACTTCCTCTGTTACAGTAAAGTGGACTAACAAACATCACGAATAAAAATAAACAACCTATACACATACATCATAAACAATCGCAAAATCATTGACATCAACCGTGTTGGGTCAGAATTACGTGAATTTTTTTTCAACGATACTTTCGTAAAATTTTTATCGAATTATTACGTAATAATTGCGCCTTTTTCTCTTCTGAACAACAATTTATTCAGATTTCTAATAATATACTCAATGGGAACTACATCGGTTTTCCTTTTCAACGATCTTTGAGTATACTTTTGATTGAATTGTTGTTTAAGAATTACGTCATTTCTTTGGAATGATTCTTTATTCAGATTTCTATTAACTTATTGAAAAAGAATTACGTCAATAATTTTTTTAAATGATGATGTATTGAAATTTTTTACAACTATCGGAGTGAGATGTATGTTATTTTTCTTTTCAATAATACTTATATACAATGCTTTAGGTGAAAGTGAAATTTAATAGGTTATTTGGTAGTCTATATAGAGCTTTACTTTAATTATTACTTTTGTGACCTCTGTATATGTTGATAATCATCTATGAAAGTTTATGGAGCCGTTACACTTATTATATAAATAAACAGAAAAACAAGAAAAGAAGGATATTTTCGGTTAAGGATTATTAAAGAGAATGGTACAAAGGAAACATCATTACTAACTGAAAATGCAGTGGTTTTAGTAATTAAAAAGAAAATGATGTGTACGTGGATTAACCAATAATAAAATGAAAATGGACATCTGAAAATTACCAATAACTTATGTCTGGGAGCAATATGAATCTGAATGAAATACTTTACGTAAGTATTTCCTTCCGATGAACGAAATTTATGATAATAATTGAAATTATTAAAAATTATTAATTTGATATTTGAACATTTATCCGAGTTTCTAGTTTTAATACCGTTAATTGAAAAAAAGATGAATTAATTGAATAAACAAAATAAGGGAGTCGGATTTGCAAGAATCCCTTTGCTTTTTACTCACTTCAACATTCTCAAAAAGGGTCCATCTTTTGGATGTAAGTATCCAAATAGAAAACCATTTAACCACTCAACTTAGGAGAACATTTCTAGGCCAAGTGGTACTCAAGCAAAAGAATGTAAATCACTTAAGCAACAAAATAGGAATGTAAAGGAGGGACAAGTAGTAAACTTTTTTATACTTTCCAACATTTTCCTGATAAAATATGGATCGAGCATAGAAAATCAAATTAAAAAGCTAATATAGATATTGATTTAGCCGATGAAAAAAAAATGAAATCAGGAAATCATTGCAAATTAGATCTTTGAAGAAATATTCTAATATGGAATATTCGGTAGTTAGAATATTTCTTATTAATTATAACAAGAAATATTCTAACTACTGGCCCATGGAACATATTGTCGTTAATTCATATCCAAAAAAGAAATTTAAAAATTGTATTCATAATCCAAAAAAAGAAATTTAAAATTTTTCAGTATAATAAAAAAAAATTAAAATAATTTTATTCAGTCCTATTTTTGGGAATGATAATAGAAAATCTTTACGTATCACCATAAGATAACTCATATTAATTAAATTTAGATCAAGTTGACTTAAGAGAAGAAGTCGAAGGATACTTTTTTTATTTACATATCAATTAAATAAAGTTCTTATTTATACGTTTCTATTTTATTTAGAAGGTAAGGTCCAAAAGTTTCTGCCCTACGCGCTTTAGAATATTCGATGATACACATTTTTAACGTCATTCTATTAGCGACCTGTTGTACATAGACCCACAAACAAATATTGCGTCAAATCTTTTCGTTGTCAAAATGCTAGTTGAAAAGTGAATCTCTCGACTTAAAAATTGAAAATGCGTAAAATAGAGTATCGGACTGTAATCATTTTTTTAACAAATGAAAGGAAGATGTCTTCGGCAATTAGGCAATGTTGAGGTAGTGTATATGGATACTCTCTGTCTTCATATTACAACATAAAAAATGGGCAAAACAGTTTCCTTCAGGACAGTCAAAAATGAACCAAATTCAGGACGACCGTCTGAAGCCATCACGGAAGAAAACACCAAAATTAGTGAAGTAACAAATATTTAAGATAGACTTGTAATAAAAAATGAGCAGTATTAATTCCTTTAAAAGTACCAATAATCAGAATCCTACATTAACATTTGGATATGAATACTACTGTTCAGAAACAAGAACGTTTGCGGTGCGGTACTCAAATTTTACCATTCGTGAAGATTGATAGAAAGAAACTTTGGATTCAATTATTACCCGTCATGAAACCACGGTCCTTTTTCATAATCCACTGTCTAAAATAGAGTCAATATAATTGTGTCATCCACCTCACTACGGCCAAGAAAAGCAAAGGTGACACCATCTTAGAAAAAGCTAATAGCCTCAATCTTTTTGAATTCTGAAGGAATTTTAAAACAGAATAAAACAATAATGGTCGATTAATAGTCTTCCTAGTTACATTTATTACGAGATGCCATTAAAGAAAAACGTCGAGGAAAATGAGTATCGCTGTTGCACGACAACGCGCCGGTCTGCATATCGAATGTTTCTAAGGCCGCCATTAAGGAATGTGATTTAATAAAACTGAATCATCCACCATGTAGTCACGACTTGGCCCCTGAGGACTAATATTTATCCCCAAAAGTAAAATCGAACTAGAGAGAAAAGAAATTTAGCACTGATGATTAAGTTAACTCAGCGTTTTTGGCGTATTGTGAGAAAAAAATTCAAGCATTTTTTTTAATTATATCGAAATTAATATTATTACTTAATGAAAAGTTGAGAAAAGTGTATTGAAATTAAAGTGGACTCCATTGAAAAATATAAAGATTTTCTATAGCTTTTATAGTCTAGCTATAAATTTTTGGATTTTTTCTTAACGAATTACAATTAATTAATCTTTTTCAAAACCTGCAAAGAGGTAAAAAATATAAGCAATATCACCACAAAATTCAAACGAAACAGATTGTTTTTGAGGTAACTTCCAGATCCGATATATTATATCTGCCTAGAAAATGTTGATCTGGGCGACCTGGATGATCATTTGATGTATTTTTTTATTTATTTACATAGGACAAGTATACAAGCCAATAGATGTACCTTACGAAACAACAAGTTATACATAAACTTGTGTTTTATGAGAACAATACAAATAAAAGAAACAAGTATAACAAAACAATATAATAAAACAAGTATAAAGTAAACAGTATTTTTTTAAAATATACAGCCTATAAAATAAAATAATTTTGACAATACATACATACCATGTAATTAAATAATCGTATAGAATTCGATGTTACGAGATAAATGTAATTACTTACAAAAGCCATTATTTAAAAATTAACGTAAAAATTAAATTAAATCAAGAGTACTACAAGAGTATAAATTTGTCCGCGACGCACTCCACCCATAAAATTTATTATTGACGCCTGTTCAGAACAGGCGTAGGACTTAATAAGTGAACTTGAAAGAATATCGGAAGATATCATCTAAAATATCGATAGCCAATTTACTGGACGATTGAGCTTGCTGGTGTATTAAATATTAATCAGTACGAATTATTAAAAGAGGCTTTATAATATTTTATTTAAAAAATTATTTTTTTTGTTGCTCAATGACAATAGTTGCCATATCAAAATTCTTATTCGGCGCCCATAGACCTTTATGAGCTCTTTTGAGTACGACGTAAGATTAAAAAAAAAATATATGTATAGTTTTATATTTCGTTAAGTGGAGCCATAATATTTGCGTGGCACGACGAACAATTGATTGGTTTTTATGCTGTATGCTTTATTGAAACATTACTTTATTGCATCATTTAAGAAAAGGCTGCCTCAATCTTCATCTTCAACTTTACATCGGAAAGTTTTTTTTTTATAATGATTTTAAAAGTATTGAACCATGAAAGTACATATGAAAAAGAGTCATAATTTATATAAGGTGCTATGAATAATCATTTAACTCGTCGCAATTCTTTGAATAAGTATAGAGTATTATGTTATTCCAATGTCAAAATTAACATTTCTTCATTTTCTGTGTATCTATTAAGTTTTATTTAAAATCATAAAAAAAAAATTTTAATTGCAATAGCCACCGTTCGGATGAAAAATATTACTCTCTTACAGAATGGAAGGAAAATAGGAAAACTTACTTAGTAGAAGTAGGACTCGCACTACGAGGGTTTTGTAAATTTCAGATGCATATAAACATGTGAGGGTGTACAGTATATCTAATAAAGTGTCTAACATTTATCTTTTATCATGTAAATACAAAGGAGGAAAAACATAGTTAATATGTCAACAATTATGATATTTCAAATCATTACTCTAGTTGTTCCATTAACTTTAGGTAAAGTTCTATTACAGTAGATTTTATTTCATAATTTTGACTTTAATTGTTTTGAATATACATGTTTTTTATTTTTTTTCAGCAATATCTCGATTACTTTGTGTCTTGCACTACTTGGCTGAAATGTGCTCTCATTTGTTGACTGAATTACATTTTATGCATTAAATAGCGCCACGATTTTAAAAGTAAAATAAATTGTCAAACTACTAATTTGGTATATGAATCCATGCCGTAACAATATTTTTTACCATATTTTTAGATGCGTTAAAAAAAATATAATACTTTGAATTTTACAGCTTATGCTCTGCTGATAGATAATATACACTAGAAAATATTTTTATACTGTGCAAGTAAGTCACAAGTCGCTACAAATTTTAACTTAATTGGGGGAATGGTAGCAAGAATTTATATGCACCCTCTAACCTGAAATGAAATTCCCTTGATGACGAATTAAGTGATCTCAAGCAAGAGAGTTCTGCTTTCATTCATATGGGAGATTCCTTGACCAGCTCAACTATAATATTATATTGTCTTCGGAACTACATTTAAAATACCAACTCAATCGGTTAACGGAAATTGGGTGAAACCCAATTAAAAGGTCTGATGATTAAATTGATATTGGGAAAAATAAATTAAATCGTTTAAAAATGGAATGATATACTGTAGAATATAATTGAAAGGATTAATTTAATTAACTCACTAATTATAAATGAAATAATAGAATTTTCATTTCTATAGCAACTTTTTTTTTGTTTATGTTAAAATAAAATTTCAAAAGATTGTTGACGGGAAAATTCTATGTAAGCAACTATGAATAAGGCAATATATAAGCAATTACTATATAAAAAAATTATGTAAGTTCACGTCAATTTAAATTGATGAAACTTCTGAAGTTAACATTTACGGTTATTTAAAATATAATATCAATTTACCCTTATCTACTTTAATTTTTCATGTTTGTTTTCCGAAAGTTATTTTTTTTGGACTAGAAATTTTAATATAATTAAATTAGAATATGTTTGGTTATAAATTTAAGTATTATAAAAAGTTTCTCTTAAGACCAAACACAAAAAAAATGCAAATCTTCTTAATCTTTTCTCGCTGAAAACTTATCAATATACGAGTATATCGTTAAATATTGACACATTTAAACGTAGTTTCAAATCATAATTTTAATTTTAAACTATGATTTGAAACTACGAAATGCCTAAACTACAAATAATATTGTATTTTCGTTAATTGTTCGTATCAATTATTTATCGAAAAGTTTCAAAATCTTGATGGAATTTTAACTTATTTTATTTAAGAAATGTTCACTTACGCAGTTTACAAAAAATATAGAGTAGATTATTATTAAACGATCTTTAATTCATTACCCCGCATTATTTTCATTGGAATATATTACATTAGCTTATTTTATAATTTTGTCACTAATTTCTTATTTTCTCTGTTAACCCTTAGCCACCTACCACACATTTTTGTCCCTTACTACCTACGTGCGGTCTCAGAGACTCTAATATGATATTCTCTATAATTTTGGTTTGGTGATAATAATGAAACATCTGGTTGAATAAAATACTTATTTATATTTAAAAGCTTTATATTAGACATACAATTACTAACAATCACATAAAAATCTCGAGATATTGATAAAATCTCTATAAAGTAACAATTATGGCACAAAAAATTTCTACTCTAAGAAAATGAAATCTGCAGCATTAGAAACTTAAATTTTTAACTTCTTAGTATTCATTCTTATAAATTAAATATAGAAACTTTAAAAAAACAACAAAAATAAACGTCATTTCGAAAAATAAATAAAACTGCAACGCCTAAACATTTATATTTTTTCGCGGCAGTTACAGCACATTTTTTTCGAACACTCCAAGCAAATTGGTACCTTACACATAAAACATAAGTAAGCAAGTCTTTCGTTTCTTTTTTGGATTACATGTAAAACATGTTTTACGAATTTCAAGTTTTTCGACATCAGAAGTGCTTGGTTTATCGTCCCTGATCTCTAGAATACGGCGAAGATCTCTCTGAATGTGATCATTTTTTTCGCGACGTTCCATATGCGGCCTTATAAGCTGTTCCGCTAGTTGTTTTAGAAATTTAAATCGACTTCTAGTCTTCTGTGCTTGGTTGTTGAGGCTGATGACATCAGCATTCGAAGCAGAGATGTCCAAAATTCTGTAAAATATAATTAGAGGCCATTCATTCGCGTTCGACGAGAAGTAGAGTAATTTGAACATCTTTGAACTTCCAACCTATTCTTACTCATTATGCAACGATATATTTCTCTTCCGGTTCCATCAGTACTGTACCATGAAGTTTAGTGCTCGTGATTTTCTTTGAATATAGCTGTATAAAGCAAAAGCCCAATGAAAGCTTTTAGCTCTATACAGTCCAAATCATGCACAGAAGTCTGCTTTTTGTACTTCGGTCTGATTTTGCTTATTTTCTTATTAGTGTGTAGTACTATTTTATCTAACATCTCATCAGTAAATAAAAGACTCCAAATATCTAAAAGAAAAGCTGGCTTTACACCTTGTGTTTGTTGCACAATATTATGCTGCGGTGTCCTTGAACGAGCTATATTCGGTGTAGATGCCCATCAAAAATGATTACTTCCAAAATAATTATATTTTCTTCGCCTACCTCCGGACTGCAAGTGTGAAATCGAAATATTATCATCCGAAGAGTTAGTCTCTTAAGTTGACCTGTATGGAGATTATGACCTTGAAGAGATTGGTGATATGGACTGTAATGGACTCACAACATCTTCATTCTCACCCTCAACTTCAGACGCCGATTCACAGTCTTCAACCTGCACTAAATCCTCGCTTACATCAGGTACCACGTCACTGCAATCCTCATCCGGTGATTCCTCCTCATAAGAAATTTCTTGCTGTAGCCATCTTTCAATAATTTTGTTATTATTATTCATTTTGACAATAAAACAAAAAAAAATAAGTACAAATAATCACACAACAACCTACGTGCGGTCATGGAGACCGCTGGCGAAATATTTTTACTTACCTAGGCTAGACTCGCGCACGTATTAACTCGCCGAGCGCAAGCGCGATACTGATTGGCGTGTAGAAAAGGTACACGGACGCGCGAGGTCGTACGACACGCACATATAGAAAAATTTGAATTTAAAAATCCGTTGCGGTCTCTGAGACCGGTGGTAGGTGGTTAAGGGTTAATATAATAAAATAAAAATTTAAATATTTACCGTGTTGACTAAAAGTACGCAACTTATTTCTCTTAGTTATCAAATTTTTCAATTGAAATAACTAACGAAATATTTAATCTAGTCGGGAGGACGAAAAATAAAATGGAATTATTAAAGTGCTCAAAAAAATACAAGTAAAATCTGTACGGGGAAACGAGTTTGAGGACTGAAGTCTTTCAATTGTACTTAAAGATGTCAAAAATTATTTAATTCTCAAAATTTAATTTATGAGGAAAACTTAATATATTTATATTAAATACGACTCAATCAATGGATGCTTATTGATTTAAAAAAGCAAAGAAACACTCTCATGTCTTTGACATAAATATCTGGATTGAAAATTATTTATATGCCTGATCTACGAGAAAAAGTGCATCACTCAAGTAAATTTTAATAATATTTAAAGGAATCTTCTTTTTAAGTGAAAGCTGTCAAGTAAATCAGGCTTTTGAATATATTTCTTATCATTTTGTATTACCTCAGAGGTACAATTTTACTTACCAGTAATTATTCTGAATATACCGCAGTATACATTTTTAGATTAGTTGGAATATATACAGAGTTAATTAAGGTAAACATTATTAAATAGGAAATCGCATTCCAGAAGTATATTAAAAACAGATTTTTATATTGAAAATTGTAAACAATGCGTATTATAATTAAACGAGAAAACAGTTTTTACTTTTAATATTGCCTTTTGCTTTAAACGCAGAGACGGTGTTTGAGCAATGTTTAAAACAAGAACAAGAAGTTAATGATTCCGGTAAACCTAAGGGTTTTTTTTATTTATTTTATAGATATTTTATGCAAAACTTTGACTAAAATTTTGGTAAGTCTCTTCGTATATTTTAGGTAAATAGGAAATTGCACGAACAAATGGGATCAGAAAATACTTTAAGTTTGTTAAGGTAATTGCGTTTTTTTCTCTTCGAGACATTTTTCAAATAAAGTTATTTTTGTAAAAAAACATTGTGTTAGTATAATTCTCATAATATAAATTCGATAAAATGTGATTTTTACAAAAAAATAAAAAGATAGCCATAGATTTCCATATCTTTTTCATTGAAAAAACATAAAAGGATAAAATTAATTAAATCGACCATGTGATTTTATTAAAATAACCTTAACAGCTACTTCTGAAATCAAATTCCAATAGTTGTAATAAAATATCTGGAATCACCAAGATAAACGAGAGGTAGTAACTTCCAGGGCAAAGATATCTACAACATTAAAGAACTCAACATGAATACGTAATGAATTTCCGGTGTAATAAAACCTACGCGTACTTTGATATAATACACCGGTGTTACCTCTAACGTGGCGTTTATTTTATCTAATTCATCACAGACCGTGGTAGCGACGAACGTGATGTTAATAACGGATGAGGTGTTTTTCATCAAACGTAATTGAATCGTGTTACGAGGTTAGCATGTTAACCAACATACATATAATTACTACTGCAAGTGATATTTTGTATTAATAAACATTATTTGACTATATTTACTTTATATATATTTTACCTGTAATATCGATAATGTAGACGTTGATATTTGAGCAAATTTAAATACTCTAAAGGTAGAATTTTGAAATTGCTTAAATCATTTTCTTATTAAAAATTTATGATTTAACGAATAAATTGTTTACTTAAGTAGACATCAGTAGGACCATACAAAACAGCAGTAAGATAATACAAAACACTTTTAACCATTCTTGTCGCTTAAGAAATTCCAACTTCAGTACGAAAATTATTTCATATGTTTGTCCGCAATATTCCACTGATTTAATTTGATTGGCGAAATTTGGTAAAAATCGCATCCTTAAAGAGCTGTTGAGTAACAGGAAAAAACATTTTCTTCTCCTCTTTCACCTTTCTGTTCTATATTCCCTTAATAAAGCTAAAAAATATCATGGCAATTCACTTGTCCGATCCATCCTAGACATAAAAATTCCCTTCGCTCCAAGTTTGTCGATGTTCCTCAATGTCCCCTCCGCACTCCGCCACTAACACTGCATCAATGGCTTTACTATCTCTTCCATTAAAATTTCCAATACAAAGCCCGCATTTACGAATCTCTTTTTGAGCCTAACCCTTCAGGTATATTTGCGGTATTTTATTTGATGCTCAATTCAGACACTTCCTCAATTATAACGTAACTTGGAATTTCACAATTACATTGATAATAATAAATATTTCATGATATATTTAAAGTTATTGTATAAATATAACACATCTTTACGTAAAACATCTTTACTTAAATATTAAGACGACAGGGTGTTAGTAATTTGTGTCAAGAATAAAAAACGAAAATATTCTATCACATTTTTTTTTAAATTTACACTCACATTGCGGAAAAAAATTATTGTTGCAAAAAAAATATTTGTTATTATAATATTTCTCAATCAATATTACCTTTAGATATTCCACGAACAAAAGCTCCATGCAAAAACACTTTTGAAAAACATCGAATTATCAGTATAATCAATTTTCATTTCGGCCAAATAATATTCATGTCACCCATTATTTAAGGTCAAATTGAACATCAGTTGTGTCACGAGGGCATGTTTTTTTTTCTTTTAAAAATATCTTATGATTAAAAATGCACCTTTCTCCTGCTTCTGTGCCGAAGCACGAAGAAAATTGGAATTCAATTCTTCACTTATGAACAATATAGTATAGATTAAATTGCTTCCGCGGCATCTCTATATAGCAAAATCAATCTCATTTTTTTTATTAATACTTCATTTAGCTGCTTATAGAAATGGTTAAAAATAATTAAATGGACGAATTATAAATATTTTTTCATTTCCCCAATGTGTTTTACTGTAAATTTTTTTACCACGAAAAAGCCTTTATTTATATCGTTTTTATGGTACTCTGAGCTATTTTCCTAAACTCCGTCTCAATGCGGCACGATGAAACATTCATGATATATTTATATAGGAGATTATATCAAACAGGAGACCGTGCGACTTTCGCAAGTGAAAAATGTTCATAGAGCTTTTACAAATTGTTTTTCTAATATAAAACCGTGCGTCAAGGTGTGTTCATGATTTGTTTTTCAGGTAATAAGCCTTAAGATGAATTGAAGTGCTCTATTAGCTTTGTCAAGCGATAAGAATGATTAAAAGTGTTTCGTACTGTCTTTCGAAATTCAATTATGAACAAAATTGTGTAATGATTAAGTTTTCTTAAATCTAAGGCAAGAACCCGTGAGTGTTATCAAACTTTTTTTTTATTTTATTATAGAATTATTACAGATTACTTTTTCTTTTAGTATTCAGCAATAATTAAAAGTATATTAGAAATTAGATAAAACTCTAATTCTCAATCAAGTTTAGGTATCATTTACTTTTGAATAATAAACAATACATTTATTTGTTCAAATTTTGGTAATTTATTATAGAGAACTTTATATTTGATATTTGTGAGAAGAAAATGCCGTCAATATCAAAAGGACCCTTTCCGTAAAATAGTTTCAGTGAACTGTTAAAAATTATGTTTTGTGAAATATTTCTTATCTAAAAAATTGTGGAATTATGAAAAAAAATTTTCGTTATGTGTATGTTGAATCATTTGAGATTTCCAACATTTTATAAATTAACAATTATTTAACTGCGCATCGAATGAAGTGCGCTTGAAACCTTAAAGCTGTACTGCGTTAGTACAAACCTTGTTATTCAAAGATTGCAAAAACTTAATACATAATGAAAATATAAAAAACTAAGCGATATTCGTAAAGAGAAGCATTTAGATACATTTGTCAGAATATTATCATTTTATGATTAAAAAAATAAGAATAATTATTTTGCTCTGTTTAAAAGTTTCACATTATTGCTGTTTACTTTGGAGATATATACATGTTAATACGAGTTGGCATTATGTCAAATTTCAAGTTTCTACGTCAAATAGTCTCTCAGAAGAACTTACGTGACTGACAGATTGACCGATGAATACGTTGGGAAAAGTACGTGTGCTAGAGGTATGAAGCTACAAAACTGACAAAAAATAACTGTCAGATAGCATTGAATATACGTACATATATAAATATCACATATATGAGTATGTAACTACGTGGACGCGGGCCTATATGTGTGCGTATGGGCAAGCACGCCGTGTGTGTTTGTGTGTGTGTTTGTGCGCGTATGTATCCGTTTACGCGTTTATATGAATGCGTGTGCGCGCGTGCGCTTGTGTACAGACGTACTGTATTAGGTATATGAACACGTACATGAGTTTTGCTGGCATGTATACATGGTCATACATGAATTTTCATATGTAGTCAAATCATACACACCAGCAAAGCATAATAAAAACAAATTAGTTCAAATTCATGACTATGTCTAAATATTAGTATTTCTGTTTCTTTGGTACATTGCAGGGAATATATAGCTTCTCTACAAGAATTGTGAATACTGCATATAAGATCAATAAATACCTGCATTTATTTTACATTTATATAATTTGTAAAACTCTTTTATTTCGTGAAGATGGTATTATTTTTTTGGTGTTGGTGTATAACCACAAAAAAAACAATAAAATAATGTAGAGTAACTTATGATTAACTTCCATTGTAGTCATATTTTCTACTTCAAATACCTATCCTTGACTCCAGGTAATGGTTTAATAATTTTAAGGGCTTATATGCGTTCTTTAACATGAGGATTGTTAGCACATTTTTATCGGTTTTGCAATAATAATATTTACTTTTGTACTCCTTGGTACTCTTTCGTCTTCATCATCATCGTTTGCCTATGACCAATTTTCGTATCGTACCTCTTTAGTAGGCAATTTCTTATTAATGGGAAATTAAGGTCTCACTTATTATTTTTAATTTTTAAAGCTCATTTGTGAAATATTAAGCTTCATAACGACATACAATATGTCTTTACTTCTTCCAATTGTTCAACAATGGGTTTAATACACCTTAAAAATGTTAGGTTATAATGTTCAATTAAAATGACTTCAGTTAAATGATATAAATAATATCAAGTTTTATGGATAATTATCAAACCCTAATTTGTGCTTATCACCGAAGGTATTTAAGTCTTTTCTGGTTCTTTAATTGCTTAAGTACATCTATTTATTTAAAATGTTAATGGGTTCCTTCTAAGATATTTTCATTAATGTTTATCCAATGAAACGTTATCTACTTATAAAAACCACGGAAAAAAATATGAATACAGGGCAAATTTTTCAATATTCATTTCATTTCTACTTTTCATTAAATTCTGTTTATTAAAGTGATGAAAGAAAGAAGCACTCTTGAACAATTTCAAGAAAATACATATATTTGATAACGCCATTAAATGAAATGTTATCTGGCATTGTGTGTATATGAAACTATTATAAAACGTTTTGAGAAAACTTGCTCGCCGAAATATAGTTTTAGTGGTGTTATGTTCTCCGTACCCTATAGATTGGTGATATTTTTTGGTTGTATATTACCTAGAACTTTGAAGCAAATAGGTTTCTAGCACTAAAACTTGATTATTTGTCAAAATCTAGGTGAATAAAATTTGGGAAGAGTAATTTTCGCTTTTTGGATTCATAGTAGAGTATTTGGTTCAATTCCAAAAATTATTAATATTATTTTAAGTGCTATAATTTTATTTATAATATATAATTTGTGTATATATAGTGCTATAATTTTATTAATAACTATTGCATTTCTAACATGGGAGAGATCTTTCATCGTATAAATAATAATTTTTTTCTTATAATTTCGTAACTTTATCTTCTATGACTATATTGTACCAAGAGAACTTAGTTCACTCTTAGTACATGAACAATTAAAAGCCTGCCTGTTCCGTCTGTATAAGCATGTTCAAAGGCACATTTATTTAAATCGAAACATGGCCCATGTATTTTATTTAAAAGAAATTCGTATTCTTATTGAAATACTCATATATTTATGTGATTAAACACAAGAATATACTTAATGAAAATGCCTTTTTGATCTATACCTACATATAAGTCATCATGGTTTTAATGACACTATTGAAAATTAAAATTTTCTTATAAGAAAAATTCAATTTAATTATTAGTTACTTGAATATTTTAGAGTTACGAGCGCAATAAAATATAAATTTCTTGAAATAAATGAAAGTTAGTAGAAACGAAGTTTTGGAATGAATTAAAAATAACGTAACGTAACAAATAATAAAATATCATAACAGGAACACTCTTGACAGCTGAAAAGTAAGAAGGATTTCTTCCAACTAAACTTGAATATGTTCACTTGTTGAAAACGGTTGGTTAAATTGAAATAAATTTCATATGTAAATTCATTTTCTTTGATATCACAAAATATTCAAATATGTGTGCACATTTTAGTTTTGATAAATTGTTTACCACGTGTTAATTTAGATATATAGCTTTGTTTATTTATATCTTACCAATCAATTCAATGACAGACATAATATTCTAAAAGTGCAAAGCGACATTCATAGAACTTAACTGAATTTTAATATGAAATAAGGCTTACCAAGTGATTTACTAATTATAATGTGTCTTACATTTCTATATATTTATTATATGTTCGAGTCTATATTTACTAATTCATTTAATTTATTTGTAATAAACTAGATGAATTAGCAACTATAGACTTGAATATTTACATTTTTTTAGTATTTAGCCCATCAGTTTAAAATTTCAAAAGGTTATTGGAAAATATTTAATTAAAAGAAAGTATATTTTTTTGAAACATCGCAAAAAGTATTTTCTTTTATTTTCTTAAATTGAATAGTCTAAATAATTTTATTTTTTATTACTATTGTTTACCAATATTTTGTTTCCCGTAGAAGATCTTTTTAAGTTTCAAAAATGTGCCTTAATTTTTTATACGATAATAATTTTTTCATGAGATCTTGATGATCAAAGAAAGAAAAACGTCTTTTTATTCAATGATGGATATCTCAGCAGCAAAATATTGCACAGAAATCATTAAAAAAAATTTAGAATTAAAGTATCCAGTTTTTGATCTTGATATTATTTAATTTCAAGCAGAATTTAAAAAAAAAAAACAAAAAAAATTATTTTCCCAAAATTGTTATGATCTCGTGATATTTTTTGCAAAGTTACACTTTAAAATTCACTATACGTTTCTTAAAATATTATTTTCTTTCTTTTTTTACCATAAGTCATAGTTTTTATTTTATTATTTTACATTATAGCAACGGGCATACGAAGGAATATTCATAGTTTACGTATATTTAGACTAATTTCTTGGGTTCTAAGTGAAGTAGAAACCTTATAATACCATCTTTTCTTTTCGCCAATTCATTGGTCTTATCCACATAGTGCCTATCATTTTACCAGCATGCACGTGGTCTTTTGTAATGTTATGTGGCCAAATACAAAAAAGTTACCCTCTACTACACGGGAGAAATGTCATACTTGTTATTGGATTACACGCTTGCAAAATTTTATGGCATTTAGTTGATTAGTTGTGGCGTGAAAGTAAATCCAATAAATCTAGAGATAATTTTTCACCACATCTATACTATAAGTTAGGATGCGTTGGATTAATTAAATTAACTAAAACTTTAAATAATTACATATTACTATAAAACAACATTAAATTTGTATTAAGCTAAACAGAAATAGTAATGTTTAAGGGACATGGAATACAACGGTCACCTGACGTGATCGTTAAAAACTTCATTGTAATTTCTAGAATCACTTGTGACATTTCTCAGTATGACTTTCTTCGATGAACGAAAGGTTTTACTAAATCTAAAACAATCCACATGTAGTTTTATCAAATCTAACGCAATTTGGGTTGATATATTATTGTCTTGTGAATTAGCACCATATAGAAGGCTCAAATATTTGTATGTTATATATTCAAAATTATAAAAAAGACAATTTTACTTCATTTTTATTGACTTCTTCTATTTGTAAAATGTGTAGAGTACTTTTTGTTCCAAAACATTCACCGCCTCTTTCGTTCTGTTTTATAAGTCTATAATATAACTGCGTTCAGAATATTTCCATTGATATTGTACAGAAGATAATAACCCGATATTCTTACTATTTTTGTGGAAATGAGTATAAACTCTTAAAAATTAATCTCTGTACCATATCTATCTACATATATGCGTGTAGATTATGTCAACTAAAGTCTGTACTTTTATCGTCTAAGTACATCTAAGAATTTATCGGATAAAAACTAGTTTTGTTTCGGTTATTCCTTAATATCGGTTTTACTAATTACATTATAGTTCTTGGGACACAGCCTTGAAAACCACCTCAAAATATTTTTGTATCTCTTGATATATACTTCTTGCGTAATACCGAAATTTCACTGCAGGATTAATTTTAGCCACCTTAAAAAAGGTGAAATCTTTCACTGAATACCTATTTATTTCCGGTATAAACTGTTACTATGGAAATAATGATTTACTTTGATTTGTCGTGTTTTTTTTCAGAGACGTGCTGGATTAATAATTTTAATAAAAATTGATTTAGTCTAAGAAAACCCATAATCGACATTAAAAACATTTATGCAGTAAAAAGAACGTAGTAAGATTTATTTACAAGATTTTATGCAATTACGTTATATGCAATAGAATTACAGAAGGGAAGGAGAGAAAGATCGACAAATATGGGTGTTTTTTTTCAGTCTGAGGAAAAATATTTCAAATGCATTTTCTCCAATTGAATATTCATAGTTTCCCTTTATATTTACTTACCTAATACAATTGTTATTATTTTCTTTAACTTCATCATTTATTGATGACACATTTCTCGTTTTGTAATATTTCATACATTTACATCAGGGTGATTTTTTACGTATCTCATAAGACGTGGTATCTTTTCGCGAAATAAGAAGCTTCAAAGTAACGCATTAAACATACTTCGTTTTAATTATAAGAAAAATATAGATTAGAATTTTAAATTATAATTACTTAATAATATAATTCTTACATATTCCTAGTTACGAAAAGTGAATTTATGTGTAACCCGACACGCGCTTGGACTGATTTATTGTCTACTCCAAGAAATAAACGTGTCTCTAATTTGATAATTACGTCAATTTACTTAAAATAATAATCTAGGATATTTCTAAAAAAGATATTTCAACTTATTCTTATATGCGTTGATGGCACCAATATTTACTTATTCAATAAAACTATACAAAAATATGGACAAATCGCAAGGTTTCAATCGTTTAATTTTCAAAAGTGTGTTCGATTTGTAGTTTTATCATTTTTAATATGTGAAGTGTAGGTAAAAGGGGAAAATTATGTAATATTTTCTTTTTAAAATATGTAACTTTGCTTGAGATACTAAGCGAGTTTTATGTTACATGTCAATGTAATTAATACATAATAAGGCTTTGTACAAAATTTGGTGTCGAAAATATAGAACTGGTGGTGTTATATTCACCTTCACATACCGGTCGGTATACTATCTTGGTTGTAGGTTAACACATAATTAATTTTAGGACATTGAAACAAGATGTTCCTAGTACTAGCTCTTGTTCATTTGTGATCAACTTAGGTGACGGAAAACATTGATCAGATTATTTTCATTGTTATTGATTTTCATTGGCCATTCAAGTCCTCGCATAATAGTAATCTTGTCTCCAAATAATTAGCGGTACCTGAATCGATCTTAGGTAAGTACGTGAATTGATTCTAAAACCAAATCATTTGAATTTGAATTTTTTTGTACGCGAGCACAAACTCATTTTGTTATTAAATATGTACTTAGAAGATGGAGAAATTATAAAAGGAAGCAAATGTATAATACTTCCCTTTATAATTTCTTTTTTTTCATCATTGAGTTCTTTTTTATTTTTTTCGTAATGACAATCTATGTATATATATATATATATATATATATATATATATATATATATATATATATATATATATATATATATAAATATATATATATTTATAAAAAATAAACTTAATTATTTTACCTGGTATCAACGTGCACGCCTAGGAATATTCATAATTTACGTATATTTACATTAATTTTTAAAGTCCTGTAGTGAAATAGGGACCATTATAATATCATATTATCAATCCTCCCGTCCGTCATCTTACCGGAATCCGTCATCTTCCTAATTTAAACCTTTCTATTTTTCGTTTTTTGTTCTTACTTTATAAAATGTTGGCACAGTTCTTAGTGCTGTAGTTTTATTTATAGCATATGCTATAGCATTTTCAACGTCTTCGTCATTCATCGTAATATTTTTTTTCCTTTATGATTACCATTATCTTCTACAACGATAACGTGAACCAAGTCTTTTATAAAAAAATTGGAAAATCGAAATGCTCCAAAATATTCTTTTATATTTTTACCGATTTTCGAACTTAAAGACACAAAAATAAACTACATAGCAAGATGTCTGTTGGACATGTTACTACATGTAAGTTGTTATCGGTTGATAACATTATTTAAAATTACAGTTTTTCTATACATGAAAGTTCCAATTTAATTCTATGCATGTAAACGTTCTAGGGTCAATTAACATGCTTATATTAGGAAATATGAAAATTTATCTGGTTAAAAATCTCTTATTTTCTTTAAGTCGATTAAAAAGAATAAAAATAGAAGTTTTGTAATCGATTACAAAGTATAATATAAATAAATGGTCATATTATTAACCCCCATTGACAAATTTAATATTGAATATATTTGGCATTAATTTTGTTGAAATTCTTTATTCACAATTAAATGAAACTACGTGATGTAGTATTATTTCTACTTTCTTTAATTTCTTTACCTTGACCTAGGTTTTTCTCACCAAACAAAATATTGTTATTGAATATGTAATAACTTTCCAGCGTATTCCCTGATACTTCACAAAATAATTTTATAAGTTTTCACTTAATACTTTTGAGAAATTGTTTTGCAGAAATTAATTTCGACATATCATTTAGCTTATCTACATATTACCAGCTGCCTCAATGACAAATGTTCCATTATATACGTACAAAATATCATTCATAGGCCTTAATTGAATGCTGTGTTTGTATTTGCCGCGAGATTTACTAATCATTTGTTTTACGCTTCAAGGTTTTTCCTAATTTTATAATGACTTTTATGCAAACCATAAATAAATTAGTAACTATAGGCTTGAAGACATTAAATATTTTTAGCGTTTTATTTAATAATTTAATTTACTGAGGCATCCGCCACGCTCCGCCTCTTGAAAATACTTCACAATAAATTATATTTTCTTATGCTAAATTCGTAAAACAGGCATTTAATTATGCTTCTTTGGAATTAAATTATCCTGATTTAATTTCAACTTTTATCAATTTTTTCCATAAAAGATAAAACTACTTGCGAAGAAATATTTAACATAGTAACTTCACTTTAAAAAATGTCTATCATTGGCATCGGTTTTTTCTAAATTGTACGTTCATCAAATAAACTTAAAAAATTACATTTCCGTTATTATGATGGTAGAAAAATCTAATGACGGTAGAAAAAGTTGGCAAACTGATAAGTAAAGTAAACAAGTAGCGCGGTGCGAGATGGCTGTAATGTCACGGCAATACATGTTTTCGCATTGTAATTATTTTTTGAGTTATGTTTTAATCAATATAAATTATTATTATTAAATTATACTCATTTACGTTAAAAATAAATATTGTTACCATTATTAAAAATATAGTCTTTATTGATATCAATAACTAACGGAAAATAGGGAATAAGCACAACCGAGAATATCATCGAAATCAAACTCTTAAAAATAAAACGTATGTATTAGGTGTCGTTTCTCTTATGACATGTATCATTGTTTATTTAAGTTACAAATAATATATAGTTACGATACACGGCATAGCAATTATTTTTTTATTATTATTTTTTATTATTATATAGCAAATACTTTTTTTCTTTTGTCCCATTAGTTTTTCTTGCATCTGTCACATTAATGTTGTTAAAGGTTTACCCCGGAATAACTAAACCTACTATAGTAGTGTGAGTTCTTTTATGTCTTGAAAGGGCTATAGTTATTCTTCAGCAAAGTTGGCGTGTTCCATATTATTGAAAGTTAAAGATTTAAATGATTATACTACATGATATTTCAAACAATAGTGGAAAATTGTGATCACGCATTAAATAAATTGCTCAAACTCAAATGCCAATATTTACATATCTCCAAAATTCATATCAAGAACGTTTATTTTATTTCGATATGTTGACAAATTAAAAACAAACTTAATTTTATTTAGATACAATTATTTTTCTCGTAAAACCGAGTTTCATAATGGCATAAGCATTTCTATTTAAGATCTTCCTAGTAAAATTACATATTAGAATGTAACATGCATTAAATATTAATAGATATTTCAAAATCGAATTATTTTAAACATTTCTCAATCTTTCCGATATATATAATTGAAAATATATACTTGTTCTTTATAATAAATATCTGAAAGGTTATAAAAATATGAAGTCCAACAAATATAATTATTTTTAAAATTAAAGTTGGATAATTTATGTAAAAAAAAGATTTTACTGACCCTCATAACTCGTGAATGAATAACAAAAAAATTAACACAAGTAGAATAAATGTAACAAAACTTAAGAACACACGTACACAAAATAAGCACATTGCGAATAAATAATTTATTAAATTTTAATCTTTATAAATTAAGATTGTGGCCTATATCCCATTATTTGTACAAATATAATTGTCACTAGTTTTATTTGCAAAACAAGCCAATCAAATCTAGAAAAATATCAACATTCGTGTATATTAAGCTGGTAACTAATAAACTTACCACATTTCCAGATATATCCTATATAGAATAACATAGAATATTCTCGAATATCTCAGGTTCAATTACTTAAATAAATAGAAAAGGAATTAGTTTCATATTTGACAATTTCCAATTGTGCTAGCGAAATAAATTCTGGAAATTTATGTTGGGAATATAGGTATTAATTAGGCTGTATCAATAGACATTTAGCAGAAATGTTTAAGACACTCTACTCGTTTTTATGTTTTATCCTACACAGACTTAAAACAAATTTATCTTCATTATTTGCGTTAATTCCCGACGGAAAATTTGTTCTCGGAAAATCGGTTTAGAATACGTTATACCCAGACCAGAATTTATTAATTTATTTTTGCATCTATGTTGTCAACTTAAATAATGGGTGAGCGGGTAATAAACAAGCGCAATAAAAATAGTCAAGTACAGATCAAAAAATGTGAAACATTAATTTCTTAATAAGTGGTAAATTATCGATGCTGGGTAATAATTATGATTAAAGAACCCACTGTTTAAAAATGCAAAATTTTAAATTTCTTAGTACCAAATCCCATTTAACAATGAAGGATTTTTTTTTACTCTATATGCAAACAATTTTGTAATCAGCTAGACATAAAATGAATCCTCATCCTTTCGCATTTTACTGTTCCAAGCTTGTGGCTTTTGCATTGTTTAACTTTCTTATCAACCGTTATTATTAAACTGTATCAATAATTTTATCAAGGGTTTTATTAATCATTATTTTGGCCTGCAACAATCATTTAAATAAAAAATTAAACAAAAAAATTAAATATTTCCAAAAGTTATATTGTTGTAGACTGTCAAAAATTGTTCTCACAGCAATAGATCAACCGCTTTGTCACCAAATAATTTAACGATATAAGTCCGTAAATGAGATGAATATATAAATCCTACCCCAAATGCTAATAATCATTCCATTGGGAATAAAAACGTTAATAACGTAAATGAGTATAAGTTAGATTTGTTTAAGATATACGAGCTTGTGAAATAGAGAAAATATACCCTCGTTTATACCCTCAAGTTGAATTTTGTAAATCCTTCCACTAAGTGTCCATTAACATGTACAAATTAATACATACATTTTAAATACATATTTGCAGACAGAAATCTGATAATTAAAGTAGAAATTATCAAAAGTAAGTCGAGTTTATTTTACATTTAATTTGAATTTGTTAAATATATATGTCTAAGAAGTATATAAAATTGAAGTTGAGTTTGAAACTTTAAGCTTTGAAATGGTTTGCAATACGTGGAAACTTTATGGCAATGTATTAAAACTTATCAGTCTACTGCCACTGGGATTAATAAAAGCATTAATTACGGGCACACGTGTAACACCCAACACAGAGGAGTGTTAATGTAACTATACAATACTTTATGATCGCGCTTAATTTTTTTAATTCGAATCCCTTTTTTACTTTAACTTGGTCTATTTTTTTTGTATTTACTCATTTTTAAACTAATAACGATATTTTAAATGTTGAATTTCTTTGTTCAAATTGTAAATATTTACACGAAAAATTTAAAAATTCATTAATATTATACGGTGCTTTATGGTAAACATTAGTGTATCATTGTATGATGTAACAAATACCACAATTTAAAAGAAACTACCCAAGTGAGAAAAATATTTTCTTTAATGATAATGAGAAGAAAACTCAATTGAATCACTATATAATAGCGTATACCATTTGATTAATTTAATTAAATAAAATGTCTAATATTTATGTTTTTATCGAAAATACCATAAATAACGGCTGTGTTTGAAAAAATAATTCATCTGTAATTATCTTTGCAACTTTACTCAATTTACTCGAAGTTTAAAGTAATACCAATTCTGCTTTACTTAATTTACGATGTGAGAAACTGTGATTTTTCTCAATCCATGAGATCTTCCTCTCAAATAGGAGGAAAGAAATATAGTGAAAGTAAATGAGTATTGAATTAATTCTCCCCATGTTTTCTCTAATTTATATTCTAATACGAAAAGTAGAAGGAATCGTCATTGTATGAAATGAATATGAGGATTGGGGGAAGTTCACTTGATGAAAAGGCTCATTCAGGATTATTGTAAGCAATTTGGAGTTATTAGTAATGAATTCCTTTTCTCGGTTTAATAGAAAATAATTCATGAAGAGTTGCTTTCACATTGATCACAATAATTCTGTAGGTATACCGTGATGAGAAAAAAAATGTAAAATTATGATAACATGTATTTACTTTCTAATATTGTTGAATTGTGGAAATAAAAAAATATTTTACTAAATGAAAAGTGCGACATTTCGTTTCTGGGCATCGTGGCTTAAGTTCATATAATTCTACATCTCCATTTACTAACTAATATGTTTGTTTTTGGAGAAAAGAAGATAAGTTTCACCGTGCAAATCTTACGCCAAAATACGTTTGCCCCTAATAATTCTCTTCTATCTTTCTAATAAATCCAACTCTTTTCATAATTTCAGAAAAAGTGATTCTCTATTGTGAATATTTGGCTTCTTCTATGCTCAGCAAAAAAGTGGACCTACCCCCTATTTTTCCTTGTGGCTTTTTTGACATGTCCACATAAGTAAAAACTTAAGTTGTGCTTACCAATAAATTGTAACAATATCTGTCTCCACTTTCTTTGAAATTTTCACTTTTTGTTTCATACAAATTTGTTTTAATAAATGGTGAGGAACTACAAAATTACAAGTGCATTTTAGCAAGATGAATATTTATGTTAATTCGTTTGCTTTTTTCCTTATGGGTCGTTTATCTGTTTCATTCAGTTAAGAAGTAAGAAAATAATAATTTTTATGCCCCCAAAATCAGATTATGTATGACAGACGAAGGATATGTATGACATCAGAAAAAAGTCGCATTTACGTAGCCTACATCACGTATTCTAGTCGCGTGTGGGGTAGTCAAAATCCAATAGTTTAATGTTAACTTTACAATTATTAAGAAAATACAAATTTACTCTACTCAAACAGTTCGTGTCAATTATACTCCAAAAGCCTTGAAATTTCCTTTTTACTTGTGGAAAATATCTTCAGGACGGTAGTGTACAATGTTTAAATATGATTTTTTGTTTTAAGACGAAATAATATTAAATTATTGCAAGTGTGAATTGCAAATATTTATTTTTTAAATTTAAGCGCTAGAGACTTGGGACGGATGGACAGTTAGACAACGTAATAACAAAAAAAATGCTCCATCCGAACACTTCGAGTAATTGCACTAATCTGCGTGACTTTTTACTACTTTTCTATTGAAGAATACATGTAATATTTACTGCCAAATTATCATAGGGAGGTTTCAATACAAACATAAATTTATGCCCGTGTCATAGTTTTTTTTCTGAAAGGTCAAAATTAGGACCTTGAATGAAATATTACCTGAACAGAACACATGTGTATAAACTTTCGAATTCTTGCTCAAAATCTTTACTTTTCCAAATAATGCTATTTATACATGTCCTGAAATCATTATTCACGGTATTATTAAAATGTGTGAAATTAATTCCTCTTTTCCAGAAAAGTTGTTCTTAGAGATTTCCTTACTCAGGACCTCGCCATAATATTTAAACATGTTACGTACCTTTGTAAAACAGTCGTGATCATTATACATCACAAATCTACGAATGTGGAATATTCGCAGTCAAATTCTGATGAAAATTCTATGAACATTACAACATAATTACAACGGATACAATTCCAGAGAGAATTTCAATTGTATTTTACTACGGGCATACAGGAATGAATGTATTTACAGTAGCTAGTTCGTATATGCGTACGTGGTACACATTTATAAACGTACGCATGCGCGCTTGTGGTTTATAATAGTTTTTATAATAGTAGTTTTATTGAGTTGTAAATTGATCAAAATTAATTTGAAATTTCTACTCAAAAATATAACCAACTGTAAGAACTATACTATATCTAACAAAAAATAGGGTGATTTTTGTTCAATTTTTTCGTCCCTTTTTACGTATAACCTAATTCAATTTTTCATAACCATAACTGCCTACAATGTAACTTGCAATGACAGCCGTGCGTACACACAGATCCCGCATGCAATCAGATTTCCAAAGCTCACTGAAAATCCTCATTGTCGAAATGTGCACCGTCTTTTACGAGGAAAACCGTAAGCTTACATACCACGCCAGTCTTTTAACCGAAATAAATCATGAATATTTCATTACATTAACGCATAGGGGTTTGGGTATTACAAGAGTACGATGTGGAAAAAACCTTTCAATGCAATCTGAAATGTTGAAATACGGTCGATGCATATTCTCGTAATTATATCTTTATTAATATAGTTGTGTTACTAATATGTAAAGGAATAAACAAAAATACAATTACATGGATGTGACTTAATTATATTTATTTTATTAATTCCTTGGGAACTTCAACTTTATACATCTGACAGGTAAGATTTTTATTGAATATGTTTGGCTTTATAATCAACTAAAATATATTATTTTGAAAAATAATCAATACAATAGCCTTAAGTCAATTAATATATTAAAGGCGCATATTTATAACATGTATGGGCTAATATTTATATAACTTTTGTACATCATATATATTTAGAAATTATGCATAATGACTTGATTATTTTTTTAAAACTTAACAATATAGGTTTTCTTTCCATTCTATCTCAACAAATTGCAATACTAGATATTTGTAAGTATCATTAGTTTAATAAAACAGTATAATATCGATTGTTAGGTAGAATCATTTTTTAGAATTTCTAACGTTGCGTTTTCATTAATTTATTTGCCTTTTAGCTTGCGGTTTTCTGCTCTCTGCCTATGTTTATTCAGTAAAATTTGTGGGCAAGTGTTTTATTAACATTACGAAATAATTTTGCTGCTCACTGATATTCAATTTTAATTAAAGTTATATTTTAGGATAGGTCATGTTTGAAGGTATAAGAAATCGTATTCTGGAATAATAAGAAAGTTTAAAATTTTCCCAATTACAAAATTTACTTATGTCATTATTGGAAATATTGCGTTCATAAAGATGTATAAATTTATTAAAACCGAATACTTTGATTATAAGAACTCTGAGAAAGTTTCCTAATCAGGTAAACTGACTTGTTTAAACATATTGGTATGTTCACATAATGCATTAATGAAGTTAATATTTATACATATAATGTATTAGCGGCCCGTACTCGCTTCGCCCCAACAAACATTAGGCATGGTTGCATTGGTGCCTCAACTGATTATTTATAATTATCAAGAGTTAACGTATCTATACTTATAGTAAACCTGTAACAGAGTGAATTCTGTACATGGAAAGTGTTTTAAAAAGAGTGATATATTTAGCGTATAGAATAATGATAGAAGCCTGAAAACCTGTTTTTAGAATTTTTGTCTGCATATCGATCTGCACAAATTATCATATATATGTTATTTTTTGCGTCAATTACGTGAAATCTACTGAACGGATTTTGATGAAATTTGGTGCGGTAATAGTTTATACCCTCGAGCGACATAAAGGATACTATTTTATCTGGATATTACAGATTAAAAAAACCCTCGCCGTGGTGAATATAACGAGATTGGTACATCCAGTGACATCTATTAGCGTTTTTTGTAATAGTAATGATAATAATAATAATGACAATAATAGTTTTGATAGTGAAACCGTAATTTTACGCGGATGAAACCGTAGGGCATAGATAGTAATAAATATTTAGAGTTACTAAATTAACGATATGTTATTGCTTTATTCTTGCGCTTTGATCGTATACAGAACTATGGGGTTTACTCTTGTAACATAAAATGCTTATAATAATCATTCTGTAATAATTAGCCTGGTATATGTGTGGCATTTTTATATAGATTTCATTCCTGCGTACTATTATTGGAAACATTATTTGGATGTATCAGTTACAATTTACTTTTTATGTAGATTTCTTTGGCGCGTACTATTATTTCCAACATTATTTGGATGTATCAGTTACAATTTAGTTTTATGTAGATTTCATTGCCGCGTACTATTATTTCAAACGTTATTTGGATGTATCAGTTACAATTTACTTTTTATGTAGATTTCATTGCCGCTTACTATTATTTCAAACATTATTTGGATGTATCAGTTACAATTTACTTTTTACGTAGATTTCTTTGGCGCGTACTATTATATCAAACATTATTCGAACGCATCAGTTACAATTTACTTTTTATGTAGATTTCTTTGGCGCGTACTATTATTTCAAACGTTACTTGTATCGATTACAATTTACTTTTCTTAATTCACTTCAAATTGTTGTTGGGACTATAATAATAACGAAACTACACTGGTTAGTTAATAACTTTATTTTATTAAAACATAACTGTACTTGTTATGGGTTTATTTAAAAATTTATCATAATAATAAAAGTCTTTGATACATAACGATGAAAATGCAAGTTATAACTGAACATAGCAATACAAGATAAAAACAAAAAGGTAAGAGTGGGATGCAATTAGAAGTAAATACACTTTCATTCATTTTAAATGGATTATACTCGCATTTATAAGTTGCTGCAAGTAAACAGCTAACAAAATATACCGCAAACAGCACAGTGCGATGTTCTAATATGGAACAGTTTGCTTTGTATACGGGCGCTGTAACGAAGTTAGTTCTTTATCTATCATTTCATTATAAATCTTTCGATATCTCATCTCGAATAATTTTACTTCACCGGTTATAACATAGTTTTTTGATATCATATATTATTAGAATTGTCGGGAATCCTCTGTGCCGATATTGTTTCCCGGGCATTATAGGTGTTTAAGATTGTTTTATCATCATCCAACTATGTAATATAAAAATGGGTAGAGGTCAAAGAACAGATCTACCAATTTAGACACTATGTTTTATCGTATGGTAATTATCCAATTAAATTATGGGCAAAATTTAAAATTGTTTAGTTTTATTTTATTTCGAACGAAGTGAAGGTTTATGACCTCTATGGTTTATGAGCTGTAATTTTAGTGGCGCATTAAAAAAATAATTTTGATGAGAAATAAATAAATAAAAGAGACCACATTTTACAAATTCAATTTAGTAAGAATGTTTCAGCAGATTTCATTGAATTTTCAAAGAATTTTTTAAAATAACGTTGTTTTAAATTAGGTGGACAAGAATTAAACAATATTCTCTCTTTCTCTCTTCTAAAGACGATCATTTTGTCACTTGGACAATAAAGAAACATTTGTAAGAACGAAGGGGAGCAAGGTCGCGGGTAAAGAGACGCAAGCAACAGGTCACGGGGCTCCGTCGGTAGCAAGTTCGTTCGCTCGCTCGCGGATTCTCGCTCCATTCGGACGAACTTTGAACGCCATTTCTGTTTTGTTCGGACGGACCGGACGGCGCGTACTTATTTGGGCGCGTTTCTTATACGGTTTGTTTGTTTCGGTCGAATGTCTCATTTGAATAAGGAAATCAGTTGAATGTCTTATTAGACGTATCACGCTATAATTAAATACATTTTATTTATTATTTGTGTATCACGTTAAATGTACTCATTTTCACACCGTCTGGTTATAGTCTCGGGTAATTAATTTGTTAAAAATCATTTGGTAATTTCTATTATTCAAGCTATGAATTACTATAAACTTTTATTACATCAATTCATTATTACAAAAGCCGAAATATGTTTAAATAATATATTAAAATAAGGGAAATTCAGTCAAATTGTACTCGCATATATTTATATTCGTTTTTGACTCACTATGATATATCATTTTCGATTGAGATTGAGATTCGTGACGCACCAGACCGCTTCTAACACACCAAGTTTCGTAAATAAGCAAGGACAGCAGTCCATAGGTTTACAAAATTGTTTTAACAAAATATTTGAACTAATTATAAACTTTTTATGTTTCCTTAATTTTTAGCCTTCCTCAATATTAAGAAAATAGAATCCTCTACAGATCACTTTATTGTCTGTCCATCTGTCGATTTGAGACTTTTTTCTCTGAAAATCCTTAAGATATTTAGCTGAAATTAATACCGAATACTGACTAAGGCCCATGACCTTATATTGCTACGAAATTTTCTTTATACACCACCATGAAAAATGGTAGGGTAATTTTAACCGACCTACAAGCTTGAGTGTTGCAATAATGAGAAAATTTATAGCACAGATAAAGAAAAAAATAAAAAATGAATGATTTGCAATTCTATTTTAAAAAGAAAATTTAATGACAATAGTGAAATATTTAGTAGAAAATCAATTTACATTTAAAAAAATTATAATTCTGAAGACAGTTTAACACAAATATCATGTTTCGTTAAATGTTTATAAGTGCCTAAATATAGTGTGTACAGAAACAAGTTTTACTCGGGCTCGGTAAGTTTTTAAACATACTAAAATTTTCTATGATTTATAACCAAACACTAGATATGATTTGATGTGAACTAATTCCGGTTGGTGAAAACCAGACAGAGTCGCATTGACTTTCTCAGGACCAACGTTTGTAGGACGAGTGCGTTACGCTTTTAAATCATTTAAGTATCATATATTCTCTTTTTTCCGATTGTTGGCAATGCAATGTAAACCATTGCGTACTACGTAGTATTACTGAAATTGGTTGAATACTGAGGTATGAAAATTGATATAATTAACAAAAAAAATCACTTTCGAATTTGTAATATAATTTCGGATAATGAGAATTTCCATTAGTTTTATATTACACCATTTAAATCTTTAACAGGTAGTTGAATCATATAGTTTAAAAAAATTCCATATTTTTGATAATTAACGTTAATATCCAAAATAATTTACCTGAACCGTATTAATACAAACAACACATAAAACTTCTCTCTACGCAGCTAAAAGTTGCTAAAATATTAAAATTCGTTAAATTAGAGTAATATAACTAAATGGAAATATTTAACAATGGACTTCTGGAAGCCATTATGACTACGAGACGCTTTGCTTACATGGCGGAGCTGTATTTCCAGTTATGTTGTTATAATCAATACCTCTCTTATTTGCGAAGATAATTATACCAGTCTGATGATGTGCTTTAGTTAATGTTTTATCACGTGTGATGCAGAGTACAAGAAAGGAAAAAGGGTATGATGTAGTGTATATAATTTTTTATTATTTTAAGAAAATAATTATACATTTTTTGAGCTTACTGGTGCTTTTTTGTTAATGTTTAAAATATTTGACACTGCATTCGTAAAAGTTTTCTAAAAGCAACATTTTTGTCTGATTCCATTTTTACCAGATAAATCCGATTTTAAAATAAATTTTATATTTAAATAAAACCGTAATAAAAAATTAATACGTAAACAAATTCTGAATATTAATGTATAGATAAAAGTCTTTTTCGATTTTGAAATATTTTTGTCAATGATCTAAACCTATCAATAAATAACATGCACGAATTTGGACGTAACATAATAAAATGACCTGACACGCTCTTCCTTGGAATGTTACCTACAGTCAGTAACTTGACTTAATCACTTTATTTGGATATACATTATACTAAAATTATAAGAGTTAAGTATAAATTGAAAATACTATCAAATGAATAGAAAAAGGATAGTAAATTACAGTTAAGAAGCGAAATTAATACGTTTATTTATTTTATTGCCTTATTTTGGAATGACCTACGTAGGCCATAAACAATGTAGATTTCTCTATTTTGCTTCAAACACTCTAATATTAATCTAATTATACTCCTGTCATACCTGATACGCATGCATATATTTACCTTAAACCACCAATTAGTTCTAAAAATGAAAATCATGCCTTCTTGGGTTTCATCTATTCAATATTATATGACTATGGTAACTTACATAACTAGTTCATAAAGGGATTTTTCTTTTTTTTAATTACATCTCAGCATTCGTAAATTTTAATATGAAGTTTTACAGTATTACATGGGGCTATGAGGATTTAGTTTTTGTATCATAATATCCATTATAATAATCACCAATAATGATATCCAAGTCGGTCAGGCCCAGTCTATTCTATGGAGTTATCTTTACTTAGGTATTTTTTTGCATTTTAGTATACGTAACCCTGAGCAGAAGAAAGTGCAATTGACAATTCTAAACTGTGTATACATAGGTGTCATTTGTTGCAAAAATTCTTTTAAAATGATGTGACAAATATTTCATATCTACACATCTGTCTTGACTATTTAGAGAAGTAAATACCAATTAGAATTTGAATCTATAAGAATTTACGATATGCGTTTAATAAAATTAATATTTTTTATTAAAAAAAGTATTGAGACATGAATTTCCAGAGGCGTGTGTTTCTTTCATATTTTAACACAAACACGATTTTTATTTAAAAAAAGAAATATTATTCAAGAGATAGTAGTTTTATAAGTAACAACAAAATCCTAGTATAGAGAAAATTGTTTTCAATATGTAACAAATCCCGTATTTTTTATGTAGCATCTTTATTAAATTAATTTCACTTTCACCAAGAGATGTATTTGAATGAGTCTTAGTCATAATTTTTCTAAAGTCTCAGTTCCCAGTCTTTTTTAGACCGATTTAATAACATTGCGTAATGAAGTTTCATTAAATCAATATATATAATAATTAATAATGCCAAACATTGCAATGAAAGGCCCTGTATTATCATTCTCATCAACATCTGCTTTTTTCTACCGGCTCGAAACAAAAAATAATTAGTCACTTTTAAAAATACCTACATATTTATATACACTCATTAACTGCTTTTCTAGTGCACTCTGAGTGCTACCGACAACAAACTAGCTGAGAACCACCATCTGGAATGATAGTATTGTTTGTTTCAATCGTCGTTCAAATAAAATTAAGTAATCCTGACAACCAAAATTAAACTACACAAGTAAACTAAAAAAAAACAATTGCGAAATAATACACATAATTTTAACAACATGGTTTAAACATATTTGTTTTTTGTACATTTTTTATGTTTATATTCTAAGTTTAATAAAACATAGGAAAAAAATTATTTTATAAATAGTTTTAAACAAAATTTGAAACGTAGGGAAACGGAGTAAAATTTGTTACAATTTAACCAAAAACTTAACAGGAATAAAGAAAAAGTAAGATTAATAAATAAAACTTTACATAAGGCACAAGCATAATGACTAGCTTGAAAAAAAAACAACAAAGATTTAATAAAGGATAAGATTAAAACTGCTGAGAAAGACTGGTAAATATTTGTTGACATTATAATTATAACTGATTTTACAAATTTATTACATTTTGCAATACATTGATGCAATCGTATTGTTTTCATTACATCATAAATATAAGCTCTACAAACAAGTTTAGATTCACATATCGGATTCGACACTATGGTACTCAGGGACTATCACCTTCATGTCCGACCTAATACCATGAATAAATTAATATATTCCAAATTATTTGTAAGTTTTTTTCACAGCAAATGCAGAAAAAAGCTAAAAATTTCGGTATACGCCGTAAAACGTAAATGAGGTTGTAAAAGCGGAACTGGGCACGTAACCTGACAAAACACATTGTAGTTTTGGCAGCAAACTGACTTCATTTCTCTTTTTTGTTATAACAAGTATTGACAGATGGAATAATACAAACTCTACAGATGGTGCAAGTTATCACATTAATCTATTATTTTGTTATATCTATATAGCAGTAGAGATATGAAGTTAACTCAATTAGGTCTTGCTAATTTCTCAGATATATCTGAAATCATCAAGATATATCAGAAATACGACTGTATTATATATATATATATATATATATATATATATATATATATAATATATAGCTCGTTATTATCAGCAATCATTAAAAAATTACGAAAACGATTATTTTTTCTTAAATAACGTAATGAAAGTAAACATTTTATGTGTGGAATGTAATTGGAATAGTATTTTATTTTCATATTGACCGTATTTATGTTTGTGATTCTTTTAGTATTTAAACATTTGGTACTCAGCGTGGCAAATTACAAAAACTAAACTTAGGAGAGTAAATCAAATACATAAAATATCTACAATAAAATTATTAAAGTTAACAAAACACGACTATAAAGAAAGACAACACAAAATTTAACAAAATAAACGGTAATTCCCCGTAAAGACGCCCTGTAAAATATAATTGTCTCTTCAAATTGTTCATACAGATTAACTAGCAATGACGACTGTGACGTACCATCTTAATTCATTGTTTTTCTTAATTTTTACTGTAATTTCTTGCTCCTCAGTCCTCTCCTCACTCCTCAGTCCTCAGTAATAAGAGAAAAATCATAATTTTCGTATGTATCCAGAGAAATAAATAAAATAACAAAAGTATTGAGAAATGTGTTTAATTTAAAAATTACCTAATTTTTTTAAATTACTTTCGTTTGGGTCAATGTGAATCAATTTCCGTTCACTCGTAAATAAGTTCTTACGTTTAGTGCACAGTGACAGGATAGGCCATTGTATTGTAATATCATATCCCAGCATATCTGTAAATATGCATCAGCTAAATTGCCTGTTAGAATACCAATTAAATTAAATGAACAATTAGATTAAAATACGTGTTGTAGTATTATTTTCACTTTATATTTTGATTGTTTTAAGAGGAAATTTGACTTAATATGCTAATTGCCCCCCTGAAGATGTCGTCGCCGTGGTGTTTTGGGTTGATCACAAGGCATACGGCCTGTGACGACGCCGCGCACCGCGGAGACCTGGGTTCGATTCCCGGCCGTTCGTCGAGCAGGGCTGGACGGGTGTTATGGTTGGCTATAAGAGATTGCTCACGTAGCAATAAGTCCGTCATATGTATCAATTAGATACATTAAAGTAGATAAATAAATAAGATGTTGAAATACAACGAAATCTAGGTCGCGGGGTAAAAAATTTTAATAAAGTAGAAATAATATTTCATCACGTAGTTTCATTTAGTTGTGAATAATTAATTTCTACAAAATTAACGACAAATATATTCAATGCCTCTTTAATTTTTAGTAACTAAAGAAACTTCGACTTTATATGGTTCTTTTAAATCGGTCCATAATAATAAATTTAGAACGTTTACATTTTCCTCTTAGCTTCTCGATTTTTTAAAAAAATCGTACCCTTCTTCATAAACTTCAGGTAATCAATATTAAAATTTATATATATGGTATGAGTGATACCCTTCTCCCCTGGTATACGGTATGTTTCAGATCTTGGAACTCCGGTTTTAACTTGATGCTTGTCGATGAGTATCTTTAATTATGACTCTTAAAATTATGCGGTTATATTAAGAGATCCACTCAGCTTGCTCACTGCTACGTCTAGCTGCTTCCGAGTTATTTCATCTCCTGTATCAGTAATATTATAGTAATGCATTTCGGTATTGTCCGTGGTAAGAAAATCGTGATGACTGACTCACACCGGAGAATCGTGACGATTTTCTGTGCCAAATAAAAACTGAAAACGGTAAACAGTTCAATAACTCGTTAATCTTACCAAGATGTTCAATTTATATAGTAACATTAACCCAGAGATTAATAAACTTCAATGTCAAAAAATCACTTCTCTTATATTCTTACTTCGTTTTTACTTACTCCCAGAAATTATAATTTTTCATTTCTACGCTTGGTGTTTATTTTTAGGGGCATTCCGTAGTCATTTTTATTGAGTAATTTGAGATTCCGTAATGTCAAGTTACTCAATAAAAAAATTAATTAAAAAAGAAGGTTTTTGAAAGATGCTCAGCAAAAATAAATCAGTTTACTTGTTGTTTTTTTTAAATCAAACGAAAAATGTGTGGTTTCTGTTAATCGTTGGTGCTATTTTTTTAGTTACTATTTTTTATTTTTTTTAGTTTAGGACGTTTCTAAATAAATATTATGATTTGAATAGGCCTATTGGCCAACCAGTTAATAAGAAAACCGAGTTTCAATTACGATTATTCATGTCTCAAATAAATAATTTGCCTTCAATCTACGAGTTTGGCTAAAAACACAAAAGAAAAGTCGAACTCGGTAACTATCAAAAATCACCAAACGTCTATAGTTGTGTTTTGGATAGGTCTTAATATCCTCCTCTTCTCTTCTCTTGTTTGCACTATTATTTTGGACACACTAGAGTATTCGTGCAGTAGTAAAATATATAAAATGAAAAATACTGCCGCTGCGCAGTGGATCGTGCAGAATAAACTGGCGAAGTAAAGTTATTTTATTTGTTTAAGCTAATTTAATGCGGAAGCAAAAGTCAATTTAAAGAACAGGAAGTAAAAAATAAGACATAATTAGATATGATAGGCACAAATGGGTAATTAATTAATAAATTCTATCTTTTGTAGAAATAGTTATTTCACAATACAGAATGTTTTAACAATTGGACTCACTATTTCACATTTATAAATTCTTGGATAAAAATCAGCATGGACACATACAAAGCATTGTATTAAACAAAAAAACACACTACCACTAAGCCAAAGTGTTTGTACTTAAATAATACTAACTTTCTAAGCGGTGGGAATGATTAAAAACATATTAAAATAGAACTTAACTACTCAGTTCTATGCTGATAAAAAATCTGCCCGCGGTGTTTCCATCATAATAATTTCCATAATCAGATTTTGTTTTATCTACGGTAAGATGATAATGTGAGCTTTATTATTTCTGAAATTTGTTGTACCCATTTTTATTCATTACTTTTTTTATAGACGAAAGCTAATGGACAGAATATATTTGAAAATATTAATTTAAGCATGTAAAGTAAATTTAAAGCGATTTTTGTGACTTGTGAAGCCCTTAATTTAAGGCCATAATTACGTCATTCATAGTTTTATGAATAGTACCATATAAGTAACACTTTTAAGAAGATCGAGTATCTATTCAAACATAGCTGTACTTACCAATAAATGGTGTTACGAACAAATTGTGTTTAATATAAATTTATTTCCTTAACAGAAATAACCGTTTAACTTCCTCCGATACTTTGTTGCTTTCTTTTTCCGTAAATACGACTATCTGTAGTGGCTGATGGATTTTTAGTGTACATGATAAGCTAACACTCACCGTTTAATTGCTATATTTTGTTATTGGCGTTATCATTCGTTTTATCTTAGCTTTCATTGATTTCAATAATTCGTCTCTCTACCTTTTAATATCCATCTTTTTCATTAGTTAATTGCGCAGCTGTGTTTAACTCGGTCCCACTAAATGATTGCAACAAATCTTCCACACCACTATTTATTGTTTTTAAAGACAAATTTTGAAAAGATTTCTTTGACGTACCTATGAACCAACTACCCCCCATATAAGTGGAAATATATGGCTGGTTTGCTTAAATTAAACTGCATGTCAATTTTTTATTTCCTTCCTTCCATTGCTTGAACCATTCTTCAAGAAACTTAAGTTTCGTCATTGAAAAAGAATAAAGTTACAGTTGCAGGGTATCTCATTATAATATATATATATATATATATATATATATATATATATATAGTGTGTGTGTATATATATATATATATATATATATATATATATACTGGTGTGCGGTAGTAAATGGATAACCTTAAAATAGCTTATAAAATATATAAAAACAATTTATCTCCAGTAATACCAAAGATATGATATTTAAAAAAAAGTGGTTAAATTTTTTACTTAGTTTTAAATTCATGTACACCGCAATTACAAATGAAATAATTTTATAGGTTTTTTTGTTTTTCTAATATTTCAGGACTAATTTCCGTAAATAGACAGGCTGTAAATAGCAAATTTAACTTTAGTATTTTACGGAAAAAAACAATATTGAATAAATTGTTTGTTGTGCAATTATACTAAAATATTTTTTTGTCAAAGTTTAAATATCTCTGGCATAAAAAAAGTATGAAGAGATGAGTCACCAAATATTCCAAAAAAAATGTGTATATAAAGTAGTTTCCGATAAGGCATAATTCATGTACGTATCTAATGTAAATAGTGTTAATCATGTACGTATCTAATGTAAATAGTGTCAAAGCATTAAATTGCTCATTAAAATGTATCTAGTCATTCGGGTTAAATAAAAAACAATGGACAACCTTGAAATAGTTTATAATGGAAGTAATGGCCATTCCAGGAAAAATACAAAAAAAATTATCCAAAGTAAAAAAAAAATAAGAAAAAAAAAAAAAAGATATATATATATATATATATATATATATATATACATATATATATATATATATATATATATATATATATATGTATATATGTATATGCGCAGGAAAATAAAGATCAATACTATACTTAAACAATATTAAATTCATTAAATACCAATAAAACAATTAATCTCCGCCAGTTTGAAAGGAAAGTAAACATTTTTGTGAAGGTCTTTTCGAAATGTTAGTTTAAATTTAAAAACAAAATATCTAGAAATAATCTTAAATGGGAAGAAAGCCACATAACTTCAATAATAAATTCAATTACTAAAATAATTTGAAATTTTCGACCAGTTTCGTAAGACCTTATCGCAGTTATGGCAGAAATGCAACGAATTTAATATCGCCAATAAAATTTTGTTATAATGTACTTTCCACCTCCGATCACTTATTGCTCTCATATGTTTGCACGAACATTTCTTGGAATTGGTACATGATTAATTATTTACAACATATCATCGGTATTTCCAGAAAAATTGACATGGATTTTGTCGAACAAACTTGTTCGACAGGATCGGTGTGTGCTGGCTCAGGACGTAAGTAAATTGTTCTGAAAGGAATTTCTAATATTAAAGTGCAGTTCATTGAAAGACGAGCTCGCTATTCACATCTTGCGACACCTCTCGAGAATATGAAAATTTTCTCTTGCGTTGAGTCGCGACGTCGTCACATAGCGAAGTGAATTCACTTCAACCTACTTGTATACTTGAAAACCTTCGTAAGATTTTTTGTGTAATGGAACTTAATTTTAAATCTTGCACTAGTGTCGTGTATTTTTAAAGCATTTTACTTTATTTCTAGGCAATATTTAAGCGTTATTGCTTTGCACAAATGAACAAATCCACTGTGTATTTCTAAATTTGCATACTTTTACTCCTAATTTTCTTTCTATTCCTTGCACCGATTCTGATAAACCTAATTAAAGATACCTCATATAACATACGATACGTCATAATTATCAATATCTCATTGAAGGTATGCTACGCTTTATTCTTATTAAGTAGATTATCAATTTAAATAATCATGGTCCCAAATCATTGAAGGCAATTTAATTAGAACCTGCCAAGTTATTGAGGTGATAATTATACTTTAATGTAATTTAATGCAGCACGAAAACTTATCATGCTCTACTGGCCAAGGGCTGGTAGAAAAAAAGTTAAAGTAAATTTTACATTCTTACCTAAAAGAAAAACTTAATAACGCAAGGGGTTAAAAATGGCTCACAACGGTTTGTGTAATTAGTGTCTGGTGCGCATACGGCCGGTGTTTTGACAAATAATTTATAAAAGTCTAGATCTGCCCATCTTCTTGTATAAATTACTACAAAAACATAATTTATTTTTCAATACATACACTAATTGCATAAAAACGTCTACTTATACACGTGTGCCTATGGTAGAATTATTTGTTTATGGCAGTAGTTTGATTAATCGGACGCATGATGCATTAAAATCACCCTTGATATTTTGCCTGAGTGAAAATCGATGTATAATTTAAACTTAAAAATTAATCCTAATACTGTACCATATCTACGAAAGTCCGTTTCATGTATAACTTTCCGTGCATATCGAATAATGATATGAATTTCAACTCGATTATAAAAAACTCGATTATACGTTATGGCAAAATTCAGATATATGAAATAAATTTCGCCATATATCTAAAAATTTTCCTTCATTAAGTGAAAATAAAGGAGTTATGCGTTAAAAATTGTATTTATCTATAAAAGGTGTTAAGAGCAGTCGAAAACGCAGATAATGTGGATCAATTTGTGATATTGCTTTCATCTTGCACGGTGGAACCATGCTAAATGCATGAGCGTAGACAAGACGCCGATGTTTATAATTATGAACTACTAACCTGTTTACTACCATTATTGGCTATCATTAATAAGCGAAAATAAAATCACATTTGCATCTCGACATAATTTTTCAATGACAAAAAAGAGGTCTAGCTCAAATCCATCTGTTAATTTGGCTCGAAAACAAAATACACACTGATCGTATTGAAAACAATATATGAGCAGTTATCCTTATTCTTAAGAGATCTTACTTAATCTCTTCTTACTTAATTCTTTAAGATTCTTTAAGATCTTACTTAATTCTTAAGAGATCTGCATGCAAAATAAGTAAGCCATATGATTCCCGGGTCATTTGGATACTTGAATAAAAACTCCATATATATGAAGGATGGAGTTAGCACTAAGCGCCATCCAAATAATTCATAAACGAAATAACAGCGGCTGACGATGGTTACCTAAAATAAAGTAGGTGTTCACCTGTAAATATTAGTTACGTGGCTTCAATTAAAATGAGGGGTGATACCACTGAAATTGAAAATCGATGGACCATTTCGTACAATCCCGTGTTGCTCAGAGATTTTGATATCTTATTTGATTTTGATATATACAGAAAAATTTAGTCAAGGCGATAAAGTGTATATGGAGTCTAGGCGACACTTACAGATTTTTGCCAGTCATATGTAAGGTTTAATACCCGAAAACACTGCTGTTTTGTGAAATGCTAATTTATTATAGATCAGCCAATAATACATTTTCCCACCGAAAAAAAAGGTAGTCCAGTCAAATACTATTCCGGGATCAAAAACTTACTTGATCACATCAAACTCTCCATCACTTTAATGCATAATGCTTTTATTTACGTCTTTTATGCATAAAGTTAAAAGATATTGAAGGAGTCATAAACAGTTTTTACCCGACAGCTTGCAAAATTTTAGGGCTGTTTGAAAATTATCATCACTACGGTGGAGCCTTGAATAGAAAGTGCAGCACATGTGAGAACATTGTTCTCAATAGTAATTGCGTTTCATTCGATATATGATCCGCTATATTTATTGCTTCTCACAAAACAATATGGCTGAGGATAATTTCAAAAGCATACAAAAAAAACAGAATGCGACTAATCTTGATTATATTGACGAAAGTTTTATTATGTTGGTTAAGATTAAAAAATTAACACAGGCAAATATCAGGCAAAATATTAGGAGTATCGTCTACTTATATCTGCAAAATCATAATGCTTCGTTTGAAGTTCACGAATACGTCAAAGAGACGTCATACAATAAATTCAGGAACACGCGCAAAAATGGTACTAACTGTGATCGTTGACTGAAAAACAATTGGGGTATTATTAAATTCTGATCAAAAATTACTCTATAGAATTATTCTTGCAAGAGTTTTTTCACAGGCATTTGATCAAAAAAATTATTTTTGGACGCATCTGATTAAACTGGAAAGACTTTTTTAATAAACTTGTTATTGAAAAAATTGATTCAGAAAGCTATAAAGCTATAACGATGGTTTTATTTGGAGTTTGGATAGCCTGTTTGACAAAGGACAAACTTTTTACACTATTTTGAAATTTATTGGAACAGGGTAGTAGACCAAAACTTACTTAAGAGTGTTTTTTGATAGTGTGGGACAAAAGCATAATAAAACGTAAAACTTCGACGCAAGTATCCGTTCGTACACTAAATAATCTCAGGAACAATAATAAAAGTATGTGTGATTTGACGGGCTAGTGCCACAAAAGCTTAATCAGTGATTCCACGAGCAATACGTGTAGGTGGGATAAACGTATGCCTCAATGGTTCTTATGTATAGCGGCCCGTTCAAAGTTATCTCTCACTATAAATATGCATTCTCAAATGATGAGACGGTGATGGTTGTTTTGCTAATAAATTTTGCCATATATCGGAATTTGAAATATTTCTAATGCTTATTACCTACAAATATATCCGTGGATATAGTGACAACTCAATCAAAGTACGCATTATGCAAATAATTTTTTTTTAATTCAGTTAATCCCACTTGGATTGATTGAATTTAAAACTATTCTGATTATAACGGAGACTGCTTCACAAAACAAAAAAAAATGAAACCAGCTTTATTTGAAGTTATATTTTTGTTCATGTTAGATATTCATATTTTTCACATTTGTATTTATATACAGGGCCCATAGCTATATGACAATATTAATACATCCATATGACAATAATAAATCTCTGTTCGTTCGTCGTTATGTCACGAAAGCATAATTCTTTCAATTTAAGACCGATTGTAATTATACTTTTAATAAAACGAAAAAAACCTATTTTTAATACTTTTTTCCCCACACATGGCATTTGGGGATAAAATATTTTATTCTAAGTAAGTGATATATCACTCAATCAATAACGACTTCCTACTTTTTTGATACAACGTCGCCTTCGAGCGTTTCCCAAATATTTATAATAAATCTTATTCCCAAAAGATTCCCGCTTCTATATTTTGAAATACGAATGATATGTGTAAGTAATTCAATGCAATTTCTTTTAAAGGTATTTGTCTTATATATAAGACAGTTAGATAATATATTTAGAAAATGGAAAATTAAAACTGGTTTTCATGACAAAAGAAATGGAAATTCTTTGTATATAATCCAAAATACTTTCATATACAACTAAATATTGATGCGTCTCTAGAATTGGCAAAATTACTCGTATTACTCATACCTATATGTGTATATACATATATATATATATATATATATATATATATATATATATATATATATATATATATATATTACTTATATTTTGTCCAAGGCCATCCAAAAATAAAAATTTTTAAATTAATTTTTCAAACAGTGTAAACTATGTAAGAAAGTCAATATTATTTAATCGGAGTTAGGATTTGAGTCCCGAAATTGTCGTATCGTGAATTTCTGAGACTATTTTGAAATCTAATTATTTTATGCCTTAAGACTTTTGTGCCTTCAGACTTTTGGACTCTTTGGTCCAGACGCAATTATTGAAATCGTGTTGTAATATTTTTATTTCCAAAAAATCATACTAAGATTTACTTTCTCACGCTTTCTGCACTTCGTCATTCAGAGCACCTTCTGCCAACTTAACGAGTAATTACTTGATACTCTACGAGTATACTACAAATACGTTCGCGGCCACATTGATATTTTTGATTTTTGTTAATGAGACCACTTACTGAGCGAGTACACTATAAATGTGTTCAGGACATATTGTTTTTTTGTGACTTTTTTTCACGAGATGACTCAGATTTTTAGTTATGTTAGCGAAAACATGTTTCCAAAATACTTGGTGTTATTCAGCTCAGGCAGCCAGTCTCAGACTTTCGACATAAGTGCTGTGATCACAGAATCCTCGTGGAAGCGAATTCGATCTCGTGGAAGTTGAAGCAATCACTTAAGAGTTTGCTTATATCGATAAGATATTTACTTTGCGTGAGATTTGTTATTTTAGAAAGTACCGGCGTGATACTGATACTTAGAAAAGACTACAGATATAACATTAATTTTAGGGTTATCGTTCCTTTTACAAATTATCAACCAATAAAATAGATATAAATTCATTGAATATGGAATATACAAAAAAGTATGGAAATATTACGAAAAACAGAACAAAGTAACCGTGAAGTGCTTATTACGTAATCAAAATCATCCCACATCCCTAGTCCAAAATATTTTTGTAAATGAGCCAGTGGAAAGAAATTCAGCTTGAAAAATTTTGCGAAATAGAATTGAAGAAAATTAAAACTGAAAGTAATCTAAAATAATAGGATATGATGCGAAACAATTTTAAACTGAAATAATTTTGCTCCTGAGCACAGAGAATGAACTTAATAAGAGCAATCGCAATGAGTAAGTTCAGTCCTGATTGTATTTTGCAGAGAAGTTACAAGTTACCAAATGTCTATGAACCAAACGTGATGATGAAATCATGAGGAATAGAAACTCTTCTTAGGAAAACGGAATAAACCGCATGTGACAATCAAGTGATGAAGTAAACAAAAGTGTTTAATGAAACTCAATTGCTAGTGAAACTGTTCAGAAAAAGTCTACTGACCAACACTGTTTCAACACAGTATTTTCATCGTTGATCATCTAACATATTAACAAATATTTTTAAACCGGTTAATGGTCTTAATTTGTTTTATTTATAGAAGCAACATACAAATTCTTCATTTACTGCTAATCCGAAAGAAGAAAACTTAAACAAATAAATCATTTATTTGTTTATATTTTTACTTTTCAATATAAAATTTGCAAAATACCAGGAAACAGGCATTCAATGTATATATATTCCATGACCACCTGAAAATCGATGGTGAACTGAAATGAAATTACTAAGAGAAAGAACTCGCGGAAATCTCATTACTTCTAGGAAATCGTGCTTCAATAGGCGAAATTTACTTAACTTCCACATCGTACGGGGAAAAATCGTTATGTTCATATAGGGATCTTGTTATTGGTAAAGCCGTTTTATGATAAAACTGTGCATAATAAACCAATATACATATATATACAGGCAGCAAAGTTTGATGAATTTATCGTGCAATAAATTCGTCCTGTTGGTATAGGTAAATTTATTATTAAAATGTTAATCTTACGTTTTTTAATTCTATGAACTCTGCTTTTGTTATTACAGTTGTATTAATAATAAATGCATTAATTACCAGACATCACATTCAAATCGACCAAATATTTATACGACTTAATTAAACTCATTTTAAAAAGTTCTCAATAAGCATGTAAGAACTTATAATTAAGTAGAATATATAAGTTAAAAAACTAAACTACTACTAAAGACTTCATTCAATTATTTATCAAAAAACTAGTGTCTATAAGAGGGTGAAATGAAAAGGTCATGACAAAATTACGCCACAGTTTTAATTTTTTTATGAATTTGAATTTATAGACAATTTTCATATCATTTGTTTTTAGTAAATACTAGATAAAATACAAAAAATATACCTGTACAATAGCATAAAACAAATAAGCTGAAAAAATCCTAAACAAATATCTTACTAAACAGAAAACAATAAATTCTTCTTCTATGCAATTTAATGTGTTCGTCAATTATAGTTTCATTAATTTGGTAGATCAGGAAATTCAAATTGAAAAGTCTGACATAGTAATTAAGTGATTGAGCTTGTTTTAAATATTCAGTCATAAGTAAGATTAATACAAACATAAATAAAATCAATTCTAAAATGGCCCGAAAATCGATGGTAAACTGAAATGAAAGTAATAAGAGAAAGAACTCGCGGAAAACTCATTACTTCTCGGATATCAATAGGCGAAATTTACTTCTTAATATAAGTTTGTTATAAAAATTTGAAAAATATGTTTATATTACTACATGCCAGAATAGTCCATATGAAAAGTAGTTTTCCAAATTATTCTCATTTCGCAAATAACTTTCGACAAGACTACAAAAACTATTGTCGTTATTTCAGTAAATCATGTCCACGATCATTTAAAAGTGGAAAATCTTTGTTTGTCTGGTCGTTTAGTAAGGATTGGTAATAATAACAATTTTCTATGGTCCGCCTTAAAATTAAGATGGTAATAAAATTTTTATAGAAACTTAAAATAAAAACAATATTACAAAACCCGGCCTGTCTCTTGCTATGGATATTCAGTTCAAAATGTTGATATATAAAAACTAACAAACACTTTCTTTTATTTACTATCTCATACTCATCTTCTTCTATTTACTATCATTATCGTGAATCTAAACCAATGGTTGAAGGTTTTGAATTGAATTAGGAAGCATGGCTTCTTACTATTGACATCATAAAAAAACTCCAAGTCGCTCAAAAAACTATGGAAAGGGTTTAACTCTGGATTTCTCTACCAAATATGATCAGAAAGTAGAACTGCAGAAGGACTAAATTTATTCCAACTGCTTGATATAGTTTATACCGACATGGCTCGTAGGATTGGCAAACTAATATGACAATGAGCAGTCCATACAATGCGCAAAGTCAATTACTGAAGAGAAGAGTCTTGAAAAAGCGACTGTGTACCGGAAGGCAAAGAATGGGACAGCTACCTACTAAATAGATGAATGACCGGTTTAGGATCGTGGAAAATCTTTGGATTTAAGGGAAAATCATCGGTATTTGTGAGAATCTGTGGGTGAACCCTTTTTTCAGCAGTGGACGTCTTTCGGGTAACAATAAGGACTGTATTCAAATCTAAATCAAATTATAGTTAAGAATTTAGTAAGATAATTAATTTAAATACACTTTATGCAAAGAAGCAATTAAGTAAAGTTAAAATACAATACAGGTATATCCAATGGACATGCAAAAGTTATAATCAAGCAGTTGGAATTAAATGAGGGATTACCGGTTTAAATTTAAATCGCTTAATTTTACCTTGTTTTTATTTCCAAAGTAATTTCCATTTCGTAACCCCCCCCCCTCCCCGTACGATGTACACCATTATTTCATGTGCAAATGCATATTAAATAGTGCTGTATATTTACATAATGTATACATGTATACAGCATTCCTGTTTATTGCAGACAATACAGTTTGAGTAAATAAATAGGTGACCATGAAGAAGAAATTCCATTCTACGGTTTAGTAAATTCCATTTTTAAATTGATAAAAATTATATTAAAAGTTAGGGCCCAGCCTGGACCACTTGTTTAACTTTTGTTATTTCCTCCGTACGTACGTACGAACAAAACCATCCTTCTGACTGCAATCTACCCTGTAAACAAATATTCAGTATTATTTTAACTTCTTTATCTGTTATTAAGGCAATCTTCCTGAAACTCAATATGATGTGCCTTCTTCTGTATATGCACAAATATCTGTTCAACAAATATAAGTCTTTCTTCGTGATCTTTAATCGGAATAATTATTTACGTCCAATGTTTTCAAAAATTAATAAAAAGCATAAAAAAGTATTTATCAAATGTTTTTCCCTTCCTTTTTTTAGCTTTACTTATTATAATTAGAGTATTTTCCTTTTCAAAATCCTAACGTTACAAATTTGAGACCCGCTCTCTGAAATCTACGAATAATAATTTATGAGATGCACTGAACGAATGAATTTATTTTAATTTTGGACTTCCTAGAAAATTTATTATCAAATCATCTTAACTTTTATTTTAACTATTATTAGAGATTAAAGGTCATGAGTCTTAGATGGTCTAAAGTTACAAACTTTCATTCGCTATCATTCAATAGTTTGAATTTTTAGAGCCATAAAGTTATCAATTGGTATTTTGCCGAATTCCTGTTCGAAGTGGTCTAAGTTATAATAATCTTGTCGATGTTGTAATCTCTGTTGAAAAATGTGATTGAAAATCTTATGTATTTAGGACCTTATACATGGCGTCTTAATTATTTTTTAGGCAGAGGTTTGATTTATTTGTTCCATTTAGAGACCAGTTAAAAACCAAAATATTCTCATACTAATAAACACCTGAATAGTTACTTTAACTTCTCGGTCCTCACTAAACATAGGAATACTAGATCGAAAAAAGGATTGTTTGTGAAATAACATATTTTATTATATATTTTCCTGTAATGTAATTTTACGCAGTGCAATGCAATACTGAACAAACTCTGTTCGTAACAATTTAACTAATTTATTTGCAATTCTTAATTATTTTGTAATTTTAAATTATTTTAAATTTTGTACGATACGTAACCAAACTCTAGATGTAAATTGATAGTAATTAATAATAGACGTTTATTAATAATTAATTTTTCATGAATAATATATTCCTCAACGTCTACGTGTTTTATGTAGCTACTAATACCATCAATATTATATATTATTATTTATTATTCTGAAGGAATTTTCTGGTTAGTGAAAAATGATGTTAGTATTATTTGCAAATTAAGATTCAATTTCGTTTCATAATCTGAAAACTAACAATATCACACATTGCTTCTTTATATTTGACATTTACCTTAACTTGCGGTTTCACTCGCAGGAACAATAGCGATAAAAAGAAATTATTTGTGAACGTATCGACTATTACCATTGGAAACGTATGTTAGCGTTCGTCTCCCTGACGGGGTGATGTCTTTACTTTATACCAACTAATTAAACATAACCCATTTCAAAAAATCCTTTTATTTTTTCATTTAACTTTAATATCCAAAACCATTTATTGAGAAAGTTCTCATTTAAACAGCTTATCGAATATGTAAATAACTCCTCTTCCGCAGACTGCTTAACTTTGAAAATATGAAAATTCATTTAACACGAGTAATATGATAAATTACATAATATTTCACACTAGACTTCCGTAAGTCTGGTTGTCATTAGTGACTACGGGACGCTTAGCAAATAAGGTGCAGCTGTATTTCCAGTTACGTTGTTATAATGTAATTAATGTCTCCCCCTTGTTTGCAAAGATAATTGCGATGCGATGTGCTTTATTTAAAGATTTATAAAGTGTGACGCAGAGTAAGAAAGCCGACAAATTACTGGGTATATTTTCACATAAAGTCACATAAATATGTTGTGGAGATTTGATTATTAGTGATATTGTATCGTGGAATAGAAATTATTTTACATTTACCTGTACAATAATTAATGCCTTTTTAGAAATGTTTAAAGTAGGCCCGTTAAATATATAACGCTAAATTCATAACGGTATTATAAAAGTTTTGTTTTTTATGTTTCTATTTTCACCAATAAACATTTATTTTTAAAATGGTTTTTTATGGTATAATGTTATAACAAAATAATTAATTTAGAAAAAATCTGAAAAAATATACAAGTCATTATAATTGATAATATTTTCTTAACTGTGCTGGAAATATCCTGTCCAATGACATACACAAATGAGTGTAAGGCTATAAGCAATTTAACGAACGAATAACAGCAATCCTAAGATACCCGGAGTATCATTGCCTTAAAACTGTTTGGGGGCCACTATATCAGAACTAATATTTTGCTACCACGGCACATAAAATCAAATATCTCAAAACTTCAAAATTTTTGAAAAATAATTTTTTGTTGTTCTTATTATTAATTAAGGATATTAATACTAATATCAGCAAAAATCAAAACAACAAATGTATACAAATGGATTAAAAAAAAGAATATTTAAAAAATAACATTTTACGAATGCACTATTATTAAAAGTTCTGTAAAAAGGAGAAAATTTTCATTATTATTCTTAGATAAAAAACCTGAATTGTTCGAAATTATTTTAAATGTATAAGCGCATATAATTTTGCTCTACACAAATTGGAAAAAAAAACTCCAAACGTTGTGGTTTTATAGAATTTTGCTTGTTTCAAAATATTGAATAAATACAGTGAAATTTATTAATAATATATAAAGTAAACAAAAAACTTAAAAGATAACAATAAATAAACAGAACTTCCGAGAAAACACAAGCGCAAACTTAACCTTATCATCTGGTAACCAGACTACAACTAATTAAGGACAAGGTTAAAACTATTTAGAAAATCGGCAAAGAATTTGTTGACTCCACAAATATGACTATTCCAGTTGTCCAAACTAGCTTAAGTTCAAATATCGGATACAAAACGGTAATAATCAGACACAACCCCATTCGTACCATACCATTGCAAAATTAATGTCAGAAATATATATTTTGTCTCAGTTGATGTTGAAAAAAAATAAAAGGTGTCATTATGAGCCGTAAAATAAATCGTTTTGTAGAGTTCCATAGAAACAAAATCACGGTTAAAATTTTAACGAATTTAATTTCATTACTCCTACTTAATTTTTAATCGTATAAACTTTTCTGTTAGTTCGCCGACTCCACTTATGTTCCCAGCATAATGATTTACTCACAATATTCAAATATTGACTTCAATCAGCGGTCGGTGACTCAAAGTAGCGGTGCGGCGAAGCGAATGTGGAATAAACTTAAACAGGAAGTAAGCAAATCACGGCGATTGACTTTCAATAGTCTTTTGTAAATATATACTTCTCGTCCCAATTTTCTTTCCTTTTCTCGGCTCTCTTCTCCCATTTTCCTACATGTAAAGTTTTTTTTATATGCAACGTAACGGGAATTAACTTTTTGTGCATTAATTTTCTGTTTGTTGAAGTTAATTAATAATTTATTCTTTTAAAGTGCTAACATCATTACAATAACAAAGAATTCGATCTATTGAGAACTATTTTAAGAAAAGTAATGAAACTCTCTTGTGGATCCAAACAAATACCAAAGTCACGAATCCATTTCCAAGCTTAAAACTAATGGTTTATTAACTTAAATCATACCAAATTGGAATATTTCTAGTAATATACCTGATGATATTTTATTAATGTCAGTCAAATTGCCATTGGAGAATACTTTAATAGTTCAAAATGTTTAATGTTTTTTTACCTTTTTTACGTGACTATATTTTTAGTTGGGTCCAGGATACACAACCAGATGAAATAGCAAAACTATACGAGTTGTACATTGCGTATTTTTTAATAATTTAAATAAAATTATCTTTTTATACGAACCATTCTTAGGTAATTGGGTAGAACAAGAATAAATATACGTATTACCAAGGTAATGTCTCCCCAGGGCAACGCGTAACACTGATTGAAGATCAAAATCAGGTTGACAATCGCCTTTGGGTTATCATAGCTATGACAGTCAACTTTGGGCAACTGTATCTAGTAAAAAAAAACTAAATCGGGTTAAAATTGAAATCCAATCGGGTTAAAATTTTTATATTAATGTAAAATCTTTCCCATGATATATTTAATTAAAAAAAAAGAAAGTAATTTTTTAATTTGGACAACCAGCATAAAATTGTGAAAAAAATCAGACATTTCGTAATAATTCCTGTACAAGGAGAAAGTATAAGCAAAAATAAAAGAAAAACCTAATATATCTAATACGTAGTTGAAAGATCTAAAGCTTACTGAGAGCAAAAAGAAAGCAATTTCTCAACCTTCAGATTAAACTAAAACGACGAAGCAAAAAAATTATGAAGTAAGAAATACCTATACTACGTTACATGTAAAAAACACAAGTAGCTTTTTTCTTACTGAACACATTTTTCCATAGAACTACAAGCCAAATTCTTATTTTTCATTTTCATGAATAAATCTCGCATTTTTTTAACGTTTCATAAAAAGTCCTGCTTAAATATGTTTAAATCGTATTTATTGAACCACTAGCCATACAGTGAAGCGAGGGAATAGCGAATAGGCCATACATAAAACGTTGTTAGTATATATAAAATAAACAATATTCCTTAATTATAATTATCATCCTTAAAAATTACTTGGTCGCGATTTTTATTGTCCCCTTTCGGAACAGTTAAAATATTTAGTTTATGGTTTTATTGCACGTGTCTGTAAAATCCGTGTAGTCTATAGTAGATAGTTCATAAACTTAAAATCTGGCATCGCTCTTCCTCTTTTACTTTTGCTCGGTAAGATCAAAACTTGCGGTGGCTATTTATATGGATTTCTTATTAAGAAATATCTCAACAATCATCCACGCGGATGCAGCAACACAACACTAATTGAACAGATCATAGATTCAGTAGCATTAGCAAAAAAATACTTCAACATTTAAAAACCAAAAAGCCTTCAAATTTGTATAACTTAGGAATATGCTAATAGTGAAACTAACAAAAAATTAAGTTATTAAAAATGTAAGAATGTCTTCAAATAATTTATTAACATTAAAAGAAAAGATAACTTGTCATAATAAATATTCCAAGTGAAGGTTCCTCGTAAAAGCATACCTCCAAAGTAAATAATTGTAGAACTATACCGGAAATAGTAAGACAATTGATTCGAAATATGAGGTAAAGACAAAAACAGAAAATAGTTAGTTTATTGACTATTACTGATAGTGATATCGATTTATTATATTTAAGAAATTCAAACTACGAAAGGAGTCGGTAATAATCTGAGATATGCTTTCGAAAACGGGTTATCATGTTGTATTAAATCTGTCGCGTTGCATTGCTTAAAAATCTGCGTACATATAGAAGATCAAGTCAACAACCACATAAACACCACAGACACATAAAAACCAAAAATCGGGTTTACTATAAATGGCGAACGGCTGGAAACAATGTTGCTTTCTGATCTGCCTAAATTATACAAACCACAGATCGTATTAATCAAAAGGTCGGATAAGAAAATAAGTATGGAATTCGGTCAAAGCAACAATTTTACAAGATGTCGAAATAATTGACAATGATGCCAAAGCAATCACGACAAACAGAAATTTCAGAGATAAAAGACACCAAAATTGTCCTCGAAAAAGACCCAGGTGCACTAACTGTAACAGATTTGGTCACATAAAGACAGAGTGTAGATCCGAGAAAAAACGGAAAAAGAACTTAAACGACAATAATTTGAGCAATGCTACTGCTTATATCGTCTCATCCAATGACAGGCTTCAATTCCTATTACAAAACAAGATCAATTATTTAATGTCGGAACAAACAGCTGTCGGGACTCAATGGTCGGTTGAATTCGACAATGAAGGTTGCTGTATAACAAACATAAATAATGAATTACTAGGTACTTCTAGTTTGATCAACTATGTGTTCAAATTGAAAATATATAGTAATATTGCGTACGTCTCGGATGTTGGAAATTGAATATTTTTCTGTAACACTAGTGTTACATACACTTAGGTCATATAAATTTCAATGTCGTCAAGTTACGTTGGAAATCCAAGAAGGATAATATATCTAACTTGTGAAGAAGCCAAACTAACGTGATTGGTTCTTAAATATAAAAGTTCAGAAACCACTAAGTGTAAAACTATATATTAAATAAAATTGAATTTACGATTAGAATATCAGAATAAAACACAATTTATTATATTTAAGCAGTCACGTTAGATGCAATGAATGTTGGATTAATAATAACACAAATTATACTTATGTGTTTCTATAAATGCATTATTCACCATAAATTTAAAATTCAATAGAAACGGATCGTAACTTTGTTGTTGATTCAGACAACAATAAACATGTCATCGAATGAAAGTTTTCTCATGCTAAATTAATTTTATCATGGTACGAACAATTTCCAAATTTACGCCAATTTGGAATAATAAATAAAAAATTTGAGCTAAGTACTTAAATGGGTTAAGCGAGAATTCGATTTTCTAAATTTGAATTAAATTTTTTTAACCATTATTAAAAATAGCCAGTTCTAAAAATGTTCAGCACTAGGTAGTGCTTGTCTTGTTAATGTGGAATGCACTAAAAACAATAACGAGTTCGAAATTCTAAAAATGGTTTTATTGCAACTTCCTTTAACTTTTTTGAAACATTTTTTTATAACTTCCTTTACCCTTTTTATAAATTAGTCAAAAATAGTCGTTATCATTAGATAAATAAGCAATAATTGATATATGGCTAGCAAATAATTCAAAGAGATCTTATTTTTATTCACGAGCAAACGTTAGACCTTTATAACCGCTCGTATATAATCTAAAACTAGGGAGACCGTACTTAAAACATAAATATTGTTCACATCGTTATTTTCAATTACATTATTTTTTGTCGATTCGATTTCTTCGATTTGGTCTAAAAAATTAGTGCTTAAGAATTAGAAATATTGCTTGTATCTTTTTGTATAGCATTTTGAAATACATCCTGTTTATCGTATTTCTCGTATTCTAAACCTATACCAAATAGAATAATTTTAAATAAATGAAGTGTTAATGTTTTTAAATAATACTTTAGGTTTATTGTGGCATTCCTATAGATGTATTTGTGAAGAATCTAAGGACGATGAAACATAATTTTGACTATTGTGTAATTACTATTAACTTGCCTAATTCGATTGATCAATAGACGATTAATGTTCCAATTACTCGAAAACAAATTATTTAAAAACAGATGAATAGAAAACTTTGGAAATCCGGCAAGAATAAATGCTAATTATATAAACATTCTATTGTGTCCGGAAGTTGACCGTCATTACTACATAAACATAGCTACGTAGAGTTGTAGTATGTGAGCAGTGAATTCACTGACAAATGTGATAAAAAGCTTAATTGGTTTAGAATATTTTAGTGTATGATTGGAAAATACCTATTCTGTGGTCGTTAGTTGCTAATAACAGATGTTCCTTTATTCCATAAAGTGAGCGGATACAAATAAACTCAAGGTTTCATCGTAAAACATTTTGCAAGATAGCCATTTTTGGTCTTTTTTTTGTTACTGACCAAAGTAGAAATTGTTTCATGCCAAAAATATTTTAAATGGAACTTATTTATTAGCTTTCATCATAAATTTTCCTAAAATATATATTATACGAGAAATAAAAAAAATTTGTTTTACGAATAAATGCTCATATTGTTATTAAGAAATTAAATAACAAATAAAAAAAATAACGAAAAAAAAATTAAATAAACGAGAATTATTAAAACGATCACGCATTTTAAATACACAAGGTGTAGAATTTTGTTTTCGTCTAAATATATTTTCTTGTAGTTTTTCCATTTTGATTCATTGGAATGAATTCAATTGAAGTAAACAAGAAATTTTGCTATATTATACAATAGAGAGAACAGTTTTTCCATCCTACAATATTTTTGCATTTATTCATAATATTACAATTACCGCAGATGTAGTGTGAAATTGTCATGCCTAAATATGGTCAGTATTGACGGAAATATAAACTACGATCTTTAAATATATACATAGATTAATATTTCGAAATGAAAGTAACCAGAAAAGGTTTATATGGGTTTGTTGAAGTTGTTAAGAAAAAGTCAAATTCGGATGGTCGGGTGTAATAATTGAAATTAATTTTCTGCACATTTTATATAATTCCATAAAATATTGAATGAGGTTTAATAGAAATAATTTCCCCAATCAAACATATAGATCATTTCATTAATATGAAATATAACACAACGGGGATTTGATTTCATGGTAATGAAACTAAATTATATTATAAACAAACGTTTATTATCAAATATAATTAAATTGTTACTAAGAATAGTGGATGGTATCAATATTAGAATAACAGTATTGATAGGATCAAATTTATTAAAGAAATAGTAATAATTTTCTGGGCGTGGTGACAATTATTTACTCGTATGTATAAACCAAACTCCTAAATAAAAACATGAATTAAAAATTAAATAAAAATAGATGTAAGAGGAAAATTGTTTATAAATACATAATTTAGTTTATATTTTTTTGTTAATTAATATTTACATTTGACAAAATGTTTATAATTAAAAATTACAAAATGTTTAAAATTATTTAATTTATTTTTAAAATCATCTTAAAAAAAATATTAGTTAAGAATTATTTTATTAATTCAGAAAATAGAATCGTGCCGATATTATCATAATTTAGTAGTAACATTGCCTATTCGACGTCAAAGTTTCAAATCGAATCTATCGATATTCTTTGTCAAAATCGCCCTAGAGTGAAACTAAAGAACTTCAAAGCATTAATATGAACAACCAAATGACCTCATTATGACTTCGCTATAATAATTTTATCTGATCTTTTATGTGACCTCTGTTTTTTTAGATTTTAATTAGTATAAAAGAATTTTTTTTACATCCAAATTAATGCAATAAAAATAATTGTATTTAAAATTTAAAATAACATCGTTTTATTTGAAATAAATGTATACATAATTTGTAAAAAAGAAATTTCAAGGCTAAATCAGAGACATCCACAAAAATCTCTCATCGATGTGGACAAACATCAAATTATTTGCAACGTATTCGATACTTTCTGAATTAGAAGCATGAAAACAAATTACATTTTATAAATTATAATCAAGATTATTTGCGCTTCGTGAAAATATGCAATTATGCATTAGCAGCAGATCCATACTATATATTTTTACGAATTTGAGATACACAAAACGTCAAACTTACAAAAAAATATTATTTAATAATAAATTTTCAAGTAAAATCTGATATTACTCAATTTATGTACGAGCAACATGTCTAGTTGCCCTCATGCCGCGAGCCGATAGATATATAAATACATATTTATAAACTTATAGACAACCCAATTCATGAGTTCTCGTGTGCATGACCGGTATGAAATTTTCAAAAATTCATCATGTTGACATCAATAGAATTATTTTCTTAGATATTCGAAAAAGCAACTTATAATTAACAACTGAATGCCATGGTCGTTTGTAAAAAAGAATCGAAAAATATGTCCTTAAATATATTTATTATTGCAAATTCCGTTTATTACATTAATTTGATCGTGATATCCATGGCTTTCTTACCATGTCCGATTTCAGTACAGTAAAACATGTTACAAATACAAGCGATGTGCTCGTAACTTGAAGGAATAGTGAAACAGCCTAATTATGCAATGTGATGCTTCTTGTAGCTTATTGTCTTGTTCCATTGCATGATGATGCAAAATTATTAATGCATAAACTTTACATTCAAGCAAGAAAATATGCAAGAAATGGTATTTAATTTTCATTTTAAACGTTTTAAAAAACTATATTAAAAGTTGGCTAGGCAACATTTTATTTTTAGTTTTTCTTTTAAATGCAAGTCTTTAAGAAAAAAATTGTACTTATTCTTAATGCAGTTATTTTCACTTTTTAAAAAAATTTAAGGTAATTTTAACGGCCTGCAAAATTATGGAACTATTTTGTAACTTAACAATATGCTTTCATTTTGTATATCCTTTCTAATTGATTCTTTGTGCTAAGGTGACATATTAAATACATAATATGCTATTAAAACTACTTACGTTTCCTGTGTAAGGTAAAGATCGACTGTATTTGATCGCAAAGACGTCAATAACAAATAATCGGTGGGTTACAACAAAGAAAATGTAAATCTATGCCAGCTAGCAAGAAACTGTCAAAATCTCGATACAATAAAACACGCATTTAGTTTTGTTTTTTAAACTCTTCGGTTTAATATAAATAATTTAAGTTAATTTCAGCTTTTAATAGATTACAAAATAATTAAAAATTTACTCGCTCAAATGTTATCAAAACAATTTATTTAAGTGGTGTGACATTCCTCTTCTGTATTTATCCAGACAAAATTAAACATAACAAGCATAGCCGAAAGGCTATGAGGAAAAAAATACAAGGCTATTGCGTGTAGAAAAGAAACTATAATATATGAAAACCTTGATAGAAATTTTCATGTATTTAAATATAACAAAAGCAGATTATTTGCAAATTTCTTGCGAATAATCTGCGATGATGAGTCATTCAGAGTGCAAGTGAGTTTGTCCATCTAATGTTGATGGACAAACTGAATTGCGCTAATTAATTATTTTTAATTTAATATTAAAGAAAAAATAACTGTTCCTAACTTCATCATTGAGTTAGTGTTGTTACAAAAGTGTTAAATTATTTTTTTAATGATTCAATTCATCGTGCATTTAAATAAAATTTGAGAAAGTTTTTTATACTTTCTTTAATATAATTTTTGATATTAACAAAATTTATTGAAAATTTTAAATTTTCTTTAAATTTTTTTTAAATACCATATGTAGCTTATAGAAAAGGGATACGAAAATGGGTATAGCTTATTATATTTACTAGTAATAGGACTAAAAACATCTAACTTTTTTTAATGTTACCATTGACTGTCTTGATGATATAAAGATATTACTTTTTTGGCCATTCATCATTCTATATTAAAACTTCATTTAAAACCACGAATATTTGGAAAAATTTTAACTAACCTATTTTATGTATATAAAGTTTGAATATGTACTCCTATATTTACGAGATATTTTATCTTATATTGTGAATCAAAATTATTTTCTAATATATATTTATATATTTTGTATACGGTTTTCTCCGTAAATTTATCTGAAGTATTCTTAAATTTTTCTTAGGTTTTGGTAATTGGATATTCTCAAGCTATTCGTATAAAGTGAACATAAATTTTCTTTAATTCTAAGCGTTTCAATAAGTATAGAAATGATTAATTATAACTTTTTACAATTTATTATTTTTAAATAACGTCAGGTAAAACCATAAACATTTTTTTAATTTTCACTTCAAACACAAGACACTTAAAAATATCTCATTTCAACTGAAAGTAATTTTCTGCCATAAAGATTTTTGTTATTCCTACGTAGCTGTAGTCTAAGATTTCATATTGCGATAAAAAAGCAGTAATAAAAATTCAAGCTGCTACAGAGGAAATGTTATTTTCTCTTTTATTACAATCTAAAACTGTAAAGTTTTTATTACAAGTTTACTTAAAGTAATTGAAAATATGAAGGTATATTCGGAGAAAATGCTAATTATAATCTTACCTAAAATTGATTAAAGTATTCATAATTATTCCACAATGGTTACGTAACTGGAAATGGCAACAGCTGAAAATTTGTTTTTATTGGCTAACAAACCAAGTCACTGGGTTCGACCTAATATTTTTTAATATTGTAGCAAAATTTACCAATAGATAAATGGCCCAATTATGAAGACATCGCACGCTTAATGAAAAAAAGAAATATGTCAAGAATAGACATTTTTGGGAATGATCGTTTAAAGTAAAGCCTAAAATATTCATGTTCCGCTGAATCAAAGTATATTTTTTATTTATTATTGACTATAAATTTACAGATGAATAAAAAAAATTACATATATTTCCCTTTATGATTGAAATTAAGTCTATGATTCAAATATTACAAGCACTAAGCCCTTATAAACCTGTTTATAAAAATAATTTTTTCATGTCATTTGTTAAGTGTTAATTCACTTTTTGATTAGGAAAAATAATATATTTTTATTAGAACCGAAAATGCGATCTGATTGAAACATTCTGTAAAATTATTATTAACAAATTTGGTAATCAAATTAAAAATTATATTATAATCTTTTATTTTAAATAAACGTCTGTTTTAATCAGTGTCAGTCACCATCATCATCGCTCAAATCGAGATACTAGTTTAAGAATTATGTTAATATTTGACTTGAAATTAAGGGAATCATAAATTTTTCTTAAATAATAATGTAATTAACAAACTGCTTACTTATAACTGTTAATTTCTCAAATATCAATTTTTTACCAAACAGCATCAAATTTAAAATATACATAAACTTCAAAACAATGCTTTTTTAAATGTACGATGTTTAAATTGCGTTTCATTATCGCTTCGTTAATTTATTAGTATTATATCAAAAATTTCAACTAAAAGCAAATCATTATTTAAAAAAATAATGTTTATTACTATAATAAAATAAAGTAATTTCTGAAAAATTAACAAATTGAAATATTAACAGTATCACAAAAAGTACGTATGTAAAGTTTCAGTTTCCCATGTAAAGTTTCAGTTAATGATTGAGTTATAGTAATTAGCGTAAAATGGAAAGACCAATTGTTTATTAATCACTTCCTTTAGGTCTTTATTTTAAATTCACTCTTACGTATTGCCTTTGATCATAAATTGTTTAGGATAATTTGTGTAATGGACCTCACCTTCTTTCTTTTATTCGTTACGTCTATTTATTGGTGTGTGTCATCTTTATTCACATACAAAGATGACTAGTTATTCATTTTATAAATAAAACATTACATAAAAAGAGACTCATCTGTTAATAATATAAAGATTTATTAGATTTTATTTCACACTTTGAAAAATTACACATATATTGCACATTGTATTTATACCCGAAGTATGATGTACGCGTTGAATGTTTTTGAATGGGTAAAATTTTGTGAGTCCGCGTTAGAGATGTTGTAATAGTAGTATAATTGTAGGTATAAGGGTGACAGGTTGTGCAACATTAGTGCTTAATATCTGTATCAATAAATTTAAATCGATTACGCGGAAAGTTCAATGTGTGTATACTGTCCATTTTTTAAATATTGTTTTAGTTTCATTATTATTTTAATTGTTTATAAGGTCACTGTGTAATGCAATAGAGAGTATTAAATATGTCAATATTTTTAAATGGAAATTTATTTCCAATATTCATATCAATACTTGTGTTTAAACATTTTGTTTAATTTTTTTATTTTTTTAAAATTTGACGGATTTTAAATAAGAAATTCTATAAAATTTTATGAAATCACTATTATTCTAAAATTTGAAGGTTTTACTCCTGTCGATACTTCTCATAACTGCCAACTTTTTTTATTTATTCATGCACTATAATGTATTCATTTTACATATATGTCGGACTTGTTCCTACTAGAGCAATATTATACAGCAAACCAGAATTTTTGTCCAGAGCGGCCGGCAATCGAACTCGGATCCTCATGGTTCACCGTGCCATCAAAAGCTACATGCCTGTTAATAAATCCAACACACCGCGGCGACAACCTGCTTAATTAGGCATATAACTTGTAGGTAGACTGAAGTAGACAATCGTGAACATTTTAAATGGTCACAAGGAGATTCAACAAATCAGCTTCTATGCTTCTTAATACTTCTTCGATAATAATATAAGACTTTTCCTCATATCCAACGACTATCGCCAGATAAAGTCTATTTATTGTTTCTTTTATGACTCTGCAGTATGTCATAGCCGTTTGCATTGACCTCATAATACCTCATAGTCACTAAATAATTACACATTCTCGTATAAGGGAGTTTATGGAGAATGTGATCTAAAGTCAAATTAAGTGGAGAATTATGATTAAAAATTATTCTATTTTAAATATATAAAATTTATTTATAATATGGAATATAATGTTAAGATTGATTTGCTGATAAATTCCTTCAAAAAACTCGGTTTTGACAATTCACAGTAATTTTATACTACCGTCACCGTTTATTAAACTTCGAAAACATATACCATTTGTTTATAAATTATGTAAATTTTACGAAAACCTATTAAAATTATAAATTTAAGTTAGTCGGAATACAAACTCTTTGTCATAAAAGTCATAAAAATTTTAACAGTTTAAATAAAGTTCAAAAGTTCTACTTCTCTCCCACGACCCCTAAGTATATTTCTGGGATGACATTAAATACAAATTACTCCCTTGCACCAATTTTCCACAACAAAGAGGCATAAATTAAATAATATTAAAACTGTTTGAACGGTTTATAAGAAAATATTGTCTGAAGAAATTGAATCGTTCCAAATTTTTTATTGGAGATTGACAAAATATTTTCCATTTTTTAAAGTAGTCCTAATATTGCCGTTTGAATATCAATTAACTTCATGTAAAAAATTATGGTCAGACAACTTTTGGAAATATTTCGAGTGAACGCATGTTATACGATAAGTGTATTAGGTAATGGTGACAAGAAGCTAGAAGCAATAAAGTTTAATATATAAACTAAGAGGAAAAGCATAAGCGCAGCTTTAAAAGTTTACCCAATAATTTAATTAATTCTTTTTGATCCTTTAGTTGAATTATAATATGTCTAAGAAATGAATAATGTATGTATACATATATATATATATATATATATATATATATATATATATGTATATATATATGTATATATATATATATATATATATATATATATATATATATATATGTATATATATATGTATATATATATATATATATATATATATATATATATATATATATATATATATATATATATATATATTATATATATATATTCCCCTATCTAGCAAGAGGGACTCATAGTGACTAGTAAACTCGAGGGCAGAAAACCATTGTGGTAGAAAATGATAGCCTGATCGGAAGTTTTGAATAGTCTGAGCAGATCTTAGAGGACCTTTATACGCTAATGAATGCTGCTGATTCCCTGGTCGAAATTGAAGAAACAGCAAAAGGAAGATAAAAATCTTTATGATAAAAAATATATTGAAAACGTTTTTTGGAAAATTATGAAGATTCATAAAATATTATGTTCCTTTTCAAGGTTCGTGCCTTTGTATGCTTTCACCCCAACGTTATCTACTCTTTCTTTTACTAGTTGTAATATATTCATGCATAGCATCTAACACTTTTAGAGAATTAGAGACGTAGAAAACAATACATAAAAAAATTATTTAAAATTTGATAATATTAGAATTTCTACAAAAAACAAAATAAATACTTGTTATACTTATGTAAACAAATAAAAGGATAACCTACCATTGTCGTGCAAATACACTATTATAAGAAGATTGTGTATTTTATTACAAAATTTCTTCCTATTTCCTTACGCTATGAACACCATTAGTTATCTACTGCAAATAAATATAGTAATTACTAGTCACTTAAAAATATAATGTATATACCCCGATCATCGGAAAAAAATCTCTCTCTCTCTCTCTCTCTCTATATATATATATATATATATATATATATACATAACCCTATATTATTTTCCTACATTTTTACTTATTTCCCTCTTTCTTTTCAAAACTACTTCACACCTACGTCCCAATAATTCTGATCTTAGGCTAAGAAATGCTTGCTGTAAATTTTAGTGGGAAACGCCTTGAGTTAAAACAGCATAGCATTGAACAACGCAGTGGCGCAAAAACAATAATCAGGCAACCAAAAGAAACTACATGTGCTTTTAATTTATACCGACATGAAACAATGTCAATCTTTATTGGAAGATGACCAGCGATGTTTTTACGTAGCAAAACATACAGATATCCATAAGAAAAATAGTAACACTTATTGACATTTTTAATTTTAAAATATCTGTGGAATAGTATATTATGTCTGCTTGTTAGTTTTATTCATTTAAACCAGGTTTGAAAAATTTCAGTAGGTGTGAATGGCATTTGGAAAAGAGGTAATGACGAACTGAACAGAATAAAATTGTTTGAACCATTGTCTTCTAAAGATGAATCATTTGAAAATGCACCACGTTCAGTGTGACCTTTCGCTTTTTGCAACAAAGGGTTTTAAGGCACCACTGAGAAAAATTAAAATGAAAATCGGACAAATGGGTTTACAGAAGACAACCAGCTGCGAAGATTTATAATTTGTTCTTCTTTCCATTTTCATCATAAAAAATCTTAGGGGGGAAAGTCTACACAGATCTTTAGTATTTTCTGCACATTTTTTATTAGGTAATTTTGTGAGAAGTACAAGTAAACTATTTTGTGACAAAAAAGAAAGAGGATAAAAAATTAGTGGGTGTGATAATTTTAAAAATTCACGCTTTGCTAAAATATTCCTTGTGTTACAATGGAAAAAGATCACAAAATTTGAAGTTAAATAAGAACAATATAAATAATAAGAACTTGTGAAAATGTTTCTCCTATTTTTAACCACATTTCATTTGTCATAAACAAAACGCGTAGATTTGTTTTATGATTTCTTCAATATTATATTTAACGATTACCCTCTGAAAGAGCTTCTCACTTATCTATTAAAAGTGAATTAACGTTAAATATCAAACATTGCATTATCTGTACAATATCTGATTTAAGAGAATACCATTATCATTATCTGATTTAAGAGAATACCGTAATCGTCAAAAAAATTAACTCTACATTTTAATGGGAATTCACTTTAAAGCATTAATGGAGTATAAAAAAATAAGAAAAGTCAGTGTTTTTTTATCCAGATGGTAACAAAAATTGGGTATTTTTAAGAATTACGCGAATATCTTAACACCCTTAATTAATTTTTTTTTAATTTTGGTCGATTGTACATTTCTATAATTTTTCCCTTTCCTGTAATTTTTTTTTATTTAGAAAAAATTAAAGTCGTTCTCAAAACGATATGAAGGCATTCATACTAATTTGGGCTTTATAAATATTGAAACAATCAATATTATTTATTGAGAAAAACAGGAGATTTATTAGCAAAGGATAAGAGTTTATTAAGATCCTATATGAAATACTATATGATCGAAACAAACACAAGTCTCCATAATGAGGGAACTTTTATCAATATTGATAATACAAACCGAACAGAAACAATTTTAAAATATTCTGAAATATGACTTTACATAATCTGTTTTTTACTGATGTACCCCGAAGATAGACAAATACAACAAAAAATAAAGACCTCAATAAATATAAAAAATATTTAGATAAATTAATGTATAAACTGAAAAATATTTGAGCTAAATTATATGCATCAACCAAAAATATCGTCACATTAAAATTTATGTAAGTTTTACTTATAATGAAGAAAAAGAGATAGGTGTACATTTATTTCTTTGCGACTGCAATTCTAAATAAAATGTGATGATTTACTCAAGCAGAATTTATCTCGCTTTCATTATTTTAACGAACTTGCTTCAAGTGCCACCAACTCAAAATGTAAGAAATAAATTACAAGCTAGAACTTTCATACGAAGAGCACAATAGAGTGCAATGAACGAAGGCTTGAAGGACAAAGTTCATTTATTATAAAATTTTAAGCGTGCAAGCACCCCTTCAAAATCAAAGTTGTGGTAGATGTCGAGTTGTTACACTTAATATTTAAATAAAGTTTTCTTACGTGATATTTATTAATGCTTTTTATTAGGATTAGTTTGAGTTAACTTCATATTGTTTTAGAACCGTACTTTCCCATATTTTAAATTTGTAATGAAATATTTTGCATATAATTTTGTTTAGAGTCAAATAAAGATTTGGAGACTAGTTTTAGGTTATACCTTTAAACAAGGACGTTGCTAAATTAACAACCCGTATACATATTCATCAAGTTTTGTATGTCAATGCTGAAAAATATTAATTATATACTATTTCTTGAAGGTTATTTTAAATATAATGAAATACATCTGTATTTCATTTAAATTATATTATACTTAAAATTATTTTTTGTTTGACATGATTAGGTATTATCTTTTTTATATTTTATAAATAAATGAAGATCGACATGAAGTGGATTTATAATCTAGTTAACATAACAAAAAAAAAAAATTTCTCATATCAACATATAAATCTTAGATCCTACGGAATATTTTTCTTGGCAGCACGTTTAATGTATATGTAGGATATTCAAAAAGGAGTATACCCAGTAGTGAATAACGCAAATTCACTTTGCTATACATTTTGTAATAATAAATGGGTTGTTTTTCAAAAAGTGCTCAAAAACGTAAGCATGGAGTCATTACACTTTCATCTCCATGACATAAAAAATATTTAATTGCCTAATTTCAATCTTACAAAAATTTTAATATTTACTGGGTATTTTTTTTCATTTTAATACAATAACTCCCACAGTTAAAATATCTGAGCACTCTGATTTAAAATATCCCATATGCATGCTCTAGGGGTTAACAGAGATATCTACTTATAGCATTAACTTCAATACTAAACCCTGGACACTACTATCTAACAATTGATATTTTAATAACACAAATAAAATAAAATAGCATACTGAAATAATGAATCGGTTGAAAAAAAATTTTAACGGTATCATCAGTCAATTAATAAGTTGATCTCCCTATGCTAGATAGTTACCGTTTAAGTAGTGTTTTCTAAATTCTATTGTATTAACATTACAGCTCTGCTACTATAAATTGCAATATAATGAAAGCATAATATAATTCATGAAATACAAATTTCATATCCTTGATATTTTCAGAATCCTTGCTAATAGCCCACATGAAGATGTTATAATACAACGAAATCTAGGTCGTGGTAAAGAACTTAAAGAAAGTAGAAATAATACTATATCACATAGTTGCACTTAATTGTGCATAGGTAAGATTTAAAAGGTACGTGATACTGTTCTGATAAAATGTATGTGAATCATAAAAAAGTATTATAAATGTCTGCAGCAAAGTTGCATTAGAGTTACTGTAAATTTACTTGAAGTATTTAAAAAAGTATTTAAACTAACGAACTCATATAAATTTTAAAAAAAACTGTAATTTATTTACATTGTATGCACAATGAAAAATAGCATGGACGAGTTTACCCTACATTTTAGGACTACAATTCTATATTTAAAGGAATAATTCGACTAAACTAAAATTTACCGCGATTTCATTATTTTAGTGAATTTCCTTGAAGCTCCCCAAATTTCAGATTTCACAGATGGAATAGCATATAGAGCTATAAAAGGAAAGGGCAACAGACAGTGAACAAAGAAGTGGAGTTCAATTATGAGACACCAATATTTTATGGGGCATAATACCCTTCGAGTACTCCAAACACTCCGAGAATTGTATTTCTCTCGATTGTAATTATTTACTTCCATTAATTTTACCATTATTTTAAAAATGCTTTCTCTAATATTTTAAGTATTCAGTTATTGAATATATTTAAAATTAATTACTATGTTATGTAGTATTATCTTTGCTAATATCCCGCCTGAAGATGTAATACAACGAAACCTAGGTCGTGGTAGAGAAATTAAAGAAAGTAGAAATAATACTACATCACGTAGTTTCATTTAATTGTTAATTGTGTTAAATATTCAGATTAGAGTTTTATCAAAATCGTGCTTAAGTATAAATATCACCACACGTCTTCGAATCGCAGCTCGTTTCTTTTGTAATGAGATCTTCTCTCATTCTTTGGGGATTACGTGGCAACGTCGTCCGTAAATAATGGAGTAGCATATTTCTCACTTTATATAAATTGCGCTGTCATGCAATTTGGTAGACGATATTTTTAAAATGTTAAAGAACGACGAAAATGTTTGATAGTGTCTTCGTTTCCAATCGATATTTCATTTGCTTCAGACCTTCCGATATCAATGAAAATGAGAAATTATTATTCAGATACCTTCTCTACTTATTATAATTAACAGGTATTACCAAATCTTTTAATATAGAAACGCTATCATATATTTATTTGAAAAAATACTTTTGTAAGGGTAGATAAACTATTTAAAATTAAATACCATACAGAAACAAAATCCCTAATAAAAAAATGAAACTATTCAACCACAACAGCACGTATATTCTCTTTATATGAATTCGTCGCCTACCATATCCACTTTAAAATAATGGACAATGCCATTTTGTTTAGGCAGAGAATCGATTAAAAATGAATCTGTCTTAAAACTGCCATGGGACGCGATCATTTAGGAAAACATAAAGCCAGTGAAAAAAGACAAACGTTCAAAAACAAAATAATCAGCAGGAAGCTATGATATTTTAGAAACAATAATATTGAGAATTCGACATTTTAATTAAGGGATGAATAAAATAGAAAAGAGCGACGGGTAAACTGTTGCACTAAGTTTTTATCTCCTCTTTTGAAAGTCGTTACAAAGAAGTTGTTGAATCAATCATTACTGGAGATGAAAGTATGTAATCTTTACCAATGTTTTCTATTAAAGAGACGATCAAAGGTATTGGAGAATTATGTGTTTCTTTTAAATGCCACTTTTTTATATAAACCGGAGCCTCATGTTTTACTAAAGTAAGTGTTGTATTATATCTACCTTAAATTGGACAGCTTATTGTGCAGTAAAAGAATATTACTATTTTAATAATCCTGAAAAATCCTGCATTATTTAATCTACAATAATTCACATTGCCCACTTTAGACTTTAATGAAACCTTTCTTTGAACTTTTTAAACTACTTTTTGTTAATGAAATTCTCCATTCGGAAAGTCAAACAAAAATGGAAGGTATTAAGAACCACACGATTTAAGAATAAATAAAGTCACTTGACAAAAAATTCTAAAATATTTTTCATCAGAAAATTCGTATTTCTCTGAATGGAATATATTAAAATATTTAATATTACACGTGCCATCTTTATTTCACTTATATTTGTTAGATTTTGAGTTTTGTATATCTACCATCGCAGAAGTCTTTATTAATCCCGTGCGGTCGGTAATTTCAAATAAAAAAATTTTAGACTTTATATCCCTTAACTTTTATCTGCAGAAGGAATGAATAAAACTTTATGTGAGCTGAATATATTATGACGCCGTTGACATAGACGTTTTCTATTAACTTGACACAAGTACAAGAGTATTTATAATATTGAACATCAACTTGAAGTTTTATGCCTCATTAATGCTCTGAGCATCGTAACAGCTTCCTATCGCACGTATACATATTTTACTAAATTCTCCATCCTACTTATGTCCTTTTCGTATGTTTTAGATATAAAATAATTGTACATTGTGGGAATACTAGTAAATAATTTTTAATCTAATTATTATTTTATACTAAAATTTTAAAGGTAAATATTTTGTAATTCATATTATATTTAGCAGCATAGCACTCTACACTAGTAAAGTAAATACACTAAAAGAAAAAAAAAATATATTTCCGTTTTTTTCCAAATATTTTCTTTGCTTTTTGATAATCAAAAGAGAATTACGGTTTGATGTCATGTTTGATCAAATAATTTTCGTTGTTTTAAATAATAAATTAAATGTGCATTCTACTTACTATTTAAGTATAATTTTATAAAATAGATATTTATGTGGGAATATTCTAATTTTCTTCTTTAAGAAAATATAAGTACTATCCGTAACAAACTTGAAGTAGGAAAAAAGTAATCGATTTTTTTATTAAATATCGTAAGTATTGCCTACAGTGATCGATTGAGTTATAAAGATTCAAAAGAAGTGTGTTTATAAGAATAAGAAAATTGGAAAAATATTGTTCGACCGTTTCCTTTTTTCCAAAACAGGTTTAACATAGAAACTTCCATTTTGGCATAGGGGTAAGGCACATTAATTCTCACGAAATTCAGAAATTAAAATTAAAAATCTTTAAACAGAAATTTTATGGAGAGAAAAGAAAAATGACATTTTTTTAAGAAATTATCAATCCTATGAAATTGTCCTGCGTTAGTCACTCATAGGCAGTGTTGTTTTCGGACACGGACCAGATACTTTTGGATCATTTGGATCATGTAAGAGAAATTATTGATAGCGAGATTCTTAATAGTTTTCACACATTTTTGAAATGTTTAATGATTTCAAATATTTGTTAAATTAGAGAGAAAATGTTATACCGCGTATCATTTTGAAGCTCAATGTTACATAAACGATGTTTATATATAAAAGGTAAACGTAATATCGATATCATTTTAAAAAGATTTTTCAGCCAAAAACTTGCTTGAAGATAGATCCAACACTGCCAAACCAAGCTGCCCGTTTAGATCGGATAGAAATGAAAGAGAAGTTAAACTAAAATTATTATTCATGTCATAATAATGTGAGGGGATTAGATGAATGACATTATAGCATTCTATATGGTTAAATATATCATATTATTAGTAAAAATACCTTACCGTTTCGAAGGTAGTAGTCATATTGTTCAGATTTGGCTCTGTAAAGAAAATATAAATAGGAATGACCACCTTAAGGTCATTGATTGAGTTGTAATGAACCGACAGAATCAAAATTTTTACCAGAACCTTGTTTATTGTTTGAAAAAAATTGGCTAGTTTTACTTCGTCTTAATGATGAACGACGTGGCGATAGTTTCCTAATAAAATCAGAGCATTTTTCCCATTTATTGTGATTAATCTGGTTGCTTCTCTCCAAATAATAGAGAAGGCCTTATACAGCCTGAGGTGATTTCTAAGATAGACGTAGTCTCCAACTTGATACCTTACGGGTCGAAACTGAGAATCATGATAAGTTTTTGAGGTTTTTTTTGAGATTCTAATGTTGTCGACGGCTTTGCCTTAGAGTACTTAAGACGATATCGTAGCATTTGTACGTAGTTGGGGTAAGTAGTATCATGGGTAGTATCGTTAGTAGAATTAATGATAAATGGCTTATGGCCGAGTAATTGTTAGTAAAGAGATAAATGAATTGTTGAATGTACGGCAGTGTTGCATACTAGCGTCACGGTGTAAACATACCTGGATCGATTGTCTTGATTATTATCATGAATATATGAGTTTAATTATTTCTTGGGGGTAAAAGTATCATGTTCTAAACTTGAATCTAAGGATAATATGGCGATGCCCCAAATTATTTTATTTTCAAGAAATCAAGGGAAGAATTTCTTTTAAAGAGTTTTGATGTGATGTTCCTTCATTTATAGGTAGAAAACATTTTATGTATAAAGATACAAAATGTGTTAAGCACTCAACTGTTTATTCAGCCGTGACGCTTCGATCAAGATAGACTGTTGAAAATTTTGTAAGATCATGTTATAGTATTGGGATGTATTGAATTTTTATACGTCCGGATTCATGTAAAGGTCCTATAATATCAAGGACTTTACGTCAAAATGGCGCAGTTGATATACTTTTCATTTTCATAAGTACGCGACATAACTTTTCTTAGGGCATTCTTTACTAGGGCTGAGGAATATTTCTTTACATATTTTTTGTACCTGCTTGCATATTTTTCCAATGGGACTGTTCTTCTAATCTATTACATATTCGGGATAAACAGAATTGCCCTGCGATAGAAATGTCATGATTTTCTTTCAAAATTTGAGGTATTTCGCTAAGCAAATGAAATATATTTTCATTTCCATGTATGTGTATTCAAATGTCAGGACTTTGAAATAATATTAAATAATTTTGTATATTAATGTGTGTGTTTATTAAAAAGGTTTCTGATATCTGAAGCCATCAATTTCTTTAAAGTTTCACTAGAAAAGATTGATAGTTTTTCCTTAATTTTCTAGGATTTCAAATAATTTCGTAGTGTTTGGTAAAGTTCGTTACTTCAATTCATGCGAATTGAAGTAATGAACTTTACCAAACTATAAATAGCATGATTGTTATTTATTTTTAATTTAGCATAAAAGTGTTTTATTCTCTGTGATTAACCTTTGAAAATTCTAATTATACTTTCCTAGGATTTCCTCAATATAGCATGTGTATTCGTTTAAATCTAAGGATATAGGAATCCTGATTGATTTTTGTTGTGTTTTCATTTGACAATATAGATTTCAAGAATTTAGAACATGATTTATAAAGGTGTTGTCATTAAAGGATCACGGTTTTCAGGAACAAAGGAATGTTTAACTATTATAGATTTAGGAGTATCTGAAGTTGAAATCTGATTATTGTGGGTATCAATCGAGTTGAACAAAGTTTATAGAATAACGAGAGAGGGCGTCAACCTTACAGTCTAATTTTACTTTTCTACAGACAATTCTATATTTGTATTCTTCTAATTTCAAACGTCAAAGTTAAAGTTTGTTGCTTGGATACTTGTGATTAAATAACCATTTGAAAAAGCAGTGGTCAGTGACAACATCGATTGTACAAGTTGTTTACTAACAACTCCTTTATAATTAATTGTATTTAAAATGATTTGAGGCATTAAAAATAATTGTACGTTTTTAATTTTACGATCTTAACTTCTAAATAGAGATACAAATTTGAAAAAAAATTGAAACACAATGTACGTGTTATTATTCAGGTAAAAATAAAATAAAAGCATAAGCCAATAAGTCCAACATGATAAAGAAGGACCACTAAGGAGCTTTCTTGGTTTATATAAGACGTTTGCCAACATCTTCGTCATTTGTCAAGTATAGAATTTTAACTTAGTATCTTTAACGAAGTATCGCATGCATAAAAACTGAGTTTTTAAATTTTATGTTTCATGGAGTTTATTTTTTAATATTACAAAATGAACAATAATTAAGCACACAAACTTTTATAAAATAACCAGCACACGGGAAATTTTGTTTGTAGACAACTAGCGAGGAGAACAAAATTTCCGAAGAGAAGTTTAAATAAATTTTAATTGAAAACTAGGGTCAGCCAGATGTTATATAATCGATAATTTGTTCTGTAATTAATCTACATAGCTTTTGAAATTATAAAATTAAATAGAAAGTTTTATAAATAGTTTTTTTTAATTGGGTCATTACGGGATTTTTTACATTTTTGCCAGCGTTAAACATTTTTAAACAGGTTGAATAATAATTTTCTAGGGACCATGACATGAGAAAGCAGACATTATTGAGTCGGTGTATACAAAGGAGTTTTCCAATTTTATGAAAAATTTTAGTTGAGATTTTAAACTTTTTTAAGGAAATAACTGCGTTCAGCTAATAAAAATACTTACGTGTAAAATTTGATACGTTCAATACATAAAAAAAAATTTGCATACTTTACCATCTTGTTTAAAGTAAAGGGTACAAGTGTACTCTAAACCTTATACTGAAATTATAAGATTCATCATATAAGTTAAACAAATATCAAGAAGTAAAGAGTTCAACCGATTTGCGAATGATGTTCATTATTACTATCGCTTTACGATTTATTTATTAAATGGGTAAAGCTTGCTTTATATGAAAAAAATGTGTACTTTATGATCATATTTTCTCAGAAATGATACTGATACAAAATATCGTTTGTATGATGAAAGCATTCGGATAATATTCGATATGTGGCCAAGCGTTCACCGAAATATATTGGTTTTGTGTATTTCATTTCGTAAATCGTCTACGAGTTTTATCACATTATTCGCTAAACAAAATAGAAACTCAATATGAGATTTTTTAATAGATCATTTTTTTCTCAATTTGGTTTATAATATTTTTATCTTTCCTAAAACCATATTAAATAGGTTATAGCCGAAGACTAGACAACGACTATAACATCAACATTAAATAATTGTTGTCTAATCTTCGAATCTAAGATATTATGTGTACATTTTAATTTTACCTATTGAATATTGGTCTTGATGAACATAGCAATTTAAAAATATCACAAATTACTTAGTAAGTTTTGACAGAAATTGACCTTTTAATAATGGAAAATTTATGTGATATTCGTATTGCATGCCGTTGACTTTTGATTTACATCGAAATTGTGACGTGAATATACATAAAATGTGGAAAAGCTAAAAATGCTAAAAGCTATTTCAATTTCTAGATTACAAAACAAATAAATAAATGTTAAATGTTACATCAATATGTAAGACCAACCCGAGATATATTAAAAAAAATTAAAAATAAATTAAATTTTATTTCAAAAATTTTGAGCCCTCATGAAAACTATTAGATATAAGAATTAAATTCGTTTAATAAAGTTGAAATTAGGTGCTGTACGAAAAATGTATGATCATGGTTTTATGGATGTAATGTTCAATTAACATAAAAGAAATATGAGAAATCACTAAGCTATTTTAAAAAAAGAAACGATTTTATATCACCATCCCTAATTCTTTTAATGAATTAAAAATAAAAAATGTCTTGAGTTACTCATGAGTACATTTTAGATTCTAAATTTATATCAAAAGGTTTATCTATGTTAGAATTTAGAACATAAGCGTTCCGCGTATTAAACTGACAGAATAAAAAAAAAATTAAATTACCAATTACAATATTCTGCTTCTTTTAAGTGCCAACAATAAATCACACTTTTTGACTGATATTAAAAATTAGTTTGCCTTAAGAAAATCTTGCCATAGCGAAACAAGGTCTTCAATAATAACTTCGTATTGAAATGAAAATAGTATATTAGTTTTTCTCTCCGTAAACATGCGAAGTTACATTTTTTAGATATCTAGAAAGTAAGAGTGTCATCCCTTTTTAAATTTAGGGTAATCTCTATTAAAGTACATTTCAAATTTTCATTTTATTTTATAAAAAAATATTTTTTTATAAGTTACAATTTTTGATGAGAATTTTTACACTGGGACAAAAAAATTTCTGCCGATTCTTTAATAAAGTAAGATTTGTTAGAAAACGATATTTAATAACGTAAGATTTATTAGAAAAATATATTTTTATTTGAATTTTAAAGCTTTCTAACACTATATAAAATATTTTTTTTATAACAATTTTTTTAATATGTGCATTTATATTAAGCAAAAAATGAGGAAGTTTACTTGAAACATGAGTGTTAACTCAAAAATCAGTCTAAATATTTATTTGATGAATTTTAACAAAATCGCAATTAATTCGAACTATAATCTAAGATCATAAGATACGAATACACATAAACTGCGATATGCTGTAACACTACCCTTTATTCAAGTTTATTGCAACAAAAATCGGTGAAATTTATCTGATATGCAAATTAAAATTAAATTCCAGGGTAAATGAGTTAATAATTTCAACAATAAAAAAATAGTATATTTTTTTTATTATTATTTTTGTTGCTAAATTGCAATAAAATTTATTGCACCCACTTCATATAAAATTACGTGTGAAGAAAACTACTAATAGAACGACATTTACTATTATTTGTCCCCAAAATAATAGTTTGACTATTTTCAAGAGCCTTGTCTATGTTTCTGGCAAGTGTGACATAAGAGGATATATAAATTGCGTGTAACAAAATGGAAAAGTTGTTTTTCTTGCTATGTGGTTGTTTGAAGGTCCAAGTTCGAACTATTGTGAAATTTTTCGTTTCGTGATTCATTGTGATCAAATATTTAACACATTATTAAAAAGTGGTTATATTGAAAAGAATGCAGAAAAAAAGTGGTAACTTATAATTTAATTGCGAATTATAATGAATTGTACACTTTATGATATTTAATGCAAAAGAATATTTGTACTTTAAAATTTTCTGTTTATTTTATTATGTACCATTTTCAATATTCTTACGGAAATTTATGACAAAAGTTTAAATAGTAATTTTAACTCAACATTCAGAGTCTATGAAAAAGTTGAATTTTAATTGTTCAAATGATTTATGTTAACTGCACACATCATTTTAAAATTTCATATAACTAAGAAGTGGTAAATGACAAAAAAATTATTACAAAAAATTTATCATTTCTTTGGAAACGACATGAATGTCTCATGTCATTAAGATAATGGAATCAGTCACATTTTCTATCAGGAAAGTAGCTAGCAATTATGGTTTGCCACAGTTTATATCATATATTATATAAAAGTTTATAAAATAGTTTCATAAAAAATCAGTATTTTCCTATTTCCACAAAGATCATTATGAAGGAGTAAGCATTAAAAAAAATATGAATGATTTTCCCCTCCTTGGTTCAAACTTTACAATTTTAAGAGAAAAAATACGAATAAATATTTAGACAAACCAATAAAAGTAAATATAATTTTCAATTATTAATTTTAGTCATAAATAAAAATATCCACGTAAAAATCTGTTACATAATTGTCAATTGCATGAGAAAGGTAAAAAAGGTGATTTGTGTTGTTTGCATAATACATAATTCGTGGCTTCAGTCGAATAAAAAAGGTAAAAAAATTAGTGTAACGTAAAAATATTGTTCCCTAAGTATATATTCCGTTTTGTGTCATCATGATATAAAAAACACTTAGGCAACATTTGTTATAAGTAATTTTAAAACATGAAAGCCAGACAAACAAATAAGCAAATTTAGTTTTACACTTATATTATTACAGAATACACAAAGTGAGGATTAGATATTTGATGTAGCTAAAGTTAACTTTCTGATTAATCAAAGCAATCTTAATTTCCAATTCCGCGAAATGCGTAATAGAAGCTTGACTCTCTTCGTGCTCCATCGCAAAGAACTCTCATGTAATAATGAGTCCTTTGTTGCAATGTGAATGTAAAAGAAAAGTAGGGTTCCGTCATCGTGACCTAGATTAGTTATGAAAGTTTACGAGAGAAAGGAGATCTTTATTATGTTATCAGTATAACAAAAATAGAATCCTGATAATACACTAATGATTAGGATCCTATTGTGTTGTACTGATAACATATATATATATATATATATATATATATATATATATATATATATATATATATATATATATATATATTCTCCTGTTATATCTACACCCTCATACATACAGATGAGGTACGTACATACTTGCATGTGTGCATATATACGTACATAAAAGGATATAAATATCACATTCATAATATATTTTTTAAGGGATTGGTTTTATAATGTTCCATTTTAAATACAAAATTGACATAAAATATGATAAATTTCATATTCACTACTAACAAATTTTTTTCCTCTTAAGCCATTTGTCTGTAAAAAGTCAGTTTCCTAATAATGAAATGTGGTTGAAGAAGTACTTTCCCAAACGTCAAAAAATATTTTTTCAAAAATATTTTTTATATGGTGGATAGATAAAACTGAAACTTTTTCACTACGTTAAACTAATTTTATTAACAAATTACAATTGGAACAAAACCTAATTATTTCAAAATGCTTTAATTAACCATTAAAATTAAGTCCACCCAACATAATACGTTCACAATAAGTCAAAAGTTTACAAACGGACCAAAAGCTACGGTCACACACATAACAAGCCCTGACTCATTAGCAGTAGTTAAACTCATGTTAATCATAGCAACGCTGCAGTGCACGAAACTTTCCACCTATACGTTGTGTTAGCTTCGTGTTTCAAATTTAGCCAAACGAACACAAACCTGGCGCAAACTCCAACGCGCCCAAACAAATATGAAAACAACCGCACATGTACGGCAAACACAAATTTGCTTCCGTGAATATTTTGAAAGATCGCATATAATGTTTATTCCACTTTAGTTTGCTTGCAAAATTTGACGTTGACGAAGTAAACTAAGAAAGCGAACACAAGGCTGTTGCTTTAGGTTTTTTCCAACAATTAAATTACGATTCATCACGGTATTTGAGAAGACGTTACACTATTATTAAAACTACTGTTTGTAGTATTCTACAAGTGTTACCCATAAGATTTCGAATATTTCAACAATTTTTACATAATTAAAATCTACAACTTTTTTTATAACGAATATTTAACCAAATATACCAACAATAATTAAAATTCATACCGTGAATATTCCGTGCAACTTTAGATACATATGAACATTTAGGAGAGCGTATAAATTGTATCAACCTGGCGTCAATGGAGATGGATCAAAATAATCCTGTACGATTTGAAATTTTATTATTTTGGTAATAGTTAACGAATAGTTTCAAACCTTGCTTTTCAGCAGCTGGAGTTAAAAACGTTCTCTTTTACCCAAATTCTAATCGCCATTCGCAATCCGGATATTTCAAAAAAATATGAAACTTATTTGACTTCAAGAATACATAGAGTTTAATTTTCGAAAGCTATTTCTAAATACTACTAGTACCACCAGGCCTAGTTTTAAAAATAGTCAATTAAAATATATTATTTTCATTGGGTTTTGAAATAAACCTTGAAAGTAGCCAATATCATAATTACATGTTACACCATGACCTTATTAAATACTTATAAATTAAATAAACGAATATATGCTCTTCGGATAAGCATTTGTGCTCATAAACGAAAATTAAGCAGTTTAATAAACGGATATACACTTGATGTACGTACATTTGTGCACCATATTTCTTGTACGAGTTTGAAATTTGGTTACATACATGTATGCAAAATTGATAATATAAAACTTAGGCGGTATTGAGGCGAGAAATCTTCCTATGTCGAAGCTTTGCTACGATAAACCTATGTTATGTAAGAGATACGATAATACATCGCCATATATATTATGATATCTGGCGGCCTGTAAATATTTTATATAAGTGTTTTTTTAATGGTATTCTCGTGATCTGAACGGATTTAATATTGAACAGCATGTGTTTTGTTAATATTTTACAATTAATTAAGTTCAGTTCATCATTGCATTTCAAAATATTATATTTTCATGCTTATACTTTCCACAATTACTCCGTATTGATCATATTTACTCTATATATGTTCATATGGATATAGAGAATTCCAATAACCTTGTAACCAAATTAATTTAATTATATTAAATAAATACGCACAATCGATTCCAAGCTGGACTGAAAATGATTGGGTTTTCCATTCAAGTAATAAAAATCCTTGATTCAAATTTAAAAAAGCAACATAAGTCATAATTTTTAAAATAAATACAGTTAAAAAAGCTAAGAAAAAGACCTTTTGCAACCAAGGTGCTCATTGCAACAAAGCATATCTATTGATAAGAATTTAGTAGTTTCCATTACTACATCCCTTTTGCTTCATTATATCTTTTTAATTACAATGTGAAACCAAAGAATTATTGAGATAAATTTACGGTGCGACAAATCATTATTACTGGCTCTTTTGTTAAAAGAAGTAAAAATAATTTGAGACATTCACGACATATTGCTCCAAAAATTACAAGTAATGTGAAAGAATTTGAATTCAGCATGAAAAAACAGAATCTCAATGGCCAGCCTGGGTTTATAACAATGAAATATCAAAACCATAGTATTGTTTTTTCCTACTTTCTTCTTCGTTAGTTTATTATCCTACCTTTTTCTACAACTGATTATAAGTAACAACAAGGTCATGAGAACGTACTACATATGAAATCTGGAGTTTAAATTTTTAGGTATTACTATATTCAATAAACTTTTAAAATCAAGAAAAACTACGAACTATTTATTTCAAATAAGATGAGAGTTCTGTTTATGTAAAAAAGATACATTGATCTAAAAAAAAACTTAATTCTACTGTTAGATAACAAAATAATTAAACTATATAGAAATGTTTGTTTAGAAAATGTTTGTTTAGATAACAAAATAATTAAAGTATACAGAAATATACACAGTAATTTAAATGAAAGAATATAGACTATATTTAATTAGAAGCAGAAAATATCTAACATAACCTTATTTCAGTTCTAATAATCTTTTTATTTTGTTACAATTACCAATTTTAGCTATTATGTGACTATAACAATTTTTGTTGGCCTTGTATCCCTATAACTTTCATGGTGATTTCATTTATGTTCTCACCCTATTATTTGGTAAGGTGACCCAAAAGCACGGCTAGTCCCCTTTTTTGACTATTAGCTATTTAAAACTTATTTAGGTTCCTATATGGTGGTATTTATATACGGCTTTAAAATCGGGAACGAGTTAAAAGGGACATGTCCAATACCATGAAAATCTCTTATTACATCCATCCATCTTTATACAATTACAACATCAACTTCAGTATTCTTTTTTTAAGGAAAGTTTAATCGCCCCCTATATAATAATGAAAACTTATAAAAGGGAAAATTTTAAATCTGTTAGGTTACAAGTAAGTTGCCCTGGAAAGAATTTCTACCTAGATAGTACAGTTTATTCAAATTACTTGTGTATTTGAATAGCTTTGCAAGAATTTTGGTTTAATGCAGTTTTATTTAATTCTTGCACTGGTGAAATACCGTCTATATGCGACCGCGAAATAATGTCTATATGCGAGCATAAATACGATATGTATACCTAATTTTTGCTATTTTATTTAAACTTTCTCTATATCCTTTTTCCTGAAGCTGATAATTTCAAATAAGGATATTTAAAAAAAAGAAAAATAAGCAAATACTACCTATTTTATTTTACTAACTTTACTAGCTTAAGTTTTTCAAATGTTTGAAGTTACACAGGTTAGGCATGAATGATCATAGAAATTTATTTATTTTTTGTTAATTACACAGTTTACAAGCCAGACTTAATGATAACGGGTGTGTTTATATTTTTATATAATATCATATGTGACCATCTCTCCTGGACGATTAAAATAATTGCCATATAGTGCCGGTATGAGATTGCCATAATATAAATTTTGATATATTCTGTGAAAATTTGTTTAAATTTAAAACTCATTATTAATTTCAGATGATAAATACATAACAAATAAAAACCGTCACTACGTAAAGAAAAAGAGTGAAGACTCTCTTAAAGTGAAGAAAAAAGATTCGCTGTCTTTCAGCTTTTAAAACCCGTCATTTGTTTTAAAATATTCTAGAAAGACCATACTAGACATATTTTGACAAAAAAATATCTATGGGATCCTCTTTCCTGTTCAGTGAAAAAAATAAGAAGAAACTCGTTGACCACATTAAAGCTGTGCAAAGGAATATTTTTTCCCTAACTACATATTAATTATGTAGGAATAATAGCGAACTAGTTTAAGAAGCAATTGATTGTAAATCACAGATTGAAAAGAGAAACTGGGAAAATTCAATGACTGGCTGCAACTTTGTTTACACACGAACTCACAAATAATACTAAGAAAGCCGGAATGTGTTTCCTTAGTCAAATCTATCGCTATGAACAAAGCAGGTGGAGATGCATATTTTGAGCTACTTAAAAGATTTCTGTAGTTCAGGATGTTTTTGGGAATCGCGTTGTATTTTCAACATGGACGAGCCTGGTCTTCAGCTAAATGATCAGAGAGGAAACACACTAGTTAAAAAAGGTTATATGGTTAAATCCATATAAATAAATTCCAACTTATTTATTTAATAGTTGAAAACATATTTATATTTTTTTTTGTTTGCCAGCCATTCAACTCATTTTAATTCTGTGGAAATTTTATATTGCAAAACGAGAAGGACAGTTTTGACTTCAATGCCTAGCGACACATTTCACTATCTACAACGATTTTATTGCGATTTAATCACTGAAAATCTATTTCCATGACCAAAGTCATCTTAAGCTGAAAATAACTCTGATTATCATATTTTAAGCTTATCGTTTAGAATATTAATTAATAAGGCATGAAGAGGATCAATTTCAGAAAATAATGCAATTAGGAAAAAACAAGAGGTGTCTGCCCTCTTAATCCGACCCCAGTTCCAGATTAAGTATTTAGTCAAATATCAGTAGACATACATATAAATACCGAAACCAACGCGGCTATGTTTATGTTCGAGAATCAATATTAGGAGCTCGTTTTTCTTCAATCGAGAAATAATCCCAAGGACTTTTGAAGAGCCATAAGACGCATCATCGGCAGTCTCTAAATCAAAATACACTGATGAAGCAAGAATTTGACAAGCAGATATTATTCTAAGAATACTTAATAATCGATTGGTACTACTTTTGGGGTTCCAGCGGTAATTTTAAAATTATTGAAATAATATTTGCCAAGAAATCGAGTGCCGGATACCCCACACGCCAGTTCCATAAAAAGTAGCTGAAGTGCACAAACGGATCAAATAATTTTGCGTGCTTTTATATTCAAAGGAACATGTTAATAAAAGAAAATGTTAATTTATCCACTAAAGGTGAACACAGGTGGACACATTCTACAGTTTAATTAATTGCGTAAAATAACATATATAAAAACCAATTTTACACGGTCTTATGTTAAAATCTAACAAAGTAATTAAATTACCAATATTGGTAACATATTCAAAATTTCATCCCAATGAGCAATCTACCTAAGGTTATATGTCACATTTATTTGACACATCGAAAAATTGTATAAGCAGAAGACGAAAAACACGATGTCTTCCCTCATTCCTTATGCCCACATCCGCTTACCGAAGCACATATTCGACTGCACCACTCCACTCTTTACTTATGACTTCATTCGTTTCGCTAGTGTACTTTCAGGGAAAACTTCACTGCCCGATTGAAAATTCACGTAAAACCATTTATCGATACATACAGATATAAATTTATTTGATTACTGCGCATCAAGTATCTAAGCGGTTACATTTTTACTTTATTTTTTTTTTTTATTATTAGTTACGCGACATAAATAAATGTTTGAAAATGTAAAATATGCATATTTTCTTATTAAGTACAGTGAAAGCAATCGACTAAAATTTATACTGTACAACAAATTATTCCCTATGATTTTCTTAAAACTGAATTTAAATTTATCTCATAGTTTCATTCAGTGCGTGCACAAATACACAAACATCCAAAAATGATCTTAATGCAACTGTTAATCACTCCCTATCAATTGTCTTTTCCTGCTTTTCATAATGTATATGCTAAACAATTTCAAATCAATTATAGTGTTTTCAATTTGAATCCCTAAGTACCATTACTTTGTAATCGAATTTATAAATAACATCCCATACACAAAGTTAACTTTCAATGCGGAATACGCGATTCTTTTTTCTTGTGATTTTTTTATATACACTGTTGTATAATATGTATTCTCTAAATCAAAATTTGTTTTCGTCTCAATTTTATACTGATAACTAGCACCAAATCGATCGAGTTGGTGTTGCTTTTTGCTTTCTTGAGCTTTAGTCTAATGATTTTATGGGAACAATGTATGGCATACATTTTTAATTGTTAGTTTCCAAGCGGGATTGCTTAAAGTAGAACTTGAAGAAAACTGCATAGGTACCATCTATTTTAGCTTCTGCTTTGAATCATAAACTTTACTTCAAACTAATTGTGAAATTAACAAGTCGTTAATTTCACAATTAAAATATTTTTTTATATTAAAATCGTAGTTTGGCTGACAAAATAATTGCATTATGTGGTTTTTTGTTTGCCTGAAAACTGATAAAATGACTTTCTCCTTACAACAATAAACAACCAAACTTTTTATAGAGGTAAGTTATTTCATAAAGAATAACTAATGAACTATTTGGTAACTTGCAGAGAATTTTATAAAATACACCTAAAAAGTAAGCAGTTATTTTGGGCATTATTATATACAGGTCTCGTACGTATAAACCTTCATTGTATGCTTGCTATGTGCATGCTTGGTAAATTACTTGGAATATGAATGTAAAGGAATTTGTAGCTCCATATTCTATTCAATAACTCTAAACGAACTTTAAACGAACAGAATCGGGGCGCGCTCGAAGATTGCTCGCTAAACTAGAACAGCTGGATGTCACACCACTGTAAGAGCACAATACTACTATATCATCAAAATAAATGCGGCGTCATAATAAAGGTTAGAGACTTTTAAGCGAGTACCCTAACTGTCGATAAAAATATAATTGCACTGAGCTGAACATGGTTGGACGAGTCTGTTCACGATAACGAGATGCTACCGGGCTATGAGCGACAGCGGTGTCCTGCTGGCCGCACTCGAGCCCTTTGTCGGGAAGCGAATTATTTTTTATATACTTTACTTATGTCTGCATACGTCTTAATTCTAACGCATTCGTAATTGCTGGTTTTATTATGTATTTTTGCTCCATAAATCGTTATATTTATATGAATGTATGTTACCATATTGCTCATTTACAATTACACAATGTAAGTGAAATAATGCTAGATGTGGTTTTGCTAAGTGTCGGTGGCAGGACCTTGGCGGGATTCCGCCTGACATTTGTGAGAACTCTCACTTTCTGTACTTTTCGTATGTATCCATACTGCATTACCTGTATCTAGCCCTTGACCATCTTCGAATATTGATCCCTGTAGTAACTGTACATTTTCAAAGGGAGGCTATGCCTCGCTTTACCTTAGCTTGTCTGAGATTTATTGGAGCGATGTGTAGTCAATTGATGATGTGAATGTCACAGTCAATGTTTTCTACGGCGGAGTCTACTCTTGAATCTACTGATATGTTCCTTTAAAAACTGAAAAGTCTGTAAGGTACAGTACCCGATCTAGTTTAATTCGCAGTTAATTGTAGACCTCAAATACAGACAATATTTTCATTAATGTTAGAAACAACAACGACCCGTTAGTGACTACAATATGTTTAGATCATTTCAATCTACTGTTAAACGTTATATAAATAATCTTAGAGCTAATTACATTTATAATGTAAAATTAAATTTCAAAAATAAATATGCGTCGTTTTGTCGTAAGCAACCAAAAGACATCCGTGGCACTCGCGACGTTGCTTCATGCGATGGTGCGATTGTATGCTACGCGATTCAGGTCAGTGTTCAGTTTGAACTTTCCTCGACTATATGTTGCATCCTCGCTACCATGTCAGATCCAAAGTAAATGTCACACATGTTTCTAATAGCGACCTTTAACTTTCATTCTCCAAGCTGAAGAGATTAATAGGACTCGACAGTATACCTGGGTAAAAATTTGATGTTTGCGCTGACAATTTTATGACACATTTGAAGCATATATTCAAAGTTTTGCCGACTACCGGTACCTATCCTTTGCGATAGAAAGTTATCCAGGTGACACTTAAACCAAAGGGAAGCACAGCTTTAGACGTAACTAATTTCACACCGATCGCTATGTTCTCTGGACCGGCTAAATTATTTGGTTTTGTTTTACACCGCAACACCTGTCCAAGCTACAGAGGTTAAATCTGAAATAAACAGCATAGGTTTTGAGTCGGACATTTGATGGTCATGTACCTTTTACATTTCTTTGACTATTTTACTTATCATGTTGAACTCATATTTCAAGTGATAGTGTAAATTTTGACAACTAGAAAGCTTTCGATCGTGTAGACAACGATATCTTACTAAATCGCCTTGGCGAGACAGAGTTCTCCGTTCAACCTTTGCATTTTTTTCTTCGTACATTGCAGATAAAAGCAAGCGATACGTACGAGTGTGTAACTTCATATACGAGACTTACTTTATACGATCGGGAGTGAGCCAGAGTTTGAATCTCGGGCCTCTTCTTTTCACTATTCTGTTTAACTATACTAGTGGTGCAGTGAAGACATTTACGCGTTATTCAATATTCACGGACAATATGAAACTATATTATTTATAGTCATCGATGATGCGGCAAATGACGACGTTGTTGAGTGGAGCGCAGCTACTGCTTAACGCAAACAAATGTTCAATATTGAGTTGCAGCCGAACACACGCTTCTTTTAAATATGAATATACGGTCAACGGAATCCCACTGCGTCAGTGGTATAAAGTTGTTAATTTGGAAGTCAGATTTGATTCGCGATGGACACTCCGTGGGCAAATGGTGGATGTAGCAAAAGAAAACATTCTCGAAAATTTAAATTCGTTTCGCATAATTCAAAAGATTTTTAATACATGTCAATCCACCATTCGCTTGCTGTACACTTCATTAGTGTAGAGCCGAATAAAATCTTGCTGCATTACTTGGAGTCCACGTGAATCCAAATATTGCTGGATCATTAAACGTGTATAAAAGACGTTCGTCCGATATCTATATAGAGCATGGTCTACTTCTTCTTTCCTTTCGAGTATGCTAGGTTTCTATTCCCTCCAACTTAGAAGAGATATTGCGTTTATGAAATTTATATTCCAGCTATTAAAAGGAAAAATGTTATAATTTTAATTGTTGAGTAACTTCTTTGAACCTGAAAATTTCTTGGGCATTCATACAATCATTACTTTTTTGCTATACCACCCTCTAGAACCGAATTATATTGGAACTCTCCTGTTTGCCACGGTTTTTTGCTCAACGATATGATAGCGGTCACATCAGAGGATAATTGTTTATGATGAATGAAAATAAATTCATCGAAATGTATGGTTATCTCTTGTAGTTTTTATATGTTTTATGGTCATGATTAATCGTAAAAAGTTTTTTTGTCAAAATTTTCTTAAAATTTTTCAGCTCGTTCATTTGATAAGCAGTTATGTACGTCTGTCTAGTTTTTTCTAGCTTTGCCTGCAGATGGATAGGCTATAAAGCGTAAGTGACATTATAGTGAGCGGACATATAGTTTGTAAGTAAATAGTAAACTGTAAACCTTGAAAATTTTATAATTCGATATCATTTTTAACATTCCTTGCTCGCCAATCAAATGGCATTACGCGGACTGCTGACCAAAAAAAACACGATGATAAAAGTGTCGGGAAGATTTTTCATTTAAATCCATGGGGCTATTACATCAGCAATGGTGTATCGGTAGATCAATCCAACTACGTGGTTGCATTTTAGCAAAGCAAGGAAGGACCATGGGGGCACAACACTTATGACAGTTTTGAATATGAAGAAGAAATAAAAGGAAAAAAAATATTTGGCTAAAATTAAAGAATCAAAACCCTTACTTTTTCCCAAGACATTTCAACATCACCGTAGAGAAATTCTTTGGTAGAATAAAATTATAGTACAGAAAAATAACAATAATTTTGTTTACAATATTATCTTGGTCACAACAGGAAACTCTTTGTCGAAGAATACAATTAGAATTGAAATAGGTGCAAGTAACAATTACACATGTTGCGTTATAAATCGAACATTTCCACCCGTTTATGCAATACTACCAAATTATGTAACTTATAATGGTAACTATGTTTGAAAATTCTATAAAACTTTTGTGTGTATTAATTATAATCTGGTATAATTTATCAGAAATTTATAATTTTCAAACTTACACTTGATAGCGTTTTAAATACATCATTAAGATTTTCCTTGTCATAACCCCTGTATATGTTCACAATTAAATTTACAGAAGAACTTTATAAAAATGCAAAAACAGCATGCATTTTTAATAAAATATACTTCATTTATTCAAAAACAATGATTAGAATCCTTTTTTTCTAATTTATATTAAATTGGTTCAGTTTTGTTTTTAAAAATACATCTAAATGTGGATATAAAAAGCTATTATTTTTCATATTTGTATCAAAGGATATGTACAAAATTAACTCCACGTAATTCACAACATGTTATCGTCTATATACATACATGACAAAGCATAAATAAAGCAAAAGACGAGACATTGTTCACAAGTTTTAATATCGCGCTGCCGTAGAGGGGCTTTAATCTCTACTCGGAGGCGGATTCTGAAGCCAAATATTTATTATCCTCTCCGGTCTTCACTATTCCTACAGTCAGTTCGTTTACTTATACTTTTCTTACTTAATATTTTGGTGGCTAACATATGAGACCACGTTGATACATTGCAGACACCACATTATTATTTAAATGATTTCCTTCATTCTCTTGTTGACGAACGGCATAATTATGGAATTCATTGCCTGTTAGTGCATTTTCAATCTCATAAGCTTTATTCAGTGGACATGTTCATAGAGTTTTAATTGCTGTCCATAGTTTTGACAAATATAAGTCGTTAAAGCATGTTAGATAATTAAAAAAACTAAAGTGAACGTTTTCAGTCCGGGTGTTGTTACTGACCTAGTTAAAATGTTAACATTTTTTTCCAAATCACTGTTAGCTACAGACTAAAGGTTGTCATCAATAAATAAAGGTATACCAAATTGGTTTCCAACATAAAATAAGTCATATAATAAAATTAAATAGCCATCGTTAATATATCACTATTCTAGAAATATATATAAATCAAGAAGAAGAATAAATGACGGTAATGCATTTGGCAAGGATAAGTTGCATAAATCAGTCAAGTGAGGGTACCTTGTTCATAGTAATGTTACTTGACTTCCCATAGGGCGTAACTAACTTTGTTTCAGTACAGAGCCTTTTACTAAGCTATAAATATTTAATACCATTTAATAAAATTAAGCAGGGTCTTATATATTATCGTAAATATCTCAAGACTATGATAGTAGTTTCGGAAGTAAAGGGAGAAATAATATATTTTATTCGTAAAAAAACTTTCATGACATCCTCGTAATTCTTTTCCATCTAAAATTTTCAAATAATATTTTGTAATATTAACCTTGAACTATATGCAGTTAACTTTGAACTATATAACTACTATGCTAATTTTTAAATCAAATTTCAAACGATTTGCAGGACATACGACCGTTACGATTGGACAGACATACATATGAATAATCCTATAGGGTTTCCGTCTTATCTTATAAGGTAAAAAACCTTAACCACGCAGAATCAAAACTTACGCGCAAATAGATAAAATTAGAAATACAACAATTCTTTGTGAACGTCTTTGAATCAGAAGTTAATAGAGAATAACGCAAAAACGAACACGAAGGTATCATACATGTGGCAAAACATTATATATTTTAGAAAATAAAGGAATTTATTTTGGATCAAATATAGATATATATTTGTTTTTGGCATTAGAGAAGAATGCCAGCAGTAATAAAGACAATACAAAAATACCCCCATTGCTCAATGGAAACTAATAGATTTAAATCCTTTACTTCTAAGAATTAATGTATGGTTTTTGCTATTGTACACATTGTAATTTTTATTTACTCTGAAAAATTGAGGTTAAACTTAAAGATATTAGTTTTACGCAAAAGAGGCTGTAATTGTTTTTCACGGGATTATGAAAGGAAGGACTAATAAGTGCTTTGCTCAATGGTTTTAATAAATTTATATTTATGCTGATCGTAGCAAAAACTACTCCCTTTTACTCGTATATAATCCTATAGTTTCAGAATATATCTTCTTAATTTTATTCACCTTATGTTCATTTTCCGCGTTTTCATTTATAAAAAAGCCGAAAGACCTAAGCGAAATCATTACGATAATTAAAACCAAATGGTGGCTATAACTCTGCATCTTTTGTACATTAAACGATCATAACTGCTTCAGTTTAAGATCGGTTGTAGTTAATTCTACGGTATGATATAACCGAAATTCGTGGACATATTGAGATAAAGGATGAATGTTTTTTAAACCTTGTTTGCAATACCTTACACATCAAACTTGGAGATGAAAAAGTCGGGTGTTGTTAAAATTTAATAAAAATTCAGTTCTCATTACATTTTTATCCGAAACTTCCTTCAAAAGTTAGAAATATTAGTGTCCTTTTCTTTGAACTGTATAACCACGTATTTCATAAGTACCTCAACGCATAATTAGACCGGTCAATTCGCATTTACAGATTACAGAGGTTAGACAAATAATTTAGTTACCTTTTTTTGGCGAAAGATGTACTAGACAATACAATTACAAAAAGAAAAAAATATCGTTTTTTTAAAAAGTTCAATAAAAATACTTAGTAATATTAAATGGTTAAATTTTACACGAACCTAAATATTTACGGAGTTCTAGTAGTATAAGTACTGCTCATGTTTAGCAGATTTATTATCACTCACCGCAATATATATTTAAAAATACATACTTAAAGGTAAGGCTATATATTTTGCCCAAAAGTATTAGCATCCTTCTCGTATTTCATTAACCTGAAAAATTCATTTTGCGTCTTTTCTTGCCTTGGTCATTATTTTTCCATCTATTCTCCTTTTATTCTAGTGGTAGTCGACCTTCGTAAAATGTTTTGCTGCATTTTACATTTCATTAGTTTTAATATTTCCCCTTAGGAATTTGTATGAAAACTGAATTTTTCAGTGTTGACTTTCACTGTGGTAATTTTTTGCTACTGGTAAATGAGGAATAGTCAAATAAACAGACTTTCACTAAATATTGATCTGATATTAAGTGCCGTTTAAAAAAAAAACTTTTTTAAACGACACTAAGTGTCTGACCGATTTTACTTTTAATGACTAAATTTTTAATAAAGGATGACTTTTTGATGTGAATCATCAAAAAATCATCCATTATTAAAAATGCCGCATTTGAATGGGATAAAAAATGTTCCAATAACACGACGCGACGTGTAATTCGGCCTGCCTGGGCTAATAGTTTTATAAAATTAAAAATGTATTTTCAGTAGATTGTTAAGAAATATTTCTGTAATAAATTATAGCATAAAATTAGAATCTTTAAATTAAATTAATATTTTATTATTAACAACTATCTGAATATTTATTTTTCCGTCTTCGATTTGTTCAAATAAAAATATTCCAATACGACATATAAAAAAAAATTAGACATGTCATCTGTCAGGCATCCTATGATGGTTCACAATCTTTTTATTATTTAATGTAGTTTTGAAAACTTTGAAAAAGTTATAATTAAAAATAAATAGCAACTCTGAATATTGTTATTATTAGTGCCTATTAATGGGGATTCCTAACATTTACTAACACTAAATATTCCTAAGCCAGATGAAAATTAATTTTAAACGTCTATTAGTTAAAATTGTTTTGTTGACACATTCAAATGACTTTTTATATAGGTTTTTGAACTGGTTTCAGTAACATGAAATAAGTTTTTCAAATTGTTTAAGGAATTTGAGATGAATCTTTCAATTATTTTAAAGATTCGATTTCAGGTTGCCCAAGGAATTTGAAACGAGTTTTTCAGCTTCTTTATATAATTATATACATTGGGCTCATAAATATACCTACCGTTTCCAATATCTGGTATTCGAAGGAACATTTTCAATTAATCATAACGACATACATTTAATATTCCTATTTGAGCTTATGTTCTGTATTGCATACGCTTGAAAAACCTAAAGAAAAACCAGTTCAGCCTTCTCTCGAAAGTTTTCTGTCATCATATATATTCTATCACGTAGAGACTGAAGAAAAAATTGGCTTATATCACGAAATCTTTCGTCTATTTTATTATTTTCTTTCTCAGAAATGATACGGGTATACAATATCGTTTATATAAAATAATTCAGATATTGCTCGCCACATAAGAGAGCTGGAAACAATGGTTCTGTGTATTTCATTTCGTGAAACGTCTACGAATTTATGTTATGTTATTCTCCACATACAATATAAACATGACGTGATTTTTTTCTGCTTTCAATTTGATTGAAAGTGATTTCTCAATATAAAAGTATCCAATATCGAATTTTGTGAAATCTCTTGTCCTACGTATTAAATTAAATAGTCGCAATCCAGAATTGGAATATTTATCCAAACATTAACTTGATTACCTAAACGGCATACAAGACGTTGTTCTAGAGTCCTGTAGACAACAATGGTATAATACTATATAAGTACGTTATTTTATTGAAAACATTTATTGAAAACAAAATAATATAATTACCGTTATAATATAAAACTGCATAATTACGATGGTTACTCATAAAATAAGTACCGTTGAAAATTAATTAAATAATATCCGGTTAATTATTAAAATATTATTAGAATTGTTTACATTGTTGATGATTTCTATTTACCAAAAACTTGAAGATATATCATTGCTGTTTAATTAAATCCGCTCAGTTGGTTTTGCTTGCGTGCACCCATTAGCATTTTTCTAAACTTATAGATTAATCTAATTCGGTTTACTACATTTTCGAAATGAGGCAAGAAACTTTAATTTTTCAAATTCTTTCAAAAGTATTCATATTTATACTACCATAGTATAGATATTCATTCCAAATTTATTTCTTAAATCTCCCGGAAACTATTTTAAGATTATATATTTTTTTGGATTTAATTATGTATTTTTGAACTATAATAAGCAATGTTTTATGAATATACGAAATGCATACCAGTCGCGTGCAATTTTATGGGACTCAAGTCACGTGACTTGAGGCAAGTAAAATTATCCAAATTGTGGAGACCTAATAGATGGTTTCTTTCATTTGATTTTTCACAGCGTAAAAAAGAATCGTATATCGTATAATTTATCAGGTTGGCGCTGTCCGGCAAGTTATGCGGAATCGATTATCTTTACAAAGATTTCACGCTTGGTATTTCGTGAAGTATTAAGATTATAAAAAATATTATTAAATTATATTTTTAAATAGTTAATTTCACTTTAATCTTCATGGAGCTATTATCGTACAATCATATGTGTATGAAGGGTAGGACACTAAAATACACAAAAATTGTTTCTTTCCAAATTACTACGCAAATTTGTCATTAAATGTTGAAATCATGAACAGCGGATTTGTATAACAATTAATTATCGTTAATTTTTACTTCCATCGTCATTTTATAAAATTAATAATTTATCAGGAACAGCGAATTGAATACTAGAAAAAACGCTTCTCGTGGAATACCTCAATAAATATTTAGAGAACATAAAAATACAAGACTAAACGTTTGTGTCTGTATTGTAGAAATCGTTTTTTTCTAAATATCTTATTATTTTTAGGGTTTTTCACTTCAAAAGGAAAACAGAATACTAATGAAATCACTGATGGCTATTTGTCCGTCCATGACAGTCGTTTTTTTAGAAACTGCTTAACGTATAATCATGGAATTTTGCTTAGTTATAATACATGTTAAATCGTGCATGCCTCAATAACTATAAAGTATTTGTTTGGTGAGTTTAGAGGGGGTATCCTAAGCATTTAATTTTTTTTTAATTTCTATGAATAGGTTGTACCCAAAAAAATAGTAGCAAGTGGTAATGGTTTTGTGTTTTTTAGCCAAACTCATAGATTGATGATAAAATATATAATTGTGGTGTGATTAACTCGAAACTTTTTTTCAACTAGTTAACTAACTCATTTACTCAGGATAAAAACATATACTTACATACGCCTTAACGTGGCATCAAAAAATCAAGGGAAACAACAAGATATTCTGAATACCAAATTTTTAACTTTTTACGTCATTTAAAAAAAAATGTTCAATTATTTTTTTCCAGAAGTAGTTTCAAAAACATTCGTTTGACTTTTTGATTTAGAAATTTAACGTTGCTAACTTTAAGGAATGATCCTAAATTATTATCTCAAACTGTAGTAAATGAAAAATTATAATTTTTGCATGTTATTTAAGAAATGGTTAAAATAAAATAAAAATTGTCAAAAACATAATTTTCTTACTTTTTATTAAATTTTCCTTATGTTTCACTCAGATTTCTTTTGAATTCTTTCAAACTGCGACTTATTTTAAGTATATCTAAACATTTCTATTAAAAAAGTCAACTGTATTAAGTTGAGAAACCACGAAAACTAAGCTATATGTCCACCAAGACCTATACATTGCCCACGAAATGTTTCGTTCACCCGTAAATAATTTCTTAGATTCAGGGTTTAGATTTGCATCGTTTTGTAATATCACATCCCTGCATGTCTGTAAATAGGTGTGCTGTACAAAATCAATTAGATTGTCTCTTAAAATATTTATGCAAGACTCCCCTTTTAAGCAATATGAGATTCAAAAGGGGCAAATTAACTGTCTATTTAGAAGCTCAAACAGAAGATTGACAAAATACTGTTTTTGGAAATAAGGTTAAAATGGTACTTACTCTTCCGTCGTAATCAATTATAGAACTATAGTAATGTGGTTTGATGGATATCTCTCTTTAAATACTATGTAATCTATGATAAATTTTTGGACTCCGGTTCAGTATTCTATTGCTTTGATACTTCTCGATGGGTTTCTTCCGTTATGAACTATTACGATCGGTGGTCAGGGAAACGTTCAGGTTGAGGCCCACTTATGCCTTTCACTAATTCTATCTCGCGAAACCATAATAGTAATATATTTTTGCATAATCTCTGGGTAAAAAACCATGGTAGCTCACTGAGGGATGAACATGAGAATTTTCATTTCCAAATAAAAATATAAAAAAGTTAAGCAGTTCAATAATCTGTTAATCCCAACGAGTTTCTCAATTTTTAAAATAGCACTAATTAAAATAGTTTTATATTTCAAAATCGCAGGAAAAAAAACAAAAACCGGTATAGCGTTACTGTAAGATGAGTGAATAGTAACATGGGTTAGTTTGACCGGAAGAAGTAGAAATAATCTAAAGGAGAGTTATTGTTACTTTTCACATGGCTCAAATTTATTTACATTTTTCATTATTTCCTACGTTTTTAATTACTCACGAAAATTATAATTTTTCACTTACCATATTATAGACTATTTTTATTGTCACTTTATAAAGGTAGCAATGACCAAATTCCGAATCAAAAAGATAGTGAAAGAAGAAAATGTTTGAAATAGAATCTAGAAAAATTTGTGCGCACTTTTTCTCAAAACGACGTTAACAATTAAGTTGAAAATCTGGTTTTTAGGATATCTTGGGTTTTCAATAATATTTTGACCCCGCGTTAAGACCTATGTGAATAATTGTTTTTATACCAAATTAGCAGCTAGCGAAAACAGTCAAGTTTCTTTCACAATTATTCTTACAACATAAATATTTTGCCTCCAATCTATGAGTTTGGCAAAAAGAATAAAATTTATAACTCAGTAACATTATAAGTTCAGCAATTTTTGATAAAATTGTTGAACCTACATAAAGGTACTTTGCATAGGCCTTAATATTCTCTACCTCTGTACTTCCGCTTGACACTATTTCTGGGACAGATTGTAAATTAGAGGATTTTAGGAGCATACCGTATATTATGTGATATAATTTAAAAATATAAAGAACTCTGAATATACTTTGTTTATAATTTTTAGCAGCGATATAATAAAATATGCAAGAAATATGTTCCTCCATTTATTTCCAAAGCTACCAAACTTAAATTATGAAAAATAACATAAAATAAAAAAGTAATAAATAATAAATAGGCCATAATTTTTGCAAATCATCTTCATAGACCTGCGTTTATAATTTTTTTTTTAATTTATCTCTCAAAAATTGTATTTACTTTATCATAACACTATTATTTACAATCATTTTAATTAAAGCTTTTGCAGGCTGCATTACAAAATAATGTATATCTAATAAATTCATATACTTTTATAATTCATTTAATTTCTTGATATTGAATATCTTTGGCGTTAATTTTGTAGAAATTCATTATTCACAATTAAATAAAACTACGTGATGTAGTATTATTTCTACTTTCTTTAATTTCTTTACCTAGGTTTCTTTGTATTACAACATCCTCATCTTTTCTCTTTGCTAATATCCCCTCCACCCATCTCCCACCTGAAGATGTAATACAACGAAACCTAGGTCGTGGTAAAGAAATTAAAGAAACTAGAAATAATACCACATCACGTAGTTTCATTTTGTTGTCATTTAATTTCCTTATATATATATATATATATATATATATATATATATATATATATATATATATATATATATATATGTGTGTGTACTATCTGCAGGTTGACTTATTTTTACCTACTTGATATTAAATGAAACATTTTACGTTTCATAATTCTATGGAAAATATTTCAAAATCAAAGACTTGACAAGAACTATAACGTTAACATTCCACTTTTGAGAACGTTAGTGGAATAACTACACTTAATAACTTTATCTCATGAATATTGATTCTTGAAGCAACATGACAACTTAATCAAGTTACAAATTGTTAAGTAAGGTTTGATAAAAATCGTACCATTAGAAATGGGAACTTTCTAGGACAATTATGTTATATGCTATCAATTTTTTATTCACTTCGAAATAACGAACTGGAATATATGGCAAATGTTGAAAAACTATTGGGAGAAAAGTTAAAAATAAATTAAAATTGGATAACTAAGTAAAAACTTATGAAAATAATTTAATATAAACTTATACTTTAATAAGCAAAGAAAATTTTTTAATATTTTTAAGCTATTTTAAAGAGGAATTTTTTTTTTAAAAACAGGTAATTAAGTATTTATGTAAAAAGCATATTTGTTTTTCGCTTCCTCTTCTTAAACATGTGACATTCAACTCTTTCATTTCTAGAATCTTATTGATTATTCCGAATAAATATGTCAATATAATTGCTTTAGTTGTTAATTTAATTTACGAGTAAGTTTATAGTCTTCTTTAACAGCATACAGTTAATGAAAAGAAATTTAATTTTAATCATGATTTTATATAACGAAATAGGATAAAATAAAAAACAATTTTAAGAGCATAGTTTAAATTTTTAATGAGGGCTTTTACCATATTACATAAAAGATCGTTTAATTACATCATAATTTATCCCCATGGCAAGTTATAAATTCATAAGCTTTTTTTTAAAAATAAGTAAAGAATTTGTTTTTAATATATTGTCATTATATTAAACACCATCATAATTATTTCAAAAATTATTGTAATACCACGAGGCTCCATATATACCAAATATATAAGCTTTCACTGAACTTGACCTTTTGCCGCAAAGTTTCAATGCAGAAAGCTCCCATGCCTCTAAGCTCTTTAAGATTTACGATTTAAACTTTACGTGAATATTATGAATCCTAATTCAAGCAAATAAACACGCTGCACGTACAGCACATATATGAGTTTATTAAAATATATTTAGAGGCCACATGATATATTTGTGAAGTAGATTCTCCTTCTAGAAATACATGCGAATAATATATTTGAAATAAAAGTTACATATAATAAAAATCACACGGTCAATTTCCATCTTGCGGGATTCAAATAAGGCAGATATTTAAATAAAGCAGATATATGTGTGTTCAAGACTATATATTATAACAAGAATAAAATTGTCTACATTTTACTTTACATGAGGAAATACTAACAAACTATGTTCTTGCCAAGTTTTCTAAATATGTGTAACCCTGATCCAAAACAATTAGAAAATGTTGCTTTTTATTAGTGAAATATTCCCTGGTGTGACATAGCCATAGAACTATTAAATCCGGTATATTGACACTGTTGTCTTCTTTTTTGTTCTGTAAATTTATTTTCTAACTGGATAAAATAAATCATTTTTGAATATAATTTCTTTATTGAATTTTTTCAAACCTATTTTTTCTGCAATAAAAAATATAAGGAAGTAATAAAACATTATTTTGGTATGCAAATTGATAATCAATTGGTGAATTTAATATTAATTTGTATTGCCTGGTATTGGAAAGGAATTCTTCATTTTATGAATACAAAAATTGCATACTTTAAGAATGATAATTAATATTTTTTTGATATATTACTTTAAAATGTATTTTATTTCATCTTAAACTATAAGTGACGAGTAATACCGAGGCGATATTTTGGCGAAATTTATCTATATTTATCAATATTTATATGTGTTATTGTTCGAAAGGTCAGTATTAGACTAGTGTTAAATTTTTCTTTGTACACATTTCAGGATAAATGGTTCTTTGCAATTAGTTGTTTTTTAGAACTTAGTTATTTAATATTGGCAAGAAGGTTTTATTTGGAAAATAAAATACAGGAGGAGAGTAAACTAAAGGTATATAAATATCTTCAAAACTCTCTTCTTATTTTGTATTCGACATTTCTGCAAAATGTTTTTTAAAAATGTTTACAATTTTCAACTTTTAAATTGCAAGTTTAATTTACTATCCAGCCAGAAGTACCATTTAGTTCAAATTTGATAGTTAATTCGAATCACAACAGCCGCAAATACCCCTTTGCAATTTTTCATACTTACTCTGATATAGCAACTAAGAAAATAATTGTTCAGGGAAAATATTATTGATTTCCTCATATAATTTGACCCTTTTATTAAAATAATAAAATAATTTATACAAAAATATATTTACAAACACATAATTTACGATATTAAATATATAAAATTATAATGTGGCATCTATTTTTCCAATGACGATTACTATGTGAGTTATAAAATAATGAAATTACTCATAAAATAATCGTTATTGGAAAAATAACTGCTGAATTATAATTTTATATATTTAATATTGTAAATTATTGTGTTTGTAAAAACTTTTTTTATGAAAAATAACCCATAATTATAAAGTAAACTTTCACCCAAATATAGAAATTTACCCACTCCTAATTATGGAAATCAATCAATGTTTGATTCAATCAACACTAAATTATGGTGGCGCAGCAGATCAAAATTTGATCACAATGATCAATAAAAAGCAATTTATAATTTACCGTATGCTATAGTAAACCGGTTCATCGTACCTACAAGACTCGAACGCATCTCAGGTAATGGGCTGCTGACGAATACAAGGACTAACTTTACGTCACGGAAAGGCTTGTATATTCACCATACCCAATATAAAATACCATTTGGTATAGAGTTTGATTTTTTTATCTGTAACTATATTTTCCTCCAAGATAAATAGTATGGTACGCGCAACATGGATTTAAAAGTGTGTATGTGTGTGTATACATGCATGTATATGTACGTATGCATACGAACATCTGTGATATGTATATATTTTTTTAGGATATTATAAAATATATATAATAATGACTTTATTTAAATTTGTCGGCACTTAATTACATTACTACAGATATCTGGCAACATAAAGATAAATCGCTGTTGACTTGTTAGCAGTTTTACATAATCATTATTCACAGTTAAATAAAACTAGGTGATGTAGTATTATTTCTATCTTTAATTTCTTAACCACGACCTAGGTTTCGTTGTATTACAACATCTTCAGGTAGGCTGTTAGCAAAAATCTTTGCTAATATCCCACCTGAAGATGTTGCAATACAACGAAACCTAGGTCGTGGTAAAGAAATTAAAGATAGTAGGAATAATACTACATCACGTGGTTTCATTTAATTGTGAATAATGAATTTCTACAAAATTAACGCCAAATGTATTCAATTACATAATCATTGTAAAGCATTGATTAAATAATTTGATTTAAAATATATATAAATAAATAAATAAATATATATATATATATATATATACGTGTATATATATATATTTTTTTATTTTTCTTCTTTTTATTTTATCTCCTTCATTAAACACTTATATTACGACAGGTGGAGTGTTGTACAGTTTACGATGCTGCAGTTGTTGCATTGTAACGATACTTACGTTTTAACGGCATGAATACGCAAAGAGAAAATTCTAGATATTTTATAGATCCTACCATACGGTTTAGCACTGTAAAGGTAAGAATGTATGAATAATTTAATAATTTTATAGATTCTCACAAACAACAATAAATTGCTTGTCTCGGTTTTCCTTGGAATATGTCAGCAATTTCATTATTTTCAATGTAATTGAAAAGACAAATATAAATAAACGTGTCTTAAATATGGCAATTATTCATATTCATATCGCGTATTAAATTTAGTTGCTTTATGTAACAAAAAACTATGGATAATTTATTTTCTCAAATAGGTATTTTTATGATGGAGGAAATAAAATATAATATAACAGCTATATATAATAAAATAGTTTTAATTAGTACTAGTTTTGTTAAGAACTCATTTTCATAATTTCATTTTGAGTTTAGCAAATCGCAGGATATAAAATTAATTGCTTAGGTATATAATATATATTCTTTAAAAAAATATTGACAGAATATTTTTTAAATATTTATTATCCGGATTCCATACGCAAAGCTTTGCAAAGTAATTGGTTATTCGAAAGAAAATTTCAGGAAGAATTAGAAAGCGTTTTTTTTACATTTTTCAAATATATCTGTGGATTGTGCTGAACTAAAGTGAATAAAAATTAAACGTTCCTCTTCTATTTTGGAAAGAACTTCGATCAAAAACTTAAAAAAATATCTATATTAATTTTTGTTACATAATTTCTACAAGTATTTTGATTGACACTAAAATGATTGTAGTATTATTTGGATAATACAAATTTTTGGTTAAACAACAATAAATTAATTTTATTTGGATATAATACGTTATTTAGGAAACCACGTTTAAGAAATACATTTACGTATATATATGCTCATACTAAGAGATATTTCCACCGTTATTCTTTAAAAGATGTTACGCGGAACTTAAAGATCTTGGTAACTATTATTCCAGAATGAAAAAATGCAACGAATACGCTTTATTGTATAATTAAATCATTTATGGTAACAATAATTTTGTATTTTCGATATTTCATTCCCTTAATTGGTGATGAAAGATAAGGATAAATTTCAAGTTAAACTCAAGTTGACAAAATATAGCCTTTTCTCCCCTCAAATATGCGTATATAAGTTGTGTATTACTTATTAAGTATTCCACTATAGTTCATCGATTTCCTAGTGCAAAGTAAAATGGATATCACTCAATCCGAACATTTGTTTAAAAAAACTTATTCTGCAACTTTCATTAGGAAAGATTCGTACATAGTGAGAACTATAATTTTAAAGGTTCACACTATGTCTTTTACAAAATAATTGGTTTTTATTTCTTCTATATAACTATATGGACAAGCATATTTTTAATGAACGTAAAATCATCACTACAATTTTGGGTATAACTTAAGTAAGCTTCTAGTAAGCCTTTCCTTAATTTTAATTTTAATAATTTTAGAGACGGGGTGGGAAATATTTTTTGGAGATACCTTTAGCAATATCTCTAGCGCTGTTTTATGCAGTAGTCTTATTAAAAGTTTTAAAATATCTATTACTTATTATTTCATTTAACAACATACAAAACACATTACTGGTACCTTTGTCCCGTCTAAAATACTTATGTATTTTTTTTGGCTTTCGACTATTAAAACAAATCTCGGATAATTACTACATCAATGTGCTAACTTTTTAAATTTTCCTTTTAGCGGTTGTGGGAAAAAACAGCTATTACTTTCGGACAGACGGACGCACAAAACAGGTATTTTATGAGGGTTCGTATTTTTCTTGTTCAAGTGCAAAATCCTAAAAACAGCAAGATTAAAAAATAATGAAACTTACATGAACTCAATATAGAACATGAAAAATTTCATATTCTTTCTGAACGCAGACATTTTTCCTTCTCTGCAATTCGTTGGTAAAATACCTGTCAACTACAAATAGAACTGACAAAACGCCATTCGCCATTTTCCGCACCATTTTCGCACTTATATATTTAATCACACGTACTGTTTCCATGAATCTTTTTATAGTTATTAACTTTCCATAACATAGGTTTTCGCTACGCATTGTTTATTATATTTTTCACAAGCTGAAATACATTGTGCGTAGTTAAAAAATAAAAAGGTTTATAATTTTCTACCTACATTTAACCAACCTTGTTTTTTTTTTTAATTTTTGGCTCAATAGTTTCAGAAATAAGAGAGAGGTGTGCTATATTTTTGTATATTTTCACAGGCCTGCAAAAAATAATTTTTTTTTGGTGCATCTCTGTTTGTATTTAAGGTCGATAAAGTAGGTAATGTACGATATATTGCCTTATGTCATTTTAACTCGTCAGCTCTAGCTTACCTACTACCCTCATTTTAAATTTTTGGCGATCTTGTTCGTAAATATACATTATTGCAATAGCATCGATAAAGTTTGTGTTACTATTTCATTATGGTTAGTACGTCCAGATGTTGTGTTAACGACCCTGATAAATTTTATTATGTTTGTGGTGAATACATACTGAGAGATCAGCGTAAATCAATTACTACACTGTGAGTCGTTTGTATTTTGCTTACTTCGGTATTGAAATTCGACAGCAAGACAAAGTGTGGGTGCCTCATAGTGTATGTAAAGTATGTGTTGAACATTTGCGACAGTGGGAGAAAGGGACACACAAGTCTTTGAAGTTTGGTGTGCCTATGATATGGCGAGAACAAAAAAATCATTATGACGATTGTTACTTTTGTATGACTAATATAGTAGTCATCATTAGAAACAATCGCCATAAATAGAAATACCCTAATATTTCTTCAGCACAAAGACCTATTCCTCATTCATAAATGTTACCAGCTTTTCACCAGGTAGTGCAGCAATCTCAGGATGATCAAGTTGAAACACCTATTTCTTTTCAAGTAGATGATGACTTTGAATACTGCGAAAAAACATCAAATCATAAGCCATTTTCGCAGAATCAGCTTAATGATCTTATCAGAGACTTAGATCTTTCTAAGGAACGTGCTGAGTTACTAGCGTCAAGATTACAAGAAAAAAATTGCCTTTCTTTATACTTTTGAGTATCTACATATCGCACGAGAGAACGAAGCTTATTGCAGTTTTTTTCATCTGATGAAAATTTTGTATATTGCTGTAACGTGAGTGGTTTGCTGACTTTTATGGGTTTGGAGATCTATCAGCCCAATGAATGGCGTCTTTTTATTGACAGTAGCAAACGAAGTCTCAAAGCAGTTCTTCTATATAATGGAAATAAATATGCTACCGTTCCAATTGCTCACTCAACATGTGTGAAAATATGAGGTAATTTCAATTCTTTTACAGAAAATAAAATATTTTGAACATGACTGGTTGATCTGCGTCGACTTGAAGATGGTTAATTTTTTATTTGGGTCAACAGAGTGGTTATACAAAATACCCATGCTTTATTTGTCTCTGGGACAGTCGAGCCAAATCACATCATTGGACTCAAAAAAATTGGCCTATGAGAGATGCTCTTATTGTTGGGGAAAGAAATGTTGTAAATGAACCCTTAGTTTCAAGAGAAAAAATCATTCTTCCACCATTGCATATAAAATAGCTAATGAAGCAATTTGTTAAGGCTCACGACAGAAATGGGCAATGTTTTCAGTTTATTTCACAGTAATTTCCTTAAACCTCAAATACGTCAATTAATGAAAGACACCACTAATTTTGAGACTTCTATGAATGAACTGGAAAGACTAGCGTGGAAATCTTTTGTAGCAGTTAGACAAAAATTCCTCGGAAATCATAAGGCTGACAACTATGTAATATTAGTAGAAGAAATGCTACTTCGTTTCAAAGAATTAGGCTGTAATATGAGTATAAAAATACACTATCTCAACAGTCATCTGGATCAATTCCAACACAATTTAGGAGATCTAAGCGAAGCACAAGGAGAACGTTTCCACCAAGACATAAAAACGATGGAGAGTAGATACCAAGGAAGGTGGGAAATTCATATGATGGCCGACTATTGCTGGGGAATCATGCGAGATTGCCCAAGTCAGTTTCATTCTAGGAAATCACTCAAAAGGTAATTTCTTGGTGTTTAATGCCAATAAAGTATCATTTTTTGGAAAAAATGTATTTTTTTTATCTCCGGAACTAGAGCTGATAGAATAAAACAGGTAACATTTTTGATATCACCATGTAAGACATACTTAAAATCAGGTCTAAAATCCCTGGCACCAAAATCGTTGTAGGCCTGTGATATATTTAATCGCACGTACTGTTTCCATGAATCTTTTTATAGTTATTAACTTTCCACAACATAGGTTTTCGCTACGCATTGTTTATTATATTTTTCACAAGTTTAAATACATTGTGCGTATTTAAAAAATAAAAAGGTTTATAATTTTCTACCTACATTTAACCAACCTTGTTTTTTTTTAACTTTTGGCTCAATAGTTTCGGAAATAAGAGAGAGGTGTGCTATATTTTTGTATATTTTTTGTGATACGATTATAATTTCAATTTGCAGAAAAAAATATTTTTCTATCTTTTCTAATATGCCTTTACAAATGATACTCCACATTATGATGAGGAGTATCATTTCAAGATGTTGATTTACTTTTTCTCTTACTGTTGAAAGAAAACTAGGTGATGTTCAGTATATGAAGTATATGTGTGTTAATAAGATATAACTGTGGCTACTTTCTGCAGTACATGTTTTCTGCAATCCGCTTTGAAAATAGAAAAATGTGGTTAAATTGCCTACTAAATTTTTCGTATTAGTAAAAAATGGTAAATGACTAAAAAGTTGTTACATCAGAATCGCGTTTTGCGACAACATTTGTGAGGGCTTCTAAAAACGCATATTTTTCGCATAATTTTTGATTAAGTTGATTCGGAAAAAAAAGATACAAGACATAAATTTTTTGGATAATTTTTACTTTACCTTTGAAAATATGATACATAAAATTTAAAAAAAAATGTTTTTTCAGACCCTTATAACTGAATTTTTCAAACGACATCCACACAAAAAAAACCAATGCTTAATTTGCCATTCCTAAAATTTCCCCTTGAATCTTCTTGCGTTTTAGCTATTGCAACATATGTGGGTTAATATATTTTACTATTCTGCCTTTATCTTTGTTATTAATATTCGATTATAACAAAATGCAACGAATATTTTATAATTTAATTATGTATTTTGACAATATTTTTTATTCAGTAATAAAACATTTTAACAAATTCCGAGTTTATACGTCAAAAAATTTCTGAGAAAATGGATGTAACGGACATATGGACGTGAGTAATCCTATATTTGAGTGATCCTGTGTGTATTTCATTTTAAGGTATGGAACCCTGAAACTTAATATTTTAATAAGTTTTGTTGTTCAAAGAAGTAAATATTAAAAACATAAAAAAAAATTAAAACTTCAGGAACTTAAACTTTTCTACCCATTAAACTACTATTACTTTAGATTATTAAACTATCCTGCGAGTGACGTTGTTATTAAATATTCGTAAAAATACCACTATAAAACATAATAAATTTGCGAATCATACCTTTAATTATTTAAGAAATTACAGTTTTATTTTTTGTTTTTAAGAGATCACACAACAATGAAAACATTATAAATTGTTTTGCTTTACACAATTTGAACACATATTCATATTGTGTGCTCCATTTATGTTTCGTTTACATTTCATGCATAGTTTATTGTCATTTTTCTGGTTTTAGACGATCACAAGGCACATACTTTTCAAGAATTTTATTCTTGTATTGTTGCCGCCTAAGGAATAGTTTCAATACCTGAGATATCTATTATGAGCTCTTTGATATCTGACCGTAATATTGGAGTATTTGCTTTTTCCTTTAGGTGAGGCTACGTAAGAACATGAAACACTTCCAAAATGAAGTCGCGCCTGGAATTACTTTTCTTTTTATTTCTTTAATTGTTGCTCACATAAATAAGGTATGAGTTTATAATTAAAATATTAGTCATGTTATAAAACAAGCACAATGGCCATCTACGGGTCTTTACGTTACAGCAAATAACAGAACAGATCTGGCATACTCTATCGACAGCTCATTTTGTTGAGTTATACAATGATTAATCTGGTTGACACCAGAAATAATTGAATTTTATACTACAATATTTATGTTATTGAATTAGTACTTATCCCAATTTTGTCTTGTGTTGTTGACAACTGATAAATAACTTTTTTTTGCTTTAAAAGAAACTAAGGTCTGATCCGTCAAGTAACTAAAGTCTGGCCGTCAAAGCAAAAAACAGATGTCTCAATTCGATGAGAAATAGAATCCTTTACTTCATTTGGTATTTCTCTTCAATTACTACGTAACGTTCCTACCTGCGTCAAATTGTAAAAATCATTGAGAAGTTTGGAAGCTAGTGGTACCGTTGGGAATCAATCGTTCATAGTGATTTTGATTGGTGCCATAAATTGGTGAATTTAAACTTTAAAAATAATGATCAACTAGCGGCTCGCTTCTTGGCGCATTTTCTTTACCCAAGTAAGGTGAAGCATTCTATACATATTTGATTTTTACATCGGCTGCTATTACAATTTTGATAGCATATTTATTTTGGCTTGTTAGGCAGATACATCCACAAAGGTTAGCGACCCCTGATTCCAACTAATTGCCCATTAATAGTCACGTAAGAACCCGGAGTGTACCATTTCTTGCAGTTGTTTATGAACGTCTCCTATATACCCCGAAATACTGCAAATTCTTCTTGAACAATGTCAGTCATATCACCGAATCTCAGACTGATTAGTAGACGCCAAAATCTATTCACATAAATACAGGCTTTGAAGCGGGAAGTACTATATGATGCAGCGAATAAAATTTTTGAGGGTAGCAGGTAGTAGATAGTATAATTGCTTTTTAGTGCAATAAACACGTAACAGCTCGAACAAAGCTTTCAATTCACGCTTATCAGCATTGGTTATTATATTTGTTTATGGAGCGTAGTTTGATTTTTTTTACTGGACTTCCTTTCTTATTCGACTTTTCGACGTCGGTATACTTGACTATTTCTTCAAGACTCATCGTTAAGAAATAAAGAGACTATCTCACATGGTTTATCGATATTATGTGCTTCAGCTTGAGGCCGCTCAATAAAACATATGATATTTCTGGAAGTAGCTCGCGTTCGTAGCTATCTAGCCTTTGTGTTACATTTTTGTCAATTTTTGCCTGGAATAATTTTTTTCTTCTTGGTATAACAACCCTGGGATCATATAGCGTTTTGTTTTGACTACTCTGATCAGTTTCAGTGGGTACAGAATTTTCAGAATGAGAAGAATTAGATTCTATACGCAGCTGTTCCTTTCGTAACTGAGAAACAGGAATATAAGAATCAAAACTTTCTACATTATCTGGTGTAATTGCGTAATCTTCATTATCATTTTGGGTCAGCTGATGCTCTTCCATTTTTAAGTTATCTTCTGACAAACTCCGTATCTCTTACTGCTCTGCGCTCTCGTCACCATCTTTCACTCTCGTCATCTCGTCATCATCTTCAACGACTCGAGAAATATATATATATGTGTATATATATATGTGTATATATATATATGTGTATATATATGTATATATTTATATATATATATATATATATATATACCCAAATTAAATCTTAATCATATAAACCCAAAATAAACCTTAATCAACATAAAACTTCGGTAAGAAGTGATAAAAACAAGTATAATTTCCTTTGGTAAAAATGTAAGTCAACACTAAACTTTCGTAAATTTTTCGACACCTTGCTATAACTCAATACACAAATCACACTCGACCATAATAACAGTGCTTGGTACGTTGACGGACATAACCAAGAAGGTACAGTAAAAAGGGCGAGCTTTGTTTTTTCTGGGAATCATGATTTTGCAGTCGTAATATTTACGATAGTTCAGTAATCTAGGGTTAAATAAACAATTTAAATGTTTAAGCTAATCGAAACAAACACAAGAAATCAAACGTTTACAAAGAAATTGCTAGTAACAGCCACATACATAACACGCCGTAATTAATTTGCATCCGTTAAACTCAAGTTAATCGTAGCAAGGCTACAGCGTAAGATTTTTTTCTAACCTAGTTTACATGGTGGAAACCCCAACCCGCGCAAACAAGTGCAAAACAACTTCGCGTGTACGGTAAACAAAAATTGGTTTACGTGAATATTTTGAACGACTGCATATTCCATGTCTGACGGATTCACTTTGCTCACAGACGCTCACATACAAGTAGCACAATAATTAAGTTGTAAATGTTATTTTTTGTTACTTGTTGGTAAATTAAGTATCAAAATTTAATAGAGTAATTGAAATGTTACTTACTGCATTTATGATCAATAGTTTCACTGTACTTTTCGCTTTAGGTACAGCGTGGCTGAAATGTGCTTTAACCACCATCGCTATTATTCAACGCAACAAAAATCAAGTTACTTTTATAAGAGTAACTTTTCTAGAGATTGGCTATTCTAAGTTACAATTTATTAATAAGGAATAAGAAAAGAACTGATTTAAGTTAAGAAAATCATTGCGCCTTGATTTAAATAACAATAAGGATCATTTGAGAAAAATTTCAATCATCGAATTGAATTATATAATTTTTTTTATATTCTTCCAATAATAAAAAAGTCGGTCAGTGGTGACAAAGAACTGTTACATTATTACTTTTTACCTATTCATTAAAAAAATTGATTTCTTATTGTTTTTTAACAAATCCATGTTTTATTCTAACTTCAACCCTTAATGAAGTTCTCGTCCACGCCCTACGCCTTTTTAAGAGTAGTCCTTCTTTGAGGTTATTTCTTGATTTAAGGAAGAGACAAGAATTAATATATGAAATAATTTTTTATACCTGGCTCGCTAAAAACATAAAGATATATCATTCTATTGAAAGAAAGCCTAATTGTATTTAAAAATATACAGATTTTTAACAGTGTATGCAAATGGTAATGTAAATAGATATATATGTTACCTACTTTACATTATAGCACTAACATATTATCATAATATTAGCCTAGTATATAAGGACATGACCAAAGGAGAGCTGAGTTGAGTAATCATGGCCATGGCCAAATTATCGGGACAGAAATAGGCCACCCTTAACCACCACTGAATAATTCATGACTCAACCTCGCGAAATCCATTTTTGAAAATATTACTCGACAATATCAATTAGTCACTGTAGACTTAATGTGTATGTACATATAAGAAAATAACACAATCGCGCAAGTTTACACAAAATAAAGCACGTTACTTCTTCGATATTTCCTACCTTGTGTGCAATTAATACAATTTGATATTTAATATAATTTTCAAGAGTAATGATATGCTAAGTATACTGTAAATAAAAAGCGAGTAAAATATCGTTTGGATATTTGTGGCCAACTGTTATTATTTGAGCTTGAATCCTAAAAAAATAAAAACCGCTCCAATTTATAAAAATTCACGGGAATGCAGCGCTCTATATGTGAAAACCAAATAGCTGGACAAGAAATTATTGTATCATACATTAAAAATGGAACAAATGTAATTCCAGTTTTAAGTAGTTGAATGCTATTGTATTATTGAGATTTGGCAATCACAAAATAGTTTATTTGAAGCACCAGTCAAAAAAACAAATTTTGTAGGTTCTTGACTACCTTATAATATTAAGAAAAAATTGAGAAACATTGTGCTGGGGACAAATCCATTACGTTTAATTTTCCCCAATATCTACTTTGAAACAGCACAAATTATTTTGGAAGAAGAAAATCGGCACAAATTATATATAAAAAATGAAAATAATGTCTTTAATACCTTTTAAATTTGCTTTTATTTAATGAATAACATAACGCCTTTTTCTAGTAGAAAAATTGACAAGGGATTAATGTTGCTTAACGACTTTAGTCAGGAGGTTATTTTCTAATTTACAAATGGAATTAGAAAATAACCTCGTGGATACCTGCACCGTACGGGAAAAAATATATAGTAATTAATTCATTAGCGAGATTTTCTTAAATTACTAAAATATAAAATGAAATGTACCACTATTCAAATTTTTATCAACGTGATACAACATTGTACAGAGTAATTATATGTATTAATTGAAATCTAGTGTGGATCACTTTCCTGTTTGGAAATAAATGATCAAAATTTGTTTTCGTGTATCATTTGTGTGCTTTTATTGTAAGATTTTGCATACAGTCTTCATGATTTTGATATAAAAATTTCATCCTTGATGTAAAAATTTCATCCCGAGTATGCTTTTGGATCACTCGTATACTCTGTGACCTACAAATTTAATTCTACACATACCCACAGACAAAGACACAGAAACAAATAACTATGCACGCGCACACATGAATCTAATCACAATATAGAAATGTTATTACTTTCAAATAAATTTAGTACACAATAGATTCATACAATCTTTCTATTTACAAGGAGGGAAATATATAATTCCAAATTATACCAAGAGAGGGATACTGATCTATTATCACTGTCCTGATAATTTTGAAAACAACCATCGCATATGTAAACACAAAAAACTTGTTAAATAATTAACCAAAATTTGGGGTGAATTTTCTAAATTCGTTAAACAAACGAAATAACTTTACATTCTGAAACACCGGCTTCTAGTGGTTTTATATGAATTAATATACAATAAATATTGTGTGAATTAAATATTTAAAAAAATAATAAATAACGAACAAAATATAGCGTTGATTTTGCAGTGAACGATTGAATATTGGAGCCCAACATTCATAATTACCACCATGTTACTCTTGACTAATTTATACTCAATCCCTTACAACTGGCAAATTCAACATCTACACAAATAGTGCCATGACAGTGTAATTTGCATGGAACAACATTAATTAAGCGCGAGACATGCCTAGCGTTGCATTATTAAGTGCGTATGAGTGAAATACTTATTGATTGGAGTCGTGTATATACGCGAAATTTGCTAAATCCCTTTAATATACAGCACCAGACCTGATTTTGTTTATTTACTTAAGGAAATTTTTTTTCTCGAATGCATTTAAAGATCATATTATATATTCACGAGAAACTGTCAAATATTGTTACTTGACTTAATTGTAGGCAAAGAGCACACCCCACTAGTTAATCATTTGAACGTGTAATAGGATTTTAAAGGCCTAAAAATGATATAATATTAACTTGTATTAACGCAAATAAAGTTTACTAAACGTATTTGTTTATTATTTTTAACTATCTAGCTATAAAAAAATATGACTACTATTCCTGCTGCAGAAATATTGGGATGTTTAATAACTTGATTTCGCGTGATACTCTAAGACGGAAATATTTTGGATTTTTCCCATTTTATGTACATACATCTCTCTGATGTCCTGGTTTCAGGAGAGTTTCTCAGTTAATTTTCCATTGGTCAGATGAGAATGTTCTGCCATTAGGCGTCGTAATCTTTAAAAATAACGACTTTATTAGGGCTCATGACAGACCATGAAATCATATTATAATCCTCGTTCCCAAAATTTCTCCACTAAATTTTTGTCTCCTCTTAAGATATCTTGACCCAAGAGGAATACATAAAGGAGAAAAGGTCGCAGTCGTTTCTATTTAATGTTGTCCATTGTATATTGATGCCACCTATATATTGATGTTATAATTAATCTGTTAGCTTATAATTGAGTACGTAAAACAATTAATGAAGAATATTTAAATTCATTAACTTTGCAAACCTGGCAAAGGGAATAAATTAAATTATACATCTGCTCGCAACGGGTTGTACTTAAGTGAAAGTGGCTCGCACAAACCGTCCAAGATAATCAATGCTTTGGACGTTAAAATCTTCATTAGGGGAGGAAAACTTTGTTGGAGGTCTTTGTTTACTGCAAGCAATGCACAAATGAACCGCCTTTACTAAGAAAGTTTTCATCAAGTCTTTAACCCTTTTTACTCTAAACATTTGTTCACTGTCGCGTCTTTTACGTTTATATTTCATCTCTAAATTTGGTTCGGTACATTCATCAGAATTGTTTCTAAAAGTAAAAACACGCTAAATGTTATTGCAATTTTTATCCTAAGTAGGAATTAATTATTTGGTACAATATTTATGTAACGATGACATTTGTGATGTAAATCATTTATGTAACTATTAGACTCCAAACATTATCATAATGTTTACCTGGATACGAGTTAGTTATGATAGATAGAATAGATCATCTGGTACGTTCATCATTTTTCAAACTAATATATTTTTTCTATGCCCCTATATTATTTACTAATCTTTTGTAATATATTTTTCGTATATTTTTAATAACTAATTATAATCAATAAAAAACTTAAATTAAACTAAAATTCACAAATTTGAAAATTCGCAAGGGAAATTCCCTCCACAGAACACCTTGTCACATTGTAGATTATCAAAGCTCACGGATGGTTGCCCATACGACCAACTGACGAGATCAAATCTGTTATGCGTGGCCCCCTAAGTGCATTATACTGAAGGCTAGTAGAAAAGCATCATCAGCTGATAACCATGAACGGTTAAGAGCATTATTATAGAAAAGAAGAAAGGTGATCTTTATTTAACGTATTGTAAACTTATTCACTCTTTTTATTTCATTATTCGTATTACCTGTATAGCCTATAAATGCCATTATCACATAGTTCTTGCGTAAAGTAAGAAATTCACGCTTACGTCAATTTTACACTCATATTTAGAATCTACTCACTTTCAGTTTCACTTACCGATTTGTAATAGAAATGCCATCAAATTAATATTATGGTAATATTTAGAATCTATTCAGCTTCGATATCTACATCACCTATTTGTACTATAATTTTTATACAACATTGTACCAAGTAAAGTATTTACAGTAACGTATAAGTCATGGTAACATTTAGAAATTGCTCATTTTAATATTCACATTATATATTTACGCAAATAATGTCGTTGTCACATAACTATTGCACAGAATATATTATTCCCACTCATGTTACGTTGTGATAACATCATTTACTTTCACTATAAATGCCAATGTCATATAAATGCTGCACGACATAATTAACTCGTATCCAGGTAAAAATTATGATAATGTTTGGAATCTAATTTATCAATGATTTACTTCACAAATGTCATTATTACATAAATATTATACCAAATAATTATTTCCTACTTAGGATAAAATCTCCAAAAAAATTTTCCATGCTTTTACTTTTAGAGGTTTTATCACGTACGTAAAGTTTTAAATTTAAAAACTCCAAAGTGTGTAGTATTTTTTTAAGTCACACTATTCCAAGGTAGCCAGATTATTTGCTTTCTCTAAGAAATATAGAGAGTCACTTCAATCACATTTAGCGTCCTAATGCAGTAGCAGATTTGGTCTGGAGATGAGCAAAGTAATAACTGCGACCCACGGGAAATTTCAAATATTTCAATAGTTTATTTTGACTTTCATGTTAAATATCCGTTGAAAAGTTTATGGTATCTCAAAAGTATTTTTTGCAATTTTAGTCTCCAAATGCCGAAAAACACGTGAAGAAATATAAGTATTTTGATGAAATATACGATTTTTTTACACCTGTAAAAGATGTATCTAGATAGGAAAAAATAATATTTGTAAAATAACCATTTACCAAGTTTAATAAAAATACTATGTATGCTAAAATATTTATACTTTCACATATAAAGTTAAGTGTTTATGGGCCACTCGTTGTGCCAGTCCACCTCATATTGGATTTATCCACCTCATATAGTCCACCTCACATTGGTTTTATTTCTTTTACATATAATAAAATATGTCTGCATTAAAAGAAAACCATATTTAGATGCCTTTTAAGATACGATATTGTCTTATTTATGTATACTTACTGAGATAGCTTTCTATGACTTTTAAAAATATTTTATGTTATTGAATTTAGATTAAAATTAAAAAATTAATTTTAGCTCTTACGCGCATAAATTATTTTCTTTGTAAAGAATTTTCTGCCCTTTACAACAGCTAAGAAAATAATATTATTGTTGTTTATAAAAATATTACGCAACTGTAATTAAAAACGTTGCAGGAAAAACTTACATTACAAGTAAAATATAGCCTGATCTAATCCATTACACTCGTTAATGCATTACTCTTTAATTCATTACACCTAGCATAGATGAACTTTTGGTATATTTAAAAAAGATATGCTTTTAATTATCTATCAGATGCTTAATATAATATACATAGTATATAACTCAATCCCAAGTGCATTAAAAAATCATAACTTTATATTGGTAAATATGATAATGATCTTATATTTAAATCAAGTTTACATTTATGGTTTTAAAAGGATAACAACACATAAATATTATCATATATTAACCATCGTTACAAAGTGTCTTACAATATATCTAACAAATTATTAATTATAATCCGTTTTTCACCAACAATTGATTTTTGATAGCTATTGAATTATTCAGTTGAGCTAATTCGAACGCCAAATTAATGAATGCTTAATGATTATAGCAGAGACGATAAGAAGCGTTTGTATTTTGCAAAGATTTTTTGTTCACAAAATATGAAACCCTGTAATAGTTTCTGAAGTTAATTTATAAATCTTACATAAAATGGCAGATTCTGATATTTATAAAAGTATTATACCCTATTTTAGAATTATGTGCCAGTAAACAGAATAGTTACCGGTATGAGATCAAAGAGTTAATTAAAATGTATTAATTTACTTGATTTTATTTAATATAATTTTAAATTCACAATAATTTTATTTTAATATACTGACGTATTACTCTTCGCTTTCTATCCAATCGATAAATATTATTATGCATGCGGATGGCGATGCTCACCAAAGTAAACATTCTAAATAAATATATGATCGATCATTAGCAATCACCTTCCTCCCTGGATGTTTCAATGCCCAAAACAGATCGTGTGGATACTCAAGGAGTAAGATGGAAATAACGAACTAAGGTCGAAAAAAATATATTCTTTCCAATATATGGTGAGTTAGAAGCATAAGGATGCGGGCCGGAAAGGCTATCTATTAATTCTATTTTTGTATATTAACGTTTTCACTAATTATCGTGTTCCTTCGTATTTAGGAAGCGTTGTAATTTCAACAGATCCGTAAATATAATTCATCATTCTTAATTTTATCATTTGGTAAAAATCTCAATTAAGTTTTTTTTTCTAAATGTGTTTTAATAACATCTAATTGAGTCATCGAAAGACCTAAAAATTATAACTTTTTTTTTAAATTTTAAAACTTCAGAAAAAAATTTGGTGTTTACATTTGAATTGAACTCTCACCAAAATTATTTTGTTCAACTAGCATTAACAATCTTTAGAAAACAAAGCAAGTATAAAACTCTTCTGCCTAATTGTTTCATTAAAGTGTTAAAGGGCTTTATAATGTACGTATTCCGTTGATAAAATTATTGAATAGAGAACTGAATTCATAGAATAATCTACACAATTAAACTGGTTGAATTTTGTTTACTTTTCATAATTTGTTTATCCACAATTCCCTCAAATATCCCGTATTTTACAAGAAATACTCCGAATATATTTATTACAGAAATGCGCGTTTCGAAATTCTTATTATTTGCGGAATTTTTCCTTGACAGTTCTTAGTATATAAATTAATAAAAACCGGTTTCTGTACCTCGTTAGAAATGGAATTACTTCACGAGTATCGCTAATCATTCGTCGCTATTGCGGACTTTCTTATTTTTACAATATGTATTTAATAACATATGATTAAATTAAATAGGGAATGGGGAATATATATTATGTGTATAGAGAATATCCCAAAAAGTATCATATCAAGGATCATCATTTTAGTCATCGTTTAAAATCGTCATTACGTGGATTTCTGAAAACCTTATCTTCTTCATATTATTAAGTTCATCAGTTCTGGAAATAAGGTGGGGAACACATTTTTGTTGTGTGTTTTTTAGGATATGTCTGGAGATATATTTACGTAAAATTATCAAAAATACTTTTTTTACATTTGCAGTCCTTTCAAACGATTCCTCAAAATACGTATGGAATTTAAAAAAAATTAAGTAATTCTCCCTCCTTCTTAAAACTTAGAAAATGTTGGGTATTAGTAATCGATATATATATATATATATATATATATATGTATATATATGTATATATTAGTTATTATATTTTATAACTATGCTAAATTTCGAATTTCTGCTTGAAAACCTACGACAGAAACAAATATGTCAGACACCAGATAGACGGACACATTAGTAATATACAGGGTTCTGTATACTGGTAGCAAACAATAAAAAAAATTTAATTAAGGGTACATTTAAGAAAAGCAACTGAATCCCAATATTCAAATAATTTCCTTTTCCTAGAGAATTATATATGATTTTAGGTGACGTCATAATTAGAACTATAAAACGTAAACTGTGCTTAATATTTCGTATCAAACTGAATATTTTTTGCATCTGTAAATGTATCTTCTAAAAACTGTTTATGATTGAACATTCACTTATTATACATACATTGTTACCAGGTGTTTATGCAAACCTAATTAGAATTTGTGCCGCCTGTTCTTACGTAAAGTTGGAAAAGTAAAGCTCAGGCGATGTTGAGGCGCGAGAGCTTTCTACGTTGAAGCTTTGCTACGATAAATATGAATTATATAAGAGATAATGCAACATATCGCCGTGAACGTGTTACGACATCTTGCGGCCTGTAAATATTTTGATATATAGCGACGGTGCTTATTTCTATCGAGTTACTTATAAATAAAGTTTAAACTCTCACGAATCAGTGTTTGGAAGCAAAATGAATATCGCGCTGAAGATGTTTGTTAATATTTTAAAATTCCAAAGTTGACTCTGAAAGATTACAGCCTCTATATTATTGATGGCAAAGCTGTTAAAGAAAATTGGATAAGCGATATCTAAAATAACATATTTAAAAAAAACTTAAAAATACTCTTTTGTAATCAAATGACGCAATAAAATAGATCAAATTAACCCAAAGTTGCTAGATATGCTGCTAGTCCTTCAGAACATTCATTCTGGTAAAAAAATGAAGCAAATGAGTCATTAAGACAAGCAAAACGAGTCCAAACTCAATGGGATTTCTGACCATTGAGAGATTTCCGCAACTGCCTCTCTCCTTCATCATTATATAAGAACGATAGTATCATATTATTGTATTATCATCAGAGGTGCAAGAAAATGTTCCAAACTTTTAAGTCGATAAGACACATAGAAGTGAGTAAAAATATATTTTTTCATATACGTAGTTAAGTAGAATTAAAGCTAACAAAAACCGGTTGATAGTGCCAAAAACTACCTTAATCTGGTATACTGGGAGGTAAATGGATAAAAATTATAACATAGATAATAAAATTATCTATTGATTAAATATTATTTATAGATAAAAATGTTATAAACATTTTTTTCTAAATTATTTAAAAGTTTATATAATTTGAAAATAGGCACCATCTCCTTTTGCAAAACATCTTATTGAAAATAACTATCACCTTCATACCAACATTGCTCCCCATATATTGCAAGCAATTCAAAAGGCAATAAACTCAATGTCCTAGAAACATTCGAAATAAACAAACAAATAAAAGACACCAAAGTTAATATCTTAAATGAACAATTTAATACAATATCATTGCCCATACTCAATATCTTCTAAGCATAATATTGTTAGACAACATTGATACTGCATTTAACTTCAAAGTGTTTTAACCCAGTCACACATTTAAGGAAACATATAACAAAAGAAAACAAAAAAATGGGAGATATGTAAAATTAGTGATGTAACTTTGTTCCAACCATTGCATAAATATATTACTAAGAACAATATTCCTTTAATTTATTACCCACACCAAAATACTTGTACATTGTATAAATTTCGAAAATGTAATAAAGACCATTAACATAAAATTTGGAAAATCTAGTCAAACTCCACTTCCGCTTTTGTTTTGTATAATATTTAAATTCTGTTGGAAGTTGCTATCATTTAATATCTTCAAATTGCCCACATGAAGATGTCATACAACGAAACCTAGGTTGCGGTTAATTTTACATAAAGCAGATATAATACTGCATCACGTAGTTTTGTGAATAAAAATTAAGTGATAATGAATTTCTACAAAATTAACGCCAAATATATTCACAATTAAATGAAACTATGTGATGTAGTATTATTTCTACTTTCTTTAAGTTCTTTACCACGACCTAGGTTTCGGTTTATTACAACGAAACCTAGGTCGTGGTAAAGAACTTAAAGAAAGTAGAAATAATATTACATCACGTTATTTCATTTAAATGTGAATAATGAATTTCTACAAAATTAACACCAAATATATTCAATACTAAATATATTCAGTAGTTTTCTCTTTGCTATACCTCTTTTTACCTATTTCGCTAACTTTTATGTTAACTTTTCGTAACAACACTTTTTTTGGTCGAGTTAACAACGATTCTTAAAACATTACACAATGTCAATAATTCCCATTGGAGCGTTTTTTATAATATAGTGAAAATCTTGGTCAATAAAGAAATGTCGAAAAGCAGCACCGTCAACGTAATTGCAACGCAAAAATTTCTGTAATTTCGATTCATCTTTGTATTAGCTTCGATTCTGTTTTATTGGCTATTTAATTAAATTCTTGTAAAATAAGAAACGAAAGTCATCAATAAGAAATAAATATTTCAATAAAATTACCTTGATATTTGGGATTCTTTTTAAACTTTTCAAAGATTTGTATTTTTTTCGGTACTTGTGTATTAAAACATGAAACATATTGGAATGAAGTCCTTATGGCACGTTACACGCTTGGCGAATGAGAGCTAGCCCAAAAAAGTGTAATGTTTCGACCACTACATCTGCTACAGTATAAAAATATAAGATTTTGACTGACACCTTTGCTAGAATATAAGCGTTCATATGTTTACAAGCGAATGTCCAATTATTTTTCTACTAGCTTTCTATTCTCAAACCTTTCGGAATGTATTTATTTTCATTACATTTTATTGATTTATGATTTATTAAATACTTATATATCTAATTAATGAATTTATCTGAAGATATAAAAAAGTATAAAAAAGCCCCCTAATTTTCCCCGTGCTTTTCATATTTTATATGTAAAATCAAGAGAAATACATGTAAAACTAGATAATTAAAAAATATTAGTAGATTTTATTTTGTTTAATATTTGCTTGAAATAATTACTTAGCTAAACTGTAATGACATAAGGTTGTGTCGTGAAATTTATAGCGCTAATTAAAATTTCATTAAATAATTTTTACCATAATTTTACATATATATTATTTGTAATATTAAATTAATTGAATGCATTCACTATATTATAACTTTTCAGTTACTAATCGCAAATAAAATTAAAAGAACCCATAAAAACTGAAGCTATGAAATGTCAAACAAAATTTAATAGCTCTGTTGAGTACATTTGAAAAACATTTACCACACTTAAATAAAGAAGTGTTAACAAATGTTTAATATCAAATGACTGATCAAATTAATTCACTACTGATCGTTTACCTGAAACTAGAATGTCACTGTAAGCAGGCAAATTATACTTAAATTAACATTCTTTTTATTCATTCAAAACCTAAATTTATTTAACATTCGGCCGGTGTTGTCGCTTATATTACAGTTAGCACTGTTTCGTCCATTATTCTAATTTAAGACTCTCTTAGTTTCACTTTGGTATGATGTTGAGTGTGCCAGTTTGGGATTTCTGCATCTAAATCAATTTTCAAAAATCAAATGACATTGTTTCATTTTAAAAATAAAATTATACAGATTTTTAAACGATTTGAAAGAAAACTCATATTTTGATATTTAATAACTAATTTGGATAAATTCTTTATTTGGAAGCATATATCGCCAATTAGGTCCCATAAAAATGTAATTACAATTTTACCAGAGAAATTAAAAGAGTTTGGAGTTTGCTGTAATAATCATCTTGTAAGACACAATAATAAGTTTTTTTTTGGTAAAATCATGGTATAATATTGGGGGCGGAACATGGTGATAGCAACTAATTAGTGATGAAGAGTAATGTTATCGGGTTAGGACTCGTTTCACTTGTATTTAAGTGCCAAAAAAGTAACAAAGTAAATAGGTATTTAAGTAGACCTAGGCATATATAAGAACATGAAGCCACTTTTTTGCGAATTTTTGGAGATGGTATCAACTGAAATTTAGTATTTATTTTTCAGTGTATGATCATCTCAATGTATCTCTTTCTCACTATAGTATGCATACCATATTACATAATGAGAAAAATATGCGTTGACTTGGCACCGATCTTAAAAATCTCAGGCAGTAGTAGTTCGCAAATTTATTTACGTTTAGAAACAATATTATAGCGCAAAATTTCTAAGCCATAGTATTTTCATCATTTTGTACTTTTCAATAGGCTCTATTTAGGATGGTAAATTGGGTTAGGATATTTTTTGTTCAAAATTTTGTACATTATCTCACGTAAATAAAACGGCAGTCTAGCTTGTGAGAGACGTAGCTTTTCCGTGAGTGATACAGGCTAATTAAGGGGAGCTTTATAGAAGATAATTTTATATTATCGCGCTTACCTTTTTCTTTTCATGAAATTTTGAATTTTGCTACCAAATTGCGTTTCTTTTTGTCATTACTCACATACTGCCCCAGATTGCAATATTTTTCTTTGTAACTCATTTATTACGGTATAATGTCAGACCCGACAATTTTTAAAAATTTTTATGTATGCAATTAAAATGCAAATTAAAACTCGTTAATTTAAGTATTGAAATGTTACTTTCAAGATTGAATTTGGCAGTACGTAAAGTAAATTGAAATATTTAATGGTGTCTGCTAATATATATTAATTTTAATTTATCTCTTTTACGGGTTGTTTTTTTCTATATACTGGAAACAAAATCCTGATGGAATATTTTAATGCTTTTCCAGAATTATCTATAGACTAAACTATTTTCCCATGAGCAGATGGAATAAATAAAGCAGTGTATAAATTATCGAATTTCAGTCGGTCAAATGAAATACAAATTTTAAGACTCATATACAATAACGTACTGGAACGTCAGCTTTGATAAAATGATATACAAATCTAGGTTTTAACCATAATTCTGCAATAAACGTGATATGAAAATAATTATTGCGATCGTACAATTTCCCAACAATGTCAAATTTTAAGTTGTGCAAAAATTAGGCGTAATAATTTAAAATATTTGTTCGCAATTTTTCTTTGATTTATCAGACTTTTTACTTGGAAAAATAACGTCCGCCGCCAGCTAGAATGCTGAAATCAGAAGTTCAGAGTGTTGAAAAAAGTTTGACAGTTTGTAAATTTGGATGTACGAGGTGATCTCCAAAACTATTCATCCGATTTCAAAAATTATTTCACCAATATTTAGAAAGGACCTTCTGGATAGATATGGGTATATTATCCCGTTAAAGAAAAATTTCTCATATTAAAAAAAGAGAATTTTTAAAATTTGGATGTAGGAGATGATCTCCAAAACTACTTATCCGATTTTAACAATCCATTTACCAATATTTAGAAAGAACCTTTAAGATGGACATAGGTTGTATATTATCCAGTTAAAAAAATTTCATACAACGTAAAAAAGTTAAATTTTGTAAGCTTGGATGTTAGAGGTAATGACCAAAACTACTCATCCGATTTAAAAAATTCTTTCACCAAAATTAGAGACGATCTTCAGGGTGGACAAATATTGTATATTATCCCTAAAAAAATATGGAGACCAGTTTTACAACGTAAATCAACGAAAAAACTGTCGAGCAAATAATTATGGGCGCTGCATTAACGGTACTCATGGACGCTGCCTTAACGGTAAGAGATATATTTATAAATGATATTGATATTTATATTCATATAGAGTGTCACCTAATTTTATACATTCCACTACAATTGTAATTAAGGAGTAAACCCCAGTGGCGCTTCGGAGCTTACAAACACAATGTTTTTTCCTTTCTCATGATCTATGTATGGTGTATAGAATCATATTATTTCATCTCAAATTTCTCTCGACTCCATATTTTTTTCTCAAAATAATGGTTTATTATTTTAATGATTAAAACTTTTTCATCCTTCATTACAAAATGATGTATTGGTAATAAATTTATTTATATTTCTATACTTTTTAAACCATTTTATTTCGAATGATAACTAATATCGGATTATTTTTTATTGTTCTGAAAAAACTCTCCAAAAAATAATTTTAAAATAACCTTTTTTATATTTCTTCAAAATATCTGAAATGGAACGTGTTGCACAGATATAATGAATCTTTACATTCTTCAGACGATTTTATGTACATACTGACTGTTTGACTTATGAAAAATGTTTTTTACCTTCGAGTAAACTCCACTTTTTATTAAAACTATACAGAATATATTAAAGTCGAAGACTAGATAACAACTACAAGATCAACATTGTACTTCAAATGACGTTACTGAAATAATTACACGTCAATTTTAACTGAATATTGTTTCTAGAAGAAACATTATGACTTATTTATGTTAGAAATTATTGAGAAAGTTTTATTAGAAATTGAATCACTGAAATTGGGAAATTATACTACGAGTTATTAGGTAACTTTTGATAGAAATTGAACAACTAAGATTGGAAAACTTCTGGGTAATATTGCTACTAAATTTTGATTTATACAGAACTTACAAACTTAACGAAAAGGTGGAAAAAGTAACTAAAAATAGAAAAAATAAATTCAGTGAAAAAATTGCAAACTCAAAATAATTTATGATGAATTGCTCCACTAAATAGTATGATTAAGCTAGACTGAGACGAGATATATTTTAAAATAATATTGGAAATTAATTTTTTTAAAATCACTTTTTGTACACTCATAAAATCTATATACTTACATAATAATTAATTGCATAAATAAAATTATTATAAGGAAATAATTAATAAAAAAACCTAAGCAAACCGTTAGATATGAAAAACTTTTCCAAGTCAAGTACCTTTAATTTTAAGCAGAAGTAAAAAATAATAAAAAAAGTCCAGAATTATTTGTAATTGTGTCTGAAATTTATTCAAATGATTTTAAAACAGTAAAGTAAGGTTTCTTTGGAACAAGTAACACATTTCTCTAATAGATGAAGTTGATCAAACATTTAAAAAAGTAACAATTATTTTATTTACCTTTTGTATTATTCAAAATAAATATTTTGGTAGCTTTATTGCGCGCATATAGTATATATGTGTGTGTGGGTAAAATTTAATTATTCGAAGAGCTTCAACTTTTATTAACAAATAATTTTATATAAACTTTATTTAATGACCTACATTTCATCCAAAATATATTTCATTCTTTGAGTATCCCATATAATCAAGTCTATCCTATACTATCAAATAGCTCTAAAATAAAAAAAAGAATTGTACATAATTTAATCCTTGTTAAGAGTTTTTAATTTTTGGACCATTAATTATACACATGGATAATTAACAATTAATAATTTAAATAAAAAAAACTACCCGCGTAAAATTAAATTCATAAACCCAATTAATATTTCAAAACCTTTTCTCTTTATTTAGTAAAACTTTCACTTATTTTCTGATTTTTGTCATATTACCCAACTTTGATTTATAATATCCACTAGGAATTGATTAGGAGTGAGTAATTAGGAAAATATAAGATATAACTCGAACAAAATATTTCACTCCAAGTTTCTTAAGTGTTGTAATAAAAATAGTTTACGAGGAAACGAAAATATTTTTATTTGCAGTTCAAGTTTTCTAGCAACATATGATAATTTTCCCCTGATAATTTAAATACATGCATTTATATTAAAAAAATACTTAAACAACTACCTTTTTTTAAATATGGTCATCAATTTCAACACATCGCAATCAATCCCAAATTTATACCGTAAGATAAAAATACACGCATACTTAGATTGTACTAAATAATTGTCATTGAAGTTGAAAAAGTTTTGTTGCAGCACAGCTTTAAAATAAAAAGCTCCCTTGCCTCTACACAGCTTGAGTTTGACATTTTATACTTTAGGTGAGTAGCGTAAATCCTAATTCATGTGTATATAACGCGCGGTATGTACGAGAAATATATATTAATTTATTGAAATATCTTAAGAGGCTATTCGTTAGTTAGATTCTCTCTCTATGAAAACTTTCGTGTGAAATACATGGAATCAAATTAATATTTAAAAACATCCTATTACCTATTTTCATGCTTTAGGATTTAAATACATTGTATAAATTGGATAAACCATATACATGGACGCGTTTGACTATATTTACTGATTATGAAATTTATTTTTTGTTTTACTTTAATTAGTATGTACTAATAAAATGATGTACTTTAAAAGTTACTTAATATACATAACTTAGCCCCAAAAAATAGGGTAATGTTATTTTTTAATATTGCAATGATTCCAGGTATAACATAGTTATAGAATATTGTAAACAGTTTTGTTAATACTTTCATCTGTGTTCTTCTGTTTTGAACCCTTATTTTCAGACTGGATGTAATAAAAAATGTAAAAATATTCCTCGTTGAATTTTTCTTTTTAATAGAAATGCCCAATATAAAATAAACGGAAGTGAAAAAAAGGATTTTATTATACTATTTAAAATTAAATTTACGTGTCTGGCACAGTAAACGAATTGCTTTTTGTTCATTACAATTTTATTGTCTATTTTCATATTGCAGAATTTAAATCAGTTGTATAATTTAGAAGTGAAAGGTATGTATGTTCGTGACTCTATGATAAAAATATTACATATATTTTATTTTACGTCCTATACTAACAACTATTACTTCCAAAATCACCTATTTACTTCCAAAATCACCTAAATACATATAATGTTGGCCAAAAAAATTGTTAATTTTCCTTGCAAGTAGTGAAATATTTATTGTTATGACATAAAATTCTGTAACCTATTTTGTTAATACTATCGTCTTCTTCTGTTTTGTAACTTTATTTTCACACGAGATATAATAATAAATATAAAAAAGTTTAAATCGTGGCATCATGCAGTTTATCCTACTAATTATTACGCCCATAGTAAATAAAGTATTAAAGTAAACTCATGCATTAAGGATGCTGAAGGAATACTTAAATGTAACGACAAAATTGTTTATTTTAACAATTATGATTATTTTTGTTACTATATTGGGTTGAAATATTACACAGTTTACTCACAATTATACGTAAACGAAAAATATTCATGAACTGCTCCTTTGGCCAAGAGAAATAGTCACCAAATTTTAAGGGAAAAAGACATACAAACCACGCTTACCAGCATAATGTCGTAGTTCTTGGTACGTTGTTATTATATGACACATTGTTTTCTGCAATTATTCTATGTTTTCTATCAATTATTTGATAAATTAGGGTAACAATCGTTATTTCAAAAACATAACAATGGAAGAAATTGGTAGCAACGAAAACAATTTGTAAACATTAAATTGTACGATTCTTAACGAAATTAGGCTATTAATATTTTCAAAACTATCCTTATGTTTTTAAATTATTTACTTCATTCAATATTTCCATATAAATTTATAACAAAATATTACATAGAAATTTTAAATATTGTTTGCAGACATGTATACGACTAAGTTTAAACTTAATTGTTCACCTTAATCGTACCAACGAAGGAATTAAAAGAATAATTGCGGAAAAATATCTCGAGATGATAAAAACATGATATTTGCAATGACGATAATGGGTAACAAATTACGTTATGGCATATTTAACATCTAAAATTATGTAAAAGTTTGTAAAAGAATTTTCCAAAAAAATACATTTATATTTATTTAGACTAAAATATAATTAGTCATTTACAACAGAGTATATATTCAATCAGTTATTGAAGATTTTCCTAAATTTAAAACCATTTACATATTACGAGATAAAGAGTTAATACCAATTTCTAAACTTATCATAAACGAAAAGATATTAATTTCGCAAACGACTAAACATTAAAAACATACTAATATTTATATAGATCAACAGAGGTCCGCACACTATTTTCAAATATTGTTTTCATCTTCGTTAAAATTAGTAGCATAGGTAAATTTACTTTCTACGAAATATCCATATTCATTTCGATTATATGGACCATAGTCAGTTGTATTATAAATATTGTATGTGGCATTAGTTTATATAATATATTTTGAATATATTTGACATTAATTTTGTGGAAATTCATTATTCACAATTAAACGAAACTACGTGATGTAGTATTATTTCTACTTTCTTTAAGTTCTTTATCACGACCCAGGTTTTGTTGTATTACAACATCTTCGGGTGGGCTATTAGCAAAGATCTTTGCTTAAAGAAAGTAGAAATAATACTACATGACGTTGTTTAATTAATTGTGAATAATATATTTTAGTTTTAACCTCCAGTTTCGGTCGCATGTAATTTAAAAATGTCCTTCTTGGAAGAAAAATTACGTTTTTATGGCCATGATACAAGGTATATTTATTCAAAATTTTCATAGAAATCAGTCAAGGAGCCGAAGTCAGACAAACAAATTATTAAACTGAATTCTGAATTTCTAATAATAAGGTACGATTTGGATTGTCTGGAATAGGTGTAATATGGTTAAAGTAAATTTTAGTTTATTCCGAGCAATCTTAATTTCCTGTTAAGTATATAAGGCAAGAAGCTTACTTCTCTCCATTCAAGATCCCAATACACTCTCGTGCAATAAAGCCTACCACGTTAAAAAGTGAAAACAATATTTCCTACATCATCCTTGTCTATCATTCTTTTACAAAAATGAGACACTGATATCGTAATAATTATTTGTACATGAAATATTATTTTTTTGGATTATACGAAACAATTTTAATTTTCAGTAATATACAACATAGAACAAGCTAGTTTCTCTACTTGCAAGATTCCAAAGCACCTTCATAGAATAACGGGCTCTACGTTCAAAGTAAAAAATATGTGTCCAATAGCATCCTCGCTTCTCACTATGTTACGAAAAGGAGATAAAGGTGAACATAATTACAAATAAATATATAATTTTTATTAATAAATGAATATTTTTTTCATTTTTATCATGTATGTGCATTACGAAGTATGTCTTTCACAGAAGTAAAATCAGCGAAGCATCACGTAATATAAACACGACATATGCCCTGTTGCAACACATCCAAGCACTGGTTCCAAAGATTCAAAGAAGGGCATTTTGACCTGTCCAATGAACGTCATTCAAAGTGACAGATCCCAAGTTACGTTCGTGTTGTTTAATGGAGTAATTTTCATGCTATTATAATACAAATGAAAAACAACTTCATGCTTTAAGAAAGAAGTGAAATTATTCCGTTTGGCTATCAAATAAACTAACACCCTTTTACCTTCAGAGCAGATCCAATATATGCTTGGAACTTCTGAAACGTTATAAAAGTTTCTAGAATAATTCTTGTAGGGTATATAAAGAGTGCGCCATTCAAACTTTTGTTCAGTGTGATTTCTGTTCAATTGAGTAATCGGCGAATAAATAATAAATTTAAAATGAAGGAGAGGCTAAAGTATCGGGTTACAAGATATGAAAAGTGGGTGGCTTATGTTAATTTTTAGCTTAAACGCCAGTGGCCAAGAACGGGGCGAAAAGGTGTACCTAAACCAAAATATAATATTGGACAAGAGATACTTCTGAGGACAGGGTGGGGCATAAATGGAGTTATTCATTGAAATATGCACAGAGAACTCTTTCATGCTAACAAAATAATTACAGTTAATATTTATTGTGAACAACTGAGTAAAGTTACCGCTAAACTTCATTTAAATTAAAGCAAAGTTTATTTTTTACGTGACAATGCTCGTCCCCACGTAGCAAACATAACGCATGAAAAACTACTTTCACTTAGATGGACTATGCTACTTCACCCACCGTACACTCCAAATCTTTCACCATCTAATTTGAACTTCACCAGTTTTTCAGTCTAGGGCTCAAAGATTTCTACAAAGACGGAACTTTAGTCCTGCTTATACTTTGATGACAAGTGTTAGATATCGACGGTGCTTATATAATTAACGATTGATTCTATTGACGACATGTAAAAAGTTGAAAAGTTTGTGGATATAGCCATCTATATCCAAATATATAGGTTTACAAGTTGCCAACCTAATATAACGTTCTGAAAAAAAAGTTTGTTGGTGCTTATGTCTTACCGTTTTATTTCATATAAACATGAGACTAAATAAAAAAATTGTTAGGATATTTGTCCTTTTAAAACTTCTATCGAAACATTGTTAAGTGTAATTAAAATAATTATGATATTTGTAGTCTACATAAAATTATTTCCATAAAAAGTGGCCGTGACTAACGGACGAATGAATGGAGAAGTGAGCGATTTTAAAAGCAAACATTTTTTAAGAAAAAATAAATTATAAAAAAGCAACAAAGGATTTAGCAAATTTCCAAATTTTAGTTGATATTATCTTTTAAACAATTGAGCCATTCGTTTGTAACAAATCGATATGATAATTATAGTATCTTTATCGTTTGGGTGAGAAAATGTTAACAAAAAAAATTTATATTAAATTGGTAGATAAGTTCGATTGAAATGTTTTCTTAACGTTAAACTAAGTTTATTAAACAAAATGTTAACGGCAATCAAAGTAAATCAATCTCCAATCACTTACCCAAAATACTTTAATAGCCCTTTAAAATGAATTCCACTTAAGAAAATGCAGTCGCAATGAATCAAATGTTTACAAACAGACCGCAAATTACAGCCACAGACATAACATGATCTGATTAATTAGCACTCGTTGAACTCAAGTTAATCGTAGCAAATTTGCAGCCTAGAAAACTTTCCCGCCTATGGGTTGCATGAGCTTTGCGTTTCAAACTTAACTCACTTAATGCAAACTCCAAAGCGTGCAAACAAGTACGAAATACAACCTCGTATGTGCGCCAAAGACAAATACGTTTACGTAAATATTTTATAACACTGCATTTTAGACACTGGCTGGATTTAGTTTGTTCACGTACAAATAGTATGGTAACAAATTTCTGAATATATTTTATTGCACTTCTGTGTAAATTGAATGTAATAATTTAATGGGGTTATTTATATATTACTCAATATATGGAAGGCATCAACAGATTCATTGTACTTTGGACACAACTTGGTAGAAATATGGTATCATCGCTAATTTCCCACGCCATAAAACCAAGTTATCCCTGTGAAAATAAATTTTCTTAAAATGTATTTATTAACATTTTTAAACAATTTTACAATTTACGAATCCTAAAAGAAGGTATTTGGCTTAACAACACCGTTTCAACTTTTGATTGAATAATAAAAAGAAGAAGGTCTCAGTACCTTCATACTGTTCCATTATCGTCAATGTCAGTCTCCACCTTCAAGCTGTACGTTACTGAGATTAAAAAAAAAGAGATAACGCAGGACTACATTATAAATTTATATTGGTACGTTACCGCATTTCAAAAGAGTCCTGATTTCAAGAAATACCACACGAACGATAGTGAGTTTTAGGTATATCCAAGTAGATTAAAATAAAATTTATCCCACATCTTACGCTTATTTTAACTGCATTCTGGTTATACACTTATGATCTTGATTGTTTTATTCTCAGAAATTAATAAACTAAAAATTAATAATTTTAAAAAGTTACAATATTATGGTGTTATTTAGGGAATATTAAAATGTTACAATATTAAATGAATATTAAACCTCAATGTTATGAAAATGAGGACGGTAAAAGTGAATATATTAACCCAATATGATGAAAGTGTAAAAGTTAAAGGTAAATATTACTCTTATAACTCAATATTACGAAAATGACTACGGTAGGAGTTATTTTAGATTACTCCATTACTCTATTATTTTAGATTTATTAATATTATGAAAATGAATAAGTTAGAAGTGAATATATGTACTCAGTGTGATAAAAATGAAAACGGTAGAAGACAATATAAAAGTCAAAATGTGAAAACAAATTCACTAATTTAGTTATTTATAAGGGTGTTTATATATTTATTTCATCTATAAAACATTAAGGGTATTTAAAGCCGTAACCGTTAGCGGAAACTAAAGTTAGCTGCATAGTGTTCGCAACGGAATACCTTCGTCGTTAACTTTTCAACAGGAGGACATGGCAATGTTTTATTTTTGTCAAAATAGCCGTGTAATTTAATAGTAAATTAATGGTCTATCATTTAATGATAATGTAATAATGTAAAGAAAGTATACAGTAGCTTTTTCAAAACTTTATGAGAGAATTTCGTACAAATATCCTCAGCATAAGAGATAAACTAACATCGCGTTATCGTATGGGTAAATTAGGCGCCCACTAAGAAGAAAACTCTACGTGTGTCTGGCCTGCTAATTGAGCTGCCAGGTAACTATCACCGAGAACATATGGTAAGTAAGTTTATCAACCCACCACATGCTAATCCGTAACTTCAACGTACTGTTAGGTTGAGCCGAATGATTTGTTATATATATATATATATATATATATATATATATATATATATATATATATATATATGTATATATACATATAGTTCTTTTGAAATGGAAAAAAAAATATATATATATATCTTGAAAATTTATATTGGCGTAAGTAAATGTTGAGTCCTGAAAACGTAATGTTGATGTAATATTTATTAGACATGTTTCTATTTTTGAAAAAAGCGGTTGTAACTGTTCAAAGTGAGCACTGTAAATTTTAAATCAGATCTCTATAAATTCTAAGAGCGTAATTTAATAAAATGGCCGAGAAGTTTCGCGTTTGCAGTCAAGTTTGAGATCCATTTATCTTACATTCACTTTCAATTTAAAACTTGATCAATATAAAGGAATATAAATGAAACTCTTGAACATGAGTGTATGCAGAATTGGTTTTAAAGTGTTGTGAAGATTATAAGAGATGGATAAGAGATGGAGAGACGACACTCAACAAAGCGTAACTTCGGAGAATTAAAATCTCTTTATAACTCTCTTCGTAAATATAGCCAATTTTTATCGAAGAAAATAGTCAAAGTTTTGGATATGTGACCAATAAGAAATAAATTAGAATATTTTAAGGTTTTAATTAAAAGTTTAATTTATTAATCTAACTATTAAAGTTTTAATATAATTTAAATGTTATTTGTATAAACTGCTTATGTACCTATTGCTCGAAATATTAAAAAGTGGGACATATTAGTTCAAGTTTAAACACTAAATAATTTAGCATACGAATATAAAAACCAGACGAATATATTTCGCAGTTTTTAATTTCTTATAAAGCTAATGAAAAAATTAATATCATAAACACTCTACGAAGGACCAATATTTTTCATTTAATTTATGCAAAAATTTACTTTTGCATTGTCACGAATGATTTTCAAGAAAAATTGTAATAATTCGAAAAACAAAAACGAAATACGATAGAAAGTTCTTAATATCTTCTAGTAGAAATTTGATAACGGTTTAAATTTGTTTCACGATTTTATTCTTTCTTTATTTAGTGTTATTATCCAGTTTAAATGTAAGCGTACCTATATAAGTTGTAACCAGTTTATAAACAATTTAAAAATAGTAAAATTTTTTTGTCACTAAAATATGGAAACAAATGTACCATTACTCGAAGTGATATTTATCAAAATGAAGTGGTGTTATGTGAAGGTACCTTAAGTGTCAAATACGTATGTATGGGGTGAAATCGGGTTTGGAACAATTTTATTTTTTTTTAATAGTGTAATGTGTAAGGTATATATATACTCGGTTAGTTTTTCTATGACTGACAAGGTAAAAGAACTGTCAAATCCAACATTTACATAAATCATGCTATTCCCGTGTAGTTTGCTTAGAAGAACATTAATTCAGCGCCAGACATGCTTAGCGTTATATTATTAAATGACATCTGAGTAAAATAATTATTTATTAGAAATGCATATGTACGCTAAAGATGCCAATTCCGTTTAATATACTAGTAAAATTCTAATTACAAAACAGAACATGTATTTTACATAAAAATCTATTTACGAATAAAAAAAGAGATCATCTGCCATGTTCAAATGTAACTGTCAAAGGTTATTATTTCCTAAGTTATAAACCAGAAGCACATCCTAGCAACTAATTGCTAGTGAATGAATTTATTATTAAATTTTTTTTAAACCTTTTATTTGACTTAAATTCATTAACAAGAAAATATACTGCTATTTAAGTTCGTAATTTACAGCTATTTAGTTTTCGCCTGGACTGTTATCTATTGTTTTAATACTAATGTTTGTCTTGTTTACGTAGTAGATTCATTTACAGTAATTTTTATACACAACTAACTTGTTACCTGTAACATGAGTAATTATTTTGTGCCACTAAAGTGTCAAACTTTTTAGGTTTTCTCATTTTTCATTTCTGACTGTAATTTTGTCTATTCATTATTGGGTCAAATGTTATATAATCAGACATTAATTAATTTCACACTAATGATAGTTTTACAATCAAAATATTATCTCGTTGCACCAATATTGAGGTAGCTAATAATTGTTTAACACTGAAGATCCAAGGACCCTAATTTAGACTTCTCCCAATTTATGTACATGCTTATCTATTATACCGTGATGACAATTTAGTTTCTCATCCGATAGATGATTAATTAGTTATTACGCGTCATAATCTTTAAACATATAATTCAACAGGGAGTCTTCCCATAAAGTCCTTTTATTGTTTTCGTTCTCGAACTTGTTAAAACATATTTTCGCCACTTGTAAGTCGACCATAAGACTCACAATATTATTGAACACATACTGACGGATTGACGAAAGATTGGTCGACTAATTGTAATGATTAACGAATTATTGGATAAATGTTTACAATTCGACTATAATTTTTTGTCAGAATTTTTTTAATATTATTAAGAAATTGATTGAGCGCCTAACGGACAGACACCGTTGACTCTACCATAGCATAGTATGAAAGTATAATATTTGTGATGGTCTTCACATAGTGACCCACGTGTAACCTATAAAATAGATGAAACCGTATTTGATGTCCATTTTCGTTATTGTAATGAATTTAGTAGCTTGGTGCTAAGTGTAATGCCAGTTACACCCCACAGTTATACTTCATAACCTAGGCCCATTTCCACCTTGTGATAAAATATTTCGTTGTAGTCGGTAATCGTATTGGCGTGTAGCAAGAAGATGTACAAGATGTAGAAGATATTTTCTAAAAAAGAGCTCAAATTCATATTGTGCTGTTAAGTTGAAATTTAAAATGAACTGATTCAAAACACTCACATAAAATTGTAAATTAAAAATTTTCTGTGATTCGATATCTAAGGTCTAGCAATGTTTTTGATCGGAATGTACGTTTTAAAAATAAATGAATTCAATAGAGAAAATATTTTTGGTATGAGAGACGACTTGTCAAGTTTTGACAAAAATATCAAAAAGATTTTTACTCTACTGGCCGATAAGAGTCTTCTGTACTGTGCATGACATGTGAGTAAGGAGAAATCAAGGCCGTGCAGATTAATTCAAGAATAAAGGCAACAAAGCCACAAAATTTTGTTGCTTTGATTAAGCATCCACCGGATTTGTGGATTCCTCGTCTACTAGCATTAAAGTTTTAATCCTAGGTATTTTAAGAATTGTAACAAATTGTAAAAAATTGTAAAAATTTTATTCAAAGAATTATATATAAGAATAATATTTCAAAGAATTGTAAATTTTTTTTAAAAATTCTTTATTATGATAAATAAGCAGCTACAACCAACATGTATATTCTTCATAAGAACATAAATTTCTAAGACTAATTCCGCTGTACAATTCCAAAATAAAGCCGTCTGTTTGCCATTTTAATAATTAACCAGTAACTTTTCAATTGAAACTTAATTCAAACAGTTAATAAAGGCTATTTTAATTCATTAGAAAATTTTGGCAAATTTGTCAGACAAAATAAATTTAATTAAACGTCTGCTCGCAGCAGGTTATTTCTAAGTGAAATTGGGTTGCATAAGCTGTCCAAGATAGTCAATATTTCAAACTTGAAGATCTTCATTATTGGAGGAAAACTTTGGTTAAGTCCTTTGTTTACAGTAAATAAGGCAGCAAAAAATGAGACTTTCATATTTGAAATTCTAGTATTATTATTATCTTATATTGATGTTTTACTCTAGATCTTTGTGCTCACAACACGTGCGCAATATCGTATCCCTCATCCCTAGGTTGAGCCTTTTTATATCGTCGATCCTGTCTCACTCCCAAGTCACATAGCTCATCAACCATTTTGTAGATATAAGCTTTTTTGTATTCAACCGATTTTTATTAAGTGTTTTAGTAAAGTTCATTAATATAAAAATAATATTACGTTAAATAATTTGAAATAATTGTTTGAATAATTATTTTGGCAACAAAAGAAATTATGAAATTAATTTTATATTTTTGAACTCATAATAATTTTGAAATTCAAGGATCAGAAAATGTTTGAATATTCATAATAATTATTATTACACTATAAGTGTGGTGTACGTTTTAGAACATCATTACTGCCGCAATTTGTAATTGAATGTGTAAATAGGAAATGTTTTATTAGTTAATATGAGCATAAACTGAATCATCGTCTTAGGTAATCAAAGACCTAAACCAAAAATGTAATGTCTTCGTATTTTTTTTGGTATATTTCTTATTTATCATATCCTTACAATGGTAGCATCGAATGTCTTTAGAACTGGCCCTTTGTAATGATGTCAATAAAAAAAAATTATTAAAACGTCAAATACCAAACTCTTTATTAATGCACTGAGGTATTTTACTTCCATTTGTGACTCTTATATAAATTGACGTCAATATGAAAATTGAATCACCTCAGATGATGAATTTGAAACGAGAAAAGTTTCGGTTATTAATTTTTATGACCTTAGTCGTGGTCTCAATCAATTGCAAAGTTACAATATACTGTGATCCTAATTTAATTGCTTACTACTATTCTCAAGCCTGTTTTAAGGAATTAAGTCATGATAATACTGACCATAATGATTGTACGCGTGACATACGACCCACAATAGCGACAACTCAACATAAATTCAATGCGGCGCTGCTCATGGCAAAGACTTACGAGAGTAACCTATCTACATATTGGACCGAGTGTATTATGGTATGAGTAATATACAGAAAATTCTTCATAAACTTTTAGGAGTCAAAAGTGTTTTGCTACGTTTTATTGAACTTCGACCAAATATCCAGCCAGGGTATCCCGTGATTTGGCCGACGCTCAAAAAACTGTCACGTTAGATATTAGAAAATTTTAACAAAAATAAATCAGATGTTGCATTTTAGGTTAACTAATGTGGCGAAAAATTAACATATTATTACAAACCCGAAAGTAATGGTGGTCCTCGCAGTGGATATTTCCTTTTAAAGAATTGTCTAAAAAAGTGACAAAAACATAAAATGGTGAAACAAAAAGTTGTACTCCTTTTTCGAACAAACACTTCATTATGCAGCTTATTTGATACTTTTAAATAATAAAGAAAAGTTACCGTAGGCTGGTATAACCGCATTTGTTTACTTGTTGTTTTGAAGAAAGTTCGTGAGCAAACACTATGGCAGTAAAATCCTCCTTCATCATGAAAATGCCTCCGCACCTCGCATTGTAAGATTTTCATTGTTTCTAAAGAATAAAAGACAAAATACGAAGGCGACATAGAAGAAGCGATGACTGTATTTGAAAAGGCCGGAAAAAATACTTTAAAGAAAAATAGACCCACTACTTCTTTTGGGGTATCCATCCAATAAGACGATTCATAAATGCCACGAAGACTAATTTGAAAGAACAAATTAATTAAAAACTTGCTAGTTTTTTCTATTGTTTATGTACAAAAACAATTTCAATTCAATTTAAGGGTCAGCAGTTTCAAATAAATAATCTTATTTGTCGTATTTTGTGTGGATACAATTTTCCCAGAGATTTAATAAATCTTGTTTCAATTGAATTGGAAGACCACCTTCTTAACTACTCCTTTAACGTTAACTCTCTGTGTACATCTGTAATATACTGATGCTACTGAAAAATACGCAAACAAGTAAAAAGGCCTTTCAAATCAGCAAATCAATTTCGTCTCTGGGCGTAAAAAAATTAACCATCTTTCTTAATACCAGTCATATTTCAAATATAATAGTTTATAATTTGTGATTAACGCTACGTTCGCGTACATTTCCTTCAATACTTAACGAAATTCTTAAAAAAATTTGATTTTGTTCTTAAAATTACACAATCTTTTATTCAAAGGCATTAGGCGCTTTTGATGTACACGTCATTTTTTTTAAATTATAGGATACGTGTTTTTTACCAGTTAAATGCACGATGCTATTAGTAAATTTTTCAAACTTCAGCTTTTACATAATGTAGATGTATTTTTGTGAAACAATGAAGTGCATCGATGAATTCATAAAGCAAAAGTCCCCTACTTTTTTAAGCCGCAGGTTTGAAGGGCGCTGACATTTTTCTATTTACGTTGAAAACATTTAGTTAATTTCAAAAACATTTCGCGTCACAATACGGCAGCAACTTTAGTCCAGCGGTAGGTAAATGTTAATGAGGTAAAACGATAATATCACCACTAATAGGGTAAGTGGAAAATATAAGATCCTGTAATAGTTTTTGAATTATTTCATAAACAATAAATAAAAATGGCACATGTCGATGATATTTTGAAATACTACTTAATTCCTGATACCGAATTATATGTTAGGGATGAAAGCAAGTGAAATAATAAAACTGCGTATCCATATTGAAATAATTGATCTTCAGGTCTCTGGGAGATAAAGTAATTAGAATATATAGATTAATGACACGGCGATGTTTCTATATATAGATTAATGACACTGCGATGTGACTCCTTTTATTCCCTCCATTTTAATTCTGCCTATTATATTATTTTCATTTCAGGGTAATCACTTAAAACAATATTTATGAACCAAAAGAGTATTCCAAAAAAATAAACATTTCAAAAATTTTCTTAAAAGTCAGGTAAGTAAAAACGAGGACAACCAGTAAAACCATGGATGAAAGTGAAAAACCTACCAAGTGTAATTGGATTTACGTATTTAAATTTTGGTAAAAACCAAGAAATAAGCAGCATACACCATATTGTTTATTTTTATATTTTTTACTTTTTCATTAATTTTGATGAATTTACAACAATTGAAAAATCTTGACTTAGTGATAAATAGACTCGCAACAGGCGAATGAAATCCTTATTCGAGAATGTTTCCTATTCTTTGCCTCCTGAAATTAAATACATTGAAAACTGTTTTATTTGTAACGATTTAACAGTATTGTTCCATTTAGTGAGGTATTACATTTAGTTAATAGATAAGTACTCCACTGACGTTTTCAGGTATGGAGCTATGGAGTTGATTGGTGGTTCACGACTTACCACTAGTTAGGACGATTTGTAAACAAATCTCTTTTATTCGTCGTTATATATTTTGAAAAAAAGAGGCACTTACGATTTTTTTGATTAGTTCAAATAAAAGCGTAGGAAAATTAGATTTTATGCAACAAGTTTATATAAATATTATTTACTAAGAGAAAAAAACGTTTGACATGTAAATTAGCATTTCTTTTGGTTTTGTGTTAATTTTAAATTCCTTGTTTCAACAAAAAAGAGGACCTTTACTGGCAATATACTTTATTTAACAAAAGTTACAAAAGAAAACTAGTATCGAGTGTGGCCTTTTCTTGCTAAAATGACTGCTGCAATTCTTTGTGGGATGCCCTGGATGAGGTATTTAATGGTGTCATGGGGCATACGCTCATATTCGGCCGTAATAACTGGTTTTAACTCTCGAATATTCCTTGGGGCTGGATGTACGGCTCTAACACGCCGTTTTAGGATAGCGCATAGATGCGGATATCGCATAGATTTCTATAAACGGAGCTTAAAAACACCGTCAAGTTTGTTGGTACTGCAAAATTTTGTTTTAGGACGGAGGTCACTCAAATAATATATTGGATATTCATCACGGGTCACGAAAGCTTAATGTACAATTAGGAACCTAAACTAAGGAACAGAATAATCATTGGGGTTTTCCTTCTATATAATTGCCTACAACAAGTGAAAAAAGAATGAAGGGCTAGATGATCGTCTCTTCATCGGGCAAAAGGGTTATAATCCGACGACCGTTCTGAAGAAAACAGAAATCGTTGCGCTAGACTAGCATACTAGATATTGTTTGCCTCTTGTTTTGTTTTGGTAGAAGTTCTGAAACAACATCATTGCAGTAGTATCCTCCTTTATCACTACATCGCCTTCACGCACTCAATCCGAAGAACGACACGCGATGTAGTCAAATATTCGACAACATCCCGTGTAGAAAGTATGTATCACTGCCATACAGACCCACCCTTGCCATACTCATTCCCAAAAATAAAATATAAACTGCGAAGAATACGATTCCTGGATACCAAATCAGCTGGGGCTGCCTTCGACAAAACTGTGGAAAAGATATCCAAGGAACAAAGACTGACTGCGGTTCCATCGAATGAAGCGATGCATAGGGTACACGGAAATTGTCTTGAAAAACAATAAATAAATTTTGAATATATTTGGCGTTAATTTTATAGAAATTCACAATTAAATGAAACTACGTGATGTAGTATTATTTCTAGTTTCTTGAAGTTCTTTACCACGAACTAGGTTTCAAAGATCTTTGGTAATAGCCTGCCTGAAGTTGTTATAATACAACGAAACCTAGATCGTCTTAAAGAACTTAAAAAAAATAGAAATAATACTACATGACGTAGTTTCATTTAATTGTGAATAAATAAATCACAAATTTTCTTAGTTTCATTTTTGTAATTTTGAAATTTTCAGTATTCCCATAATATATATGATTAATATTTTATTTCATCTGTTATATGGTCACATTAGACATTTCAGGGGTTTAATTTATTTAATGGTATAATAGTTATTTAATTTCAGTTGGTATCTAAATAATTACAGGGTTAATAGGCAAAACTTGATTAAGTTAAGTAAATAAACAAATTTTAGTTAAAATATGTTTTCAAACAAATACACCTCTTCCTTATAACAATCCTGATTCGTATAAAACTTCGATTCTTGTAGGAAATATTAATTTTTAAGTCTCGGTATTTAACTAGTGAAATCGAAATCTTTTAATTATTATTATGTCTTTCTGTCTACCATAGATCACAGCATGTGGATTAAATTTTTTTAAGTACTTCCAATACCTTAAAATCACACTTGACGATAAACAGAAAAAAAAATATTGTCACTAGTAAAGGGAATACAGTCAATTACGTCAAACAACGTTTTCTGATGCATTGTTTCCACTGTAATACATGAGCTTCTAAAGTCAGGTGCAGTATATTCTAATCCAGCCCACCTTTTTAACCATTTACATAAAAAACCTCAAAAAATAAAACCAACGGTATTCAGTAAGGATTACCATTCAACATTATTTCAATCCACTTACAATAATAAATAAAAGAGATAGACGTAACCAATTTGAAGCTATTAAGATATGCAAAAATTTTAAAATCATTTGTAGTACAACTGTGCCGCAAATAATTTAGGCGAGGTAAAATATTGAAATTTAACTCACTTTACTCTGATGCAAAAACCGCTTAATTATCTACGAATGCATGGCTATAGAAGGCTAATTTAATGTGAATTATATGTATTTGGATAGTTTTAATAATACGCTAGGATGCATGTATCCACATGCGCGCTTTGAAAATCGGGGAGGGGGGGGGGTAAAGCGTATCTACTTAACGTAATATTATCAACGAAGTCAAAAAAAAATATTATACAGCTTTTACTAAATGTGAATATGATATAAACAAACTAAACTACAATCACCTGTCTCAGTAGCTTTTCCAATGGTTTTCTACTGAATATAAATAAAACAATATTATTATTTAATCGAGAAATGAAAGTGAGCACGACTGGATCCTGTATATATTCAGAAGAAAGTGTGTAACTATATCATACTTGCTATAAATTACTTGAACTATAGTAGTGCGTTATTATTTTGATATCATTTAAATAATTTTGTTACCTCTAAACCTTTATAGTTTATCAAGAAGAAGTAAGAATTATCACAGTTTAGACCATAATTCTCAACAAATCTGCGACTATCAATCTAGCGACTATGTCCAAATGGTAATTACAATGTTACATTATTTTGCTAAATTTAATTAACATTACTTTTAACGTGCTACACTAAATATTTTTATAGACTAGCTGCTTTATTATATGTCATTACAGCGAACACATATAATAAATGTCAATAACCTGTAGTTATTTTATTAGGGAAAGTATATTTTTTACATTTCCATGTATTTTAAACTTCATAATGTGGGATTAACAGAAGAGAATGCACAATTTTATTGAGAACGAGACGAAACTTTAACATTTCTTTTAACTGATAATGTAAAGCGGCTAACTGATAATGTTATTTTTATAATATTATAAACTATTAATGTAAATATTTTCTAGGCAACGACTGATGTAATAACAACTTGAACTACACTTGGGTACAACGACAAATTTCTAGGCAACAAGTGATATAATGACTACTTGAATGACATTTCGGTAGAATGATAGAAACATAAACAGCTGAAGACGAACTACGATATTGCCGTGGTTAATCTACGAAGAAGATTTAAATTATCCAGTTTGGTCAAGTAAAATAATCCAGAGATTACATTTTCAACACAGTTAAACCGTCATTGAACTTTACGATGAAATTACGACTAAACTGTATTAAACAATTCTAAACTAAACTAATTTAAACAATTCAATCAGCGGTTTAAACTGTGATCATACTGGCCTAAATGATAAATCAATAATATATTAGCAGCTATTAAATTTTTTATATGATTGTGCTATATTTTTGATGTAGTTAATATTAACAGTTTATTTCTTATTATTTTATATTGACGAACTACATCAGTCTTCATCTATTTTGCTAGATATTGCACGCATTCGTAAAATTAGAATGCTTTTAAAATTACTTTTTTTTAAATTACAACGTGTTCAATTTAATAAGCAACGATATATTTTTTCTCTACAAAACATTAAGGAATGTCCGTAATTTTTATTATAGCATCTTTACAATAAAACGAATATCTTGACCAATGGACAAATCTCGAGTAGCAACACTGTCAATAAAGTAATTGTAACGTAGGAATGTCTTTCATTTCGATTCATCTTTGTCGTCGCTTTTGTCCTGTTTTATTGGCCATTTAATTAAATTCTTTTGAAATCAGAAACGAAACATATCAGGAAGAAAAAAGCAATTCGATACAATTACCTTTATACCTGCGATACTTTTTAAGTTTTGTATTGTTTTCCGTACTGGCGTGTTAAATCAAGAAACCTATTTTTTTGTCACTTGTTGGTAATATATTTGATCAATATATCGCCTTACTTCCTAACAATATTACATTAATAAAATGGTTCTCTGATTTTAATTAATATTGTTGTGGTTACAGAAAATTTTTGGTCAAACCTTTCAAATTATTAGACAATAAATAATTTACAATTGTAAAAAGATATGATGGAAAATTTATATAAAATATAAATTTGATTTTATTTGTTTAAAAATATAAATTTGATGTTATTTTTTTTTTTATTTTTGAAAAAATATAAATGTTTTAATATTAGTGTAGAAGAAACTATGTAAAACAAATCAAAATTTAGTTTTTTAAACTAACTGAATCAGTGGCAGAAACAATTATTTAAGCAAATAGTTTATGATTTATCACAAATTTTGTAAGTTCTTATTCTTAGACAATTTTTTTTTACATAAACCTACCTTTTGTATACTAAATGGGACTACGACAGAAACAATGATACAAAGTTTATGTTTTTTTTTAAATTTTGTATATAGTACTGAAAGTAATTGCATTATTTCTTTTTCTTTGTTCCCTTACTCATTGTTTATAAAAATGAAAATACTAATATATAATAATATAATAATAATAATAAAATAAATCGACAGAAAAAATAATCAACAAAATCGGTCGAGGATTGCGAAGTTTGTACTCATACGTACGCACACAAGGTCTTATATGTGTATTGACCAACGGACGGAGATGCATGTCAGTGTGCAAAAGCATACCCATAAAATCACCCGAATTATAATACTTCTACTACCGAAACTAAAGACTGGAATGCTAGGCGACAACAAAGCACACACAAACTAGGTATTAGCAATTATAGTGTTAATTTATGATGGCTTTTATTAAATTATTCTCTCGATTCTTAACTCTTTTATTTAACATTACTTTACTATGATAAATGATAGAATTAATTACGTCAGTATAATAGTCTTGGGATAAGTTTCACTTTTATAAACAATTTCTATGAATCTTCCTTTTTTTGACGATTATTCTCAACTTCCGTTTTATGTGATTCTTCTCACCTCTTTCTCCGTTCATTAATACTTTTAACTTTTTTTCAAATTTTTATGACTACCTTTTCATTGTCTGGTCAATCGTTATGGATAATGACTACATTTTCATTGACTGGTCAATCGTTATGATTAAATATTTGGTATCACTTTAATTCAATATATAAATATAATAAAATGTATTTAATAAAAATAATGTTATTAAAGAAAAAAAAACACATTGTGTGCCTTTATTTGTTTCTGTCTAAATGTAGCGTGTAGAAAAAACAAGTAGCCTATCATCGGTAACTTGTCAAATGGCAATAACGTGCAGTGACATATTTTGTCTTATTTCTAAGTCATCAGTAACACTGTTATTCTACACATTTGTTTTGATTTCCATGAACAGACTGAGATGACTTTCGATACATAATAAGTATTTCTAATAAGATCACTTTAAAAACTTTTTCCCAATTGAAAATATTATTATATGTTGTTACATGGAAAACTTTGCTTATTTCTTTACCGCCCGGAAGATTTATTTTTGGTCTCCTTTCATCTTGTCTATCTTCATATTCATATAAATTGGAAACAAAGGAATTTATAGATATTTAAATTAGAACGAAAATAATTTTAAATTATATATCGTATATCTATACACGTAAAGTATCAGCCTTCGCTATAAACTCTTTCAAAATGAATTTATTCTTTGCCTCTTTATTAAGCTTTTGCATAGTTTCTTTAAACTTTATGCAGACCACCTTTATTTTCTGGATGCTAGAATAATAAAAACTTAGTGGTAGATTAGTAGATAAGTAAAAATTATATAGCTGTTGATTCAGCTTAGCTCCACGTCTTATTTATTTCATGTTATGTCATTTACCTTCAGATAACGTCATTTGTCTCCATGTCATATATAATTATTATTATATATTATACTTTAGATTTTTACATTACCGTATTGATTAGAAAAAGCTAATATTAGGGGGGGGTGGGAGAATATTTAAAAAAAACTTACTCCATTCGTCCTCTTCTATAATTTCGACAGTCGTAGTTTATTAGGTTATAAAAACTTGGCAGTGGCAAAATTTAAATTCGAAATGTTTGAATTTAAATTCTCCACTGATTTTTAATTTACAAAATATTTTGTGTAGGGAACGATCATTTTGAGAGAATTCTCGTGGAATATGTGACTCAATCTATTTACTTTAGTGTAAAATAAGGAACCATGGATAAAGTTAAAAGTACTACAAAAATTTCATTTCAGTAAGGCCGGCCATGTTTGCTGCATAATTTTTGAAATCCTGTCTAACTTAAACGATATGTTTTATTGAACATTGTTTTTTAATAATTAGTTATAATTTAAACACTTCAACTATAATATGCAAAATAGAACTTGAGAATTGAGACTTTAAATTACTTCCTATAATAAACAAAATTAATATAAATTATAAACGCTGCCTTTAGGTAGTGGTCGTGTAAAATGCCATGTCCACGAAATTCGCTGATTTTTTTATATGTTATTAAAACTATAAATATTTAACTTATGTTAAAATATAACAATAACTTATGGTAAAATTTTGAGAAAAAATTGCTCCCAAAAATAGTGCAATCAACTTTATAAGTACATACAAAAAAAAAAATTTCTCCACACTTTTTACATTATTAAAAAAACGCGTCAGGCTATTTGTCCAAAAAACCTAAGTCATTGTGAAATAATGTTATATTAACATTTTGAAAATATAAAATAATTATTTACAGTTTAGTTTTGCTAAACATCGCTCGCAAAAATTGTGCAATTAGCATTACAGAAAAGCAAGTATCTCACCACATTTAATTTTATTTAAAAAACGCGAAAATTATTTTTCTTACAAAATTTTGAAATTATTTTTATTAACCTTTCGTAAAACAAAAAACAACAACCTTAATTTGGTAGAATTATATTTGCTCTTTATTATACATTTAATGATACTAGTTTTAATCAGCGACTTCGCTTACATGGGAGAGAGAAAAATATTTTTAATTACACGATGATTGTGATTGATGGTTATGAGTTTATTATGATATAATCCACTTGTGATATAAACAAAAAATTATGTTAATATAGTTATGTTCACATTAACGGGATATTTTTTTTAAATATAAAAAATTGATGATCTCAGAAATAAGCCAATCAATGCGGATAATTTATGCGACAATGTGTTCATAAAGGATTTATGAGTTTTGCTTTAAGCAATCAGGTATGGTAATGAATTTTGAAACATCCCTTCCTCGCGTTACTTTTGGGTTCACTAAATGAAAGCTCGGGAGAACTCAAAACAAAATTAATCGCGTCGTGCTTGTTAGCGTCAGCAAACATTTCAATAGAACCTCGCTATGATAGAATATTAAATGATGCTTCCTGTAGGATTTCGTATTTTCATTATTAAATTCGCTGTTCAATATATAATGCTTAATCATATAATTTATCAAAATATAGGGCTATCAAAGAAAAAGGTATAACGTGTGTTATGCATTTTAACTTAATGGTTTTGCTTATTTGAAACAGATTTAATGGTCTCAATAAGTATTTTTTTTTGTCCAGATGCATAACTATGGTATCAAAATTATATTTATTTTTAATTCGCAAATTTAAAAGACTTCATGAATCAGAACATGTTTTTTTTTAATATAAACACATACGACTCTTATTTTATTTCTTGAATATTATTTTTAAACAGAAATACCCAAAAATCAAAAATAATAAAAACTATATTACATCCCTGAGATATTTAAATTTTAATAGTAAAAGTACATTTTTTTTCTATTTCAAATACTTAAAATTTTTTAATATATCTAGAGTTACTTTGAAAGGGCTATTTTCCATTTATAACACATTAATAGTTTCGAATTAAATATAGAGACTAAAATTTAAAAAATGCCACCTGATTTTTTGTCTCAAATAAAAACAAATTATATAAATTTAAAAGTACTCAATTATTTAATGAAAAATAAAATTGAAACTCTTGAAATTTTTCAATATTTTGATAACAATTTATATGCAATATACTTATCAATGTGATAAACAATCATCAAGAGAAACTGCAATAACCTGGAGGTGTATGATATTTGTCATTGTATTTACATTTTTTATAATAATTTTTATCATAAGTTTATTTTCTGGACATAGAGTAGCTTGTATTCCACTTGAATTTAAAAAGAATATTCGCAAAAAAAATTTAAAAAAATGTCGTATAATTTATATTATATAATTACGAATTAATTACATATCTGTTTTTTACCTATTTTCTTTATTTTTTTATTAATAAATTCAAATTTAAATAGACTGTTTTATTCTCACAAACTATTTATTTAATGTGATACTTGGATAAGCTTAATTCTATTACCATATTACAATAAATGAAAACTTTTCAATAAATAAGCCAAAACACATCGACTAAAATCCCGAAATATCAACCAAATTAATTAGCTCTTTTGAGAACGTTTGTAAGGTATTTATCAATTTAACAACGAATAAGAAGATTATTAAAAACAATTTTCTAAATTTTAAGGCATTACGTAAATATTAGGTAACATTTGGTCACCAAAGTTATTCAAACTGTTCCCTTATTATCCTTGATTTTTATAACGTAAGGAACACGTGGTACATATAAAAGTAAAATAAAAATGGTAATTTATTTTCAAATGGAAAGATGGATGAACAATTACAAAGCTTTTCTTTTTTTAAAATCTCTTCGGTAAAACACAGTAAAATTAAGTTTTTTACATGAAAAAAGATAATCAAGTGCCAAGTCAATTGAGTATACTGAATCAAAAAGTGTTATTAAGTTTTCATTAATAAACAATTGAACAAATCACTTCATTGTCTGTCATTACCTCAAACGAGAATATTGGTGGTGCGTAATCAGTATTTATAATTAAAAGTTTTCATTTCTTTAAATGCGAAAATCTCTAAACACTCTAAACATCCTGACAACATTTGTTTTAATATTGCATTTGCCGTTGATTCAAATATGCTTTTGATTCAATATATAAATTTAAATTTCATTATTTTTATATTAGTTATTTCTTTAATAAATTAATAAAATTAAATGTAAAATTATTTTTAAAATTAAATATAATTCTAATAAAAATTAAAATTTATTTACGTTTAAGTTAATAATTTTATTTTATATTTAATTACTTTAAAAATTTAAATGAATGCAAATTAATTTTTAAATTTAATAAAACAATATATATAAAGTTTAATTAATAATGAAAATGAATGAATATGCTGACAATTTAATGTAATTTATTAATTTTAGATATTTAGTAAGCGATAAATTAATAAATTATAATACAAATAATTATATACCGAATTGGAAACAGTTTGGCAGATGATTGTCTTGCAGTAAGAAGACAGCAGAAAACTAGTTTGATATACGCTTGTAAACACAAAAACGCGTATACTGTAGCAAAAGTGTTTGGTGAAATCTTATATTTTTATACTGTAGCAAATGTAGTAGTCGAAATCATGTACTATTTTCGGGCTAACTCTTATTCGCCAAGTATAAGGAACTTCGTTCCAAAAATAGTCAACCATAATTTGATACACCTCTAACATGTTAGTGAAGCATTTGACTACTTCATATGATATACATATAAATATAATAATCAAGAGATGTTCTGATGCATAAAGATGATGTTCGACATTATATTACAAAAGCTTAAACGTAGAGAACCTTGATCTGAAAAATAATATGTATGCAATAAAATTTTCACGAAGAGAAATCAATTTCTTTGATATCAATATAGATGATATTAAAGAAATAATTTTTTCTTTGAACTAGAATACGGAATATTCAATATACGGAACTTGATTCTACGTTTTACCTGGAACTTGCCTCTGACCGAAAATATTGGCAAATATTATCTTCAAGATGGATCTCAAGTAGAGAAGAATATCTTAGTACGTATAAAAAGTTATGTAAACAGCTATGTAGATTTTTTTCATATAATCAGTATGGTTTTATTTACGTGTGCGATTTAATATTCAATTTCATTTCTGTAAGGAGTATTGGCTGAGATTTTAACAAATTTTTTTCAACGAAAAATGTAACACCAGGGTTTCCCATCGTTACTTCCTGAATGACTTTCATTACACATTTTTTAACCGACTTTGTTAATTTATGAGACTAATGTTAAAATTACAACCCTATCTATTTGCTTTCAGGTTGGATAATAGTACTCAGGTAATATCGTTGCAATATAAAACATTATTTTTATAATCTTTACCAAAACTGTTTTAATTAATGGATGATTTATAATGACAATATCTAGTTTTTTCTTTTAAATTACAAAGATAAGTTAACTTTTATTATTAGTTAACTTTTTTAATTAGACCACTAGAATAAAAAAGAGAAGAAATGAGTCAGAGTCAATTAAATCGACAGAGCAAATTTGATAAAGACAGTAACCAAACATCTCGTAATACATACATTGCTAAATTCTATGGCAATAAAAGTAAGATTTATGATGATAATTTAATATGGCTTTGAAAAAATATCTTTAAAGCAAATGTCGAAAATAATAAAACAAATGGTATGTATTTTTCTCCGTTTATTTTTCTTTTAACCCATTACTCAATATTTTGACCATAATTTACCTTAATTTACATTACTCTAAATAGCTGTTCCTTAGGACAGACTACTCAGATATAATAGAGCCGTGATGAACAAGATGGAAGATTTTTTATTTTTTAAAAAACATGACATTTTTGTTTGCAATTTTTTTTTATATTTTCTACATTTATATAACAAAAAACTTCCTCTTTTTTAATAAGTCAATTCTACCATTAAATGGAGTTACTATAAAATCACCCATGCTTTTGTGGCTAAAACATTAAATTTGCCATAACAACAAATCTTATTAACCAGCATGTATTTTAGGCTACAGAAGTTTGAAAGTTTCTGCGGGACAAATTGAATAATCCAAGTGAATTTATATTTTTAGGTATATTGGGTATCATTTAAAAATATTTGTTATAAAAGTCTCAAAATATTTTTTCTTAATTTTTGGGTATATATCTTCACAGAAACACTGGAAAATATGCAAAACGATATATATACCCCAGTCCCATTATTTCCGAAACTACTCAACCTAAAATTATGAAAATAAATTTGGATTTTCCGAAGTTCACACAAAGATTATAGAAAAACTATAGCGATGATTTTAAATGTCATTTTTTTAAATATTCGCTATGGCTATAAGGCCTATTTTTTACGTAATTGAAAATATTTTTACGTTTTTTTTTTATATGTGCAGCCGATTTTTTCAGAAAAAGTACAACGTGAAAATTAAAAAATCAGCATAACAATACAGCATATTAAAAGATATATTTCGCTTTTATAACTTTATAAAAATATTCAAATAATAATTAAAGACGGGTTAAACAAAGGTGGTAAATAATGTTTTTCAATTGTTATATGTCATGTGTTTTTTTTATAGATTTTAAGTTGCGTTCTTAGAAAGATATTTTAACAAAATATGCAGTAATAAAGCATACTTATCCCCTCCTAATTTCCAAAGTTTTAATCCAAAAGCAACGGAAAAAAAACCTGGCTGGCAAAACCTGACTATAAATATTATCCCAGATATTATAATTTTAAAAATACACGCCACGATGTTACCCCAAAGAAAGATACAGTAGACAGTATCGTAACGTTGTGAGGAATTAATATTTTAAAATAGTTTACTGGAAATACATTGTACGTTTAAATGTTTACAAGTACCTAAGTGTGTACCGAAATCAGGTAGTGCGGGTTCTACTCAGGCTTGAACAGTTTTATTTTATTAAAACTTCCATGCACCTAAAGAAAGTTTTGACAACTGATATCACGCTACCGATAACTCATATGGAAAAGACATAAAAGTGAATTTATTACATAAATTGTCAACATTTTTTTGTATTCGTTTCTTATGGTTATTATTTTAAATGATAGCAACTTTTTTTCCCATGTACCTATAAAGCATTTTCTATCCAATTGTCAAGTTCTTAACTTAACTAAAATTGAGGACACAAAATGATTACACAATCGCCCAAGACGTTCCCACAAACGTTTCAAAAGTTAAAAATGTAAGTAAACCTTTTACATTTATAAGTATAAATAGTACACATAAGTACCATGTTCGCGCAGCAACTAGGAAAATATATTTTACTTACGCAACAGCAAACAAAACGAAGGCGTAATAACATTTCAGTACTCTAGCTTTTCCAAAAAGGTCTTGGAATACTCAAGCATAATATCTTTTGTCATGTCAGGAGAATGAGATTCAAAGCAAGAGAGAAAGAAGACTATCTTCTTGAATACTGTTTTAGAGTGTAAATAGAGAGCTCCGCGTCTTGTTATGAACTGAAATTTAATAGTCGAGTATTCCTTTAAGTGCAATGACCATGAACCACATCATTCGTCGGATAGAGTCTGATGTTTAAAATGAGCTCTCTAAGACTCTAAAACGGCAGTTCGTAAAATTAAAAAATGAATGGAAACATTGACTTTATGGTATGAATATGAACAATTTTAATAAAACCAAGAAAAGGATATACTATCTAATTAAGTTGTATAGTGAAAAAAATTAACTCTTAATTTAACCATGTTCGTCTATCCGTGTTTGTATAGTTTTAATACCTACTTTTTAAAGTATTTCTCCACGCTTCTAGACGTAAAGTAAATTTTTGTAATGGCCTCGAATATTGGATTATCGAAATGGTTAAAAAATTACTTGAAATTTCATTTTGCGTTTTTAATTTGTTTTTATATAATTATTATGCTTCAAAATACCATGTAAAATATACCCTGATAATAATTTTAAAATCATGAGTTTGAAAAATATAAGCAAAAGTTTAATTACACAATTTATAAAAACTTTTAATTAAAATATATTGGTTAACTTAGGCATATAATTTGAATTACATAGTTAAATGTACGGAGCTCTATTTCACATGTGCTCCTATAGACATTTTGTCAACTCTTTTACTTTATTACAATAACGTTTAACACATATTCAGAAAATGTGTATTTCACGGTCTCTTAGAGATCAAAAAAATGACTGAGTATAATTTTATTGTGTCAACTTGAATTTCACATAATTATACCAAATGTCATTGTGATTAAATTTATTTGAATTATTATTTATATAGAATTGGGAAAAGTTATGGTTATATTTTTTAAACTTGTTATATTTTCAAAATTTTGAAAAATGTTACCATTTAGCAACGAAATTAACATATCAGTAACAAAACTGAAAATATTGGGAAAAAATAGTTTTTAATTTGAATATCAAATGTAGGATAGGTGCATTCTTCTCCTTAAAATTACATAAAGAATTAAAAGTCGATCATGCGACTAGGCAGCTGTCTACAATCTTAAATAATGAACAATTTAAAGAAAACATAAAATCTTAGTACACTTTTAAAGTTGACCATTAGTCTTTAAGAACATTTTCTTTAAAATCGACAACATCGGCTATAACAAATAATTAATATCGTTGTTTTTAAATATTGCTCAAGCCTTTTGCGAACATTTGTTAATACTTGTTCCCAGGAGATATTTATTGCGAAAAAGGTTTTTGTCATAAACCGTTAATCAAATTTTTGTCTACATATAATATTTTGGGTTATAACGTTTCTGTGAAGTACTTTAGTTCTAAGCCGAGTGACATTATTTTTGACGTAGAGATTAAAGATAGTATTAGAGTCGTCTAAACACTGTAACTCGAGTTTTTTAAGTAAACCAAATATGTTTCATAGTTTTACGAAATTCAAATAAAAATGTAAGATTTATACATATTTACATCTCATTCGCATAATCGTCATAAGTGGATTGTACGTTTTGTCTATAATACTTTTTAATTGGAAACAAAGGAAAGAATAGTATTTTAATTACTATTGTTGTATGAATTTGATACCAATCTAATTTACAGTTTATATAAAATATGAAATATTTGAAGTCTTAAAAAATTCTCAAATTGAAAGATTATTTTTTTTCGAATCATAAAATGAAGGATGAACGACGAGAAAATAATGTTTCCATAAACCTTACTTTCTTTCTTGACCATGAATTTATAAACTAAACTTAACTAGTAACTTTATAAAAATGTCAATTTTTTATTTCCATAACGCCTGCTTTAATTTGGGTATCAAATGAAATGATTTGACGAGCAAATTACGATAAGGTAAATGAAGTCAGTCTTCATTCAATATGGCGGACGTCCCAAGATGGCGGAAATATATTATTTATGGCATAAAATATTTTGGGACAAATGGGCTGAAGTGATGAACGCCTGATACTTTATAACGAGAAAATGCAGGTATCAACAATACTTTGTTTAATTTATTAAAAAATCAGATTGATGGGTGTTATAATAAGCAGGTCGTGAATATATGTGCAACGATAGGAGTTGTTGCACATATCTTCTCGACGTTGAGGAACGACGTTGTATTCAGCTAATCAAGAAAAATAAAAAAATATACTCTTCAAAAAGGTGGGAAAATAGCGCAAATGCTAATTCTTACTCAAAATTACCTACGCGTTATATGGTAACTATGGTGTGAGATTGAACTCTTGTTTGTTGATGATATCAAAGGTGCCATGCGAAATGCTCTGCATAATTGATTCGCGCCTCTAACCATTAAAAAGTACCCAATTATTTTTGAGGGAATCAATACCTGTGGTTTTGACCTGCTGCAATAACCACCATTATGGAAAAACTAAGTCTTTGATTATTCAGAAATACTAGTGCCAGCAGTGCATTTTCCGTGTCGATTTTCTCTTTAATTAAATTAACTGAGAATACAAGGTTGCAAAGAGTTTACACACGTTTTATATACCTTGCGAATTGGAAAACTTCGTCCTGAGCAGTTTCCCATTCTTGCGAGAAAAGTAAGTATAGAATTTACAAGTGAATTTGCAGTTGATAAAAATCTACAAATTTATCCTATGAACAAATAAGTGTACGACCATAATAGTTTCAAGCCTAAGAAAAATTATGTTCAAAATATTGGCAAAAAACATTTTAATTGATGCTATGTGGAAATCAAATAACTTTGCCATGAATAACATACCTACAGATACCTTAACTTAAAATTTTAAATGAAAAAAAAATTATGTAAAAGATTTTCAAGGAAAGCCTAGTTAGCTGTTATGTTGTGCGTATTAAATATAAGATTTCATTTAAAAAAAGGTATGCATATTCATGATATTAGGTAGTAAAATTGACGAATATTGTAGTATATTTCATAATAAGACCTAAACAGGTCTTATCCCTGACTGCCATTACGGTGAGTCATCATCGTAAGTACAGTGAGTAAAACTGTCATTACATTGAGCGTCAAGCATTTAAAAAAACATTACGTTTCTTCTAGTTTATGGGTCCGCAAGGGTCACGATGATCTACGTGATGGCAAAAATTTGATTCTAAAGGTTCGGGAATGAGGCCAAAAGAGAGCCCCATAGGAGGAGATCCCTTTGATTCAGATGTATAAAGATTAGTACACCTAATTGAAAAAGATGCTCATCTGACTAATTAATAATTAACTGAGTAACTTTCTTGGAACATAAAAGAGATTTATTTACATAATTTTGAAAAATTCCAAAATACGGTCGTGGTGCTTCACAGCAAAATGTGGGATTTGAAAATTTATTAACTATTCTAATGTTTATGCAACAAGAATATTATTTTGGTTAATTTATATATAAAAACGTTCATTTTCAAATATGTTAATTTACATGGACATTACTGTATTGCAACATCTGCATACAGCGTACTACCCAATAATATATAAACGTATTTACTATTAGTAATTAAATACTTGAAAGAGGTATAAGTGTTACGTCTTACATTGGAAATAACCTGTTAAGTTATAATCAAAATGACAGGTAAATCGTATGTTAAAATTATCGTAAATTAATTTAATATGTAAGAAAGAAAAATAATTGTTTGCCGTTAAAGCACTCGATGACAATTTAGACGAAAAACAAATAGTTAAAAATTATAAAGAAATATATGAAGTCTATTTTCTAGGAGCTTAATATCATTTAATTTAATGTTTTAAAATAATGTTATAATACAAAATTGAAGGCAAGTATACGCTTTTCAATACAATTATAACAAGTTACATGTGAATATGTCAGACGATCTTTCATTATATTTGAAAGGACTTTTCCTGAAACAAATTTCACCTGCTTCATTATGAGAATTTTATTAAGATATTAACGGATATGGCGTCTTTCGCGTACATACACAATTCCAGTTACAATTCCAATCAGACGCCGCTAAATAATATGACGCTAGGCATGACACGCGCTTAATTAATGTTGTTCGATGAAAAGTACACTGCCGTAGTATAATCTGTGTAGATGTAGGATTCGCCATGTGATGTCGAACTAGTCGTGTATAAATTAATCAATACAACATGTAATATACGTGAGTAACAAATACAGAACTCCAATAGTCAATTCACTGATTCGATAACGCATTTGTAGCTAGTAACCAGCTAAACCCGCCACTCCGTATATGCAGACCGATACCGTTGTATATGTATACTTTTGGCAATTCTGGCTACACCCATTTCACTCTTGTAGGTTTGGGTGGAAAATTTCTTCGTGCAATTTAAAATGCATCTAGCGCCTTGTATTAATTCACATAAGTACACTTTACATTTTTTGTAACTATTCCGCAGTTTGACATTTCTTTGTCATTGTTGTACTAATGAAAATTATATAAATAGTCTGCTTGAATGAAACCTACACTCATTCTAGTTTCAGAATCACTAGTTTTTCAGGTTACATTTAAAGTGTGTTTTATAAAATAAGACGACACCTGTTATTGGATCTGATTAAAACTTGGTGAAAAGTAAGTCGGATCAAAAACGACGTTAATTTCATATACGCATGAAATTGGTTCAATACTTTTAAAATAACAAAGTTTTAAGATGAAAAAAATTTGTTAAAAATTTTTCTTACTACGGAAGAACACAAAACGGTCCATGACCAAAGAAAAGTTTTCAAGTACAGTCACTTTTTCTTATAAATTTTTTTCTTTTATTAGAAACATGTTCCAGATAGTTTTTCAATGCATAAACACATTTACGGCATCCCCATAAACGTCATTTTATTTTAATAAATATTTCTTTGAATAAAAGTAAATTTTATTTTATAATATAGCAAATGACGAAAATCTCAATAATTAATTAAATACTGTTTATTTTTCGCTTGAGTTCATCTAATCTAGATAATTAAAACCTTGTAGATGAAATCGCCGAACAAAATTAACCCCCATTAAAAGGAATGCTAGGAAATATTGCTTTGCCTTCTTTATAATAATATTAAATTTATATGTTATTAGAATACTAATTTTCTACTAGAAATCAGTTAGATGGCTTTGTATTTTATTTTTAACTTTTACTAACTCAAAAACGAATCCTGGAAAACATAAATGCAATATGTTGCCGCTTAGAAAAATTCAATTTTAGTACGTACTGCTTTTGGGTCATTTTAGATTGACAATAATTAATAAATCCGATTCTCAAATACTTTATTTTATTAACTTGATTTCCCGGCTTGCTTAAAAGTGGTTCTTCGTGACAATTTTATGGCAGATTAAATAAGTAAGTTATTTATAGATATACGTAGTAAATAATTTAACGCAAAATATTTATTTTTTTATAATTCCATGCTCAGATGGTAGGTTTTTTGCCATATAGAATATTTGTTGAAACTTAAACCATATGAAATTAACCCAGTCCTTGTTCGAGTCAAAGGGTTTCATTTTAATTTTACCACGATAACATAATTATTTAAGTAGTAGTCTTAATTAACTCATCCTTCATGTTTTATGATGCAAAGACAAAACTCCTTACACGGCCATGTTTATAAATTTATAATTTTAAATTCACAGTGCTTAATTGAAAACATTTATGCGGTCTTCAATAAATATTAAATTCCAACATTGAAAAATTTAGGTAATAGGAAAAGTAACATTATTAGCAAAACCTTCAAAGAACGTTTTAATCTTTGGAAGTTTAATAAAATTAAAGCTAATTATTTTTCGATTTCTGAAAAACTGGGAAGGCAAATACCATTTTGCCTGTCTTGTCCTTCCTTTCATTTTGCAGTTATAAAGAAATGAGATACTTAAACCGAGTTGTCTTAATAAAATAAGAATTCTGAATTATGTGTAACTACTAAAGGTGTTTATAAGTTTGCGTAAACCATTCTAATTTTTAATTGAAATATTAATGGTCTAATGCTTTGTATAGAACTTGAAATCAAAATCAATGTTAAATAGTAAACAATTTAATAAATATTGTAAACATAATATTTCATCAACGGATAATAATTTATTTTCAAAATATTTTTTTAGTGGAGGTGGTTTTACATTTAATGTAATTATCATGAGTATAAAATGATGACATTTTTCATACCCGGTAAAAATATTTTAATAAATGTTATGAATAATGAAAAATCACCAAGTGCTTTTTTACGTATTAGGGTTCCGTAGTCGTGTACATATTTCAAAAGTATTAATGTCAGTATTTTTAAACGAAATTCTATTGATTTAAATTTGGATTCAAAATTATTGTTTTAAAGTATGTTGTCCTGAAGCTTTATATTTTTTCAAATAGAAAAATAGTATATAACTTATTTTTTTAAATCTTTCCAATAACACCCGACTCACTTAAAAAACACACGTTACAATATATACGTTCACTTTAAGTAAGTATATGGTATTTTTAAAGTGAACAATTTGTGTGTTCAAATTTTATAGTTTATCGTGCGGGGTATAGTTTGCAAGGACTAATTACAATGAAGTTATTTCTTTTTTAGAATTTGACCTAGCACATTTTCAGATATATCCGGAAAAATGTGCAAAAAATCACGTCTTCTTTTATTTCCAAAACTAGTACCCTAAACGTATTGAAAAAGAGGGTTAATAGAATGTAACTGGAAGATTACAAAACAAATACCATATAGCGATTATCTAAGGTTTTATAATTTTTGAGAAAATATTAAAAAATTTTATATGAAAATAGTGTGTGAAAATAGTAACCAAACGGTTGTACTATCCTTAACTTGGGTAATTGTAAATACATCAAGACTATGTATTGGTATATTATTCGTTCATAAATGTATTTAAACTGGTAAGTTATAGAGGCTTGAATTGCCGTTGATTACCATACTGGTGTCCATTTTTATGACCAGATATTCAGAATATATCTTTCCCGGTGTATGCGGCATTTTGCCCTGATGTACCAATTATATTTTTACAACAAATAAAACTAACATTTTTACAAACCAAAAACTATTGTATCCGTACTTCAGATTTTGCAGACATACTAAATTCGTCATATATATAACATACCGTATTTCAAAACATCCACCTAGACGAATTGCTCTTTGGCGTAAACGCGGGGCTGTATTTGTTTGCACGGGATGGAAATAACGTCAAGTAGGATAACTTTGAAACACAAAGTTCGTGCAATTCGAAGGCGGAAAAGTTTTACGCTGCAGTTTGCTACCATAAAATTGAGTTCATCAAGTGCTAACGAACAAGAGGGCGCTACGCGTGTGGCATAACGTGCGGTCTGTTTGTAAATATTTGATTTATTGCAATTATATTTTGTTGGGCGGAGTTAATTTTAAAGAGTAATTAAGGTATTTGGTTAGATGACTGTAACTGAGTTTATATACATTACCGTTACCATATTAATTCCTTAACAAAATTAGTTAAATGTGTGGTAAATCTTTTAGATGTGTCGGTTAACCTGTGCAATAAAAATGTTTTTGTTTACATTTTGCAATGTTTACATTTTTAAACAAAGAACACATTGAACAAATTTAATATAGTAAAAATACTGCAAGTAGCTGTAGTAGTCTTCAAACATTTACGTTTTTAAACTAAGTGAAATTTTCAAGATCGCAACGTTTCACGCGAAACATTTTTGGGACGTCAGGAAGTAATGAATATATGGCAAAAACTACGGAAATCAGACTCTTTGCTAACAATGGAGATGGACTTGATAGAATAAAGAAAGGAGTGCACGTATGCGCAAAAACAAACAGAAATGGCGCTCACTTTTGCTATCAGCTTATCTCTGCACCACGTACTAACTGTGGGTCAAAGTACTTTCACTATTTATCTATTTATGATTGATTCACTACTAGTTCATCCATTATTATAAATCCACAATAGACCCCTACATACGATCTTAAATAAAAATACAATAAAACTGCATTCCTCCTGTCGAAAATGTAGTGTAAACAAGGAGCAACACATTCCGATCTTCTTTCAGCTGAGTTTAACTTATTTTGTTACTGGCATTTTTTAATCTACACTTTCCTATGTAAATTTGTAAGAAGATTTTAGTAGATGTTTACATCGATTTGTGACATTTTATTAATTTTTCTGAATGTGTATAATTAAAATCTTCCTATACGAATTCAATAAAATCTACACTCAAAATTAATATAATCGCCAAAGAAGTTTCACTTCTGTCTTATGTATTGTGTATAAATAATTTCAAAGACATTAGGGTCTTTGCCTTCAGTATAATCGTTATTTTATAAATATTATTAAGATATATTATATATATATATATATATATATATATAATTATATATATATCTAAATATACATGTATATATATATATATATATATATATATATATATATATATATACATATATATATATATATATATTAACTCTACAGCCAGACAAATTTTACTTCTGCATAGTTGATAGCAGCAACAAAATATTACGGTATTTATTTATGTTCAACCTTTCATTACATATACTTTAGAATATTTCGGGGAATGGAATACGAATACTTCTTTTCATTTGAGCAAAGACAGATATTTTTTTTTCTATGCATGCCAATGAAATGAGGTGATAAATTTTCCTTAATGCTTAGGTGTAAATATTACATTTTTATTAACTGATTTTTCATTTCTGCTATCATAAAGTCAATAAACAAACTATGGGGTATAAGTTAACCTCAATACTAAATACAATTCATTTAAACGTAATTTTTATATAGGCCCGATAATATTACTGATTGCTAAGGAAACATTTCCTCAAGGACCGTACTTTCTGTGTGGCTATACATTTGAAATTAATTAATATAAATTTAAAACCGCTTTTTGTGAAGAAGAAATCTTTCTTACTTTCATTAAAACATTCTGAAATATGTTTACAATTTTGCTTTCGAAACTTTTGAAATTTGCCTTTGTAAACATGCGCAATTATTTAAGGTTATATTTTGTGTTTCAATATAAACACTAAGCATTCTCTTTAAATTTTTTTCAAATATACAAGCCATTGTAATTATTAGATTGGTCTTATATTATTTATTTTCCTACCCTTTGCAAAACTAGAATTTCTACATGTGTTTCAACAAAATTAAACTATACAGAAAACTAATGCAATGCTAAATCACCAAACTCCTTGTTTATAAAGCTTGACTCGTGTTTTTATTCATTTCATTCACACTAATGCAAAGAAATAAATTTAAGTATTCTGCGTACACACATGTATGTGTATATATATATATATATACATATATATATGTACATATATATATATATATACATATGTATATATATATATATATATATGTACATATATATATATATATATATATATATATATATATGTATGTATGTATATGTATGTGTATATATCTGCGCCGATATTATAAATAAGTAAAGTTTGAAAGTTTTGATAGAAAAAATTTCCGAAATAAAAGAGCTTTTTGTAGAGGTAAATTTTGTAACGTAAGTCAGCGAAAAAAACAGTCGAGCAAATACGTTTCTTACAAATGTAATCTTAACTGTAAAAGATATATGAATGCTCTCTACATAAAAAATTTAGTACTTAAAAAGACCTATAAAAAATTCGAAGATAACTTTAAATTTAATACATGACAATTTAACTGAGATAAACAAAAATATTTACTGTTGGAAAAAATTTAACCTAACATATTACGAAATGAAATACGATTGTTTACTGGCATAACAATAAGTGAAAATAGGTTAAATTGAAATATGTAAAAAAATAAGAATTTAACTGATTATTTACCATATAAAAGAAAATGACAAAAGTGTTTTACGAATTGACGAGGGTAAATTATAACTAATCACTTATTTTTCATAAACCGGAACTTGAAAGATTTACATTATATACATAACAAATACCTTAAATTAATGAGCGCGATTTGTAGGTTTTTGAAGAAAATTACATAATTTTGTGAGTTTCCATGAAGTAAAATTTTAGACGTCAGCCAAATTAGCAATTGTTCCTATTTTATCTTGCTTCCGCTATATTTAGATTTTAATATGTACTTGGATTAATTGTGAAAGCTCACGAGGAGTATTGCAAAAATATTTTATTATTATGTGTTGTAAGTATTCGTTTATTACATATATTATGAAAAACAGTGTTTGAAATAAATCATTACACACTTCAAATTGATCTTAACTAATAACAAATTGATATATTCGCGTGAAACTGTAGAAAAAACTAAAACTGTAGAAAAAACTGAAGACTGCTAGAAAAAATAAAAATGAACACCGAATTCGGAATTAGTTCAAGCCGTATATGGAGAATACGTAAACTGTGCAAGTTGTTCTACATATTATTTACTCGTACAGATCAACAGAACTATCAATTGAGAGAATTATCATAACAATTATTATTCCGTCCTTTTAATAATAAATATTAGACTTGGCTATGAAAACGTTAAAAATAAACATAGTAAAGAATTAATGGGGAATAACACTCTATATTAAATTAAATTAAGGAGAATAATAGACATACTCTTATGGAAAAAGAATAGTGTGTTACCCACGTAAGCTCACTGAAAAAGTCAATTTTTTTAACCGTTCGTATTACTTTGTCATTTATAATATACTTTTTCCAGATGTTCTCGACTGCCACGTTGTTAATTCTTGGCCGGCTACGCCGCATTCGGCATTTCTATTCTCAGGCGTTACACAGGTTTAACTTAACGGATGGACTTAGATATTGACAAATAAATTTTACTTCAAAAATATGGAAAATCAAGTAATCCGAATTTTTCGGGACTTGTATTTTTTGAGACTTATTTTGTTTGTTAAGTGATGTGTATTTTCCGAAAGTTTACTTTTAAAAAATGCACTGGTATGGACTATAGAACTGTGTTGCTGAAAAAATTTAATGTTATAAATGTATTTTCAATTCCTTCTGGAAAATGTACCATATAAAAATCTATACATATTTAGAAAAAATTTATACGAATGTATTTGTACATTTCTTACCCAAATAACTACACCAAAACACAAGGACAATAATAATCTACGCTATGTTTAAATTAAATTTGAAGCGTAATTATAGAAGCCATAAAAGTATTTAAAACTTTAAAAAAAATTATAAGTTAAAGTTATAATAAAATTAAAGGACATTGAAGCATAATTAAATAAAGGAGGTTTTAAAACTTTATATCTCCCCGTTACATGTAGTGATAATTTTGCTAGTCGAAATAAGATGCAAGTTTTAAAGCACCCACGTTCGAAACAAGCGTTCTGCTGTAACTACGTAAAAATGTATATTTAAATTAAATAAAAGCATAGTGTTTAATGCGCAAATTTCAAATCTTCCATAACAATATTATGTTAATCTCTCGATGAAAAATAAGTAAATTCTATTTACTAACCCCTTGTTTTAGAAACCCTACTAAATAAAGATCAAATAGCGTACAACCTCGAAAGTTTAATACCTTGGACCAGTTTTATCCTTGAGCGTAGCGGTTAAAAAGTTTTCTTCGACAATAGAGCCTCTCAAATGCAAAGTACAAACAAAGAGAGCTTTTATTATATAAGGCATCTTTATAATGCAAAATTTTTTCGCCATCTCGGGTGGTCAATATTTAAATATTCCTCAATTAACGCTTATAGAATTTTTGGTTCGAATTAAAAATATGCTTATAATATGTGCGCACTCTATTTGGGGTCACTTTTATAACGAAGTTCTTTTGACTACAGCATTAATGCGATATGAAATAATTCTATATCGATAATTTTGAGTTAAATTTAATTCCATTGCATTCAAGTAGTTAATTAATGTATACTTTTCTACCTTTATTTTTAATAAGATTTAACCTTCCCAATTAAATTATGTTCATTACGTAATTTTTTATAGGTCTATCGGCGCAAATTCTAGGTTATATAATACACATAAAGTGACGCTAAAGTTACTTAAAATTTCACTGAAGTCAAGATATTATTTCTCAAATTTAATTAAAAATAAAAATAATAAATCTAGACACGAAGCAACTATAAATTACATCGTTCCTTTTTGGTTTTGTTACAGTTCGTAATACCTACATAATTTCATTTTATCAAGTATTATATCTATAATATATTATAACATATTGCTAGGTACATATAATAAATTAATGACTTTTTAAGTAGTATTTTTTTCTGAATAAAAATAAATTGTTTTTTTGGCGAAACGAAAAGTGAGGTATAATATAATTGTAAAATATTTTACCAATCCTAAATATTTCATGACGTACTCACTAAATACTGCCTCTTAAGATTGCGGGGTTTAATGAACCTAAATATATTGTATATACCTATAAACGTACTTACAGCATGTACATGAACTTAGCTACTTACCTGTCCACTTATATTCCCATTCCCTTCCTACCCAACCTACTAACTAACCGACCTACTTACGTTTGGTTTTTCATTCCTTTGTTTGTAGTAATACACATTTACTAATTTACCTATCTATTAATAACTTAGTTGCTTCATGACTTTATGTGTATCTCTATATACTTAAATATCTATTTACTCTGTTACCTTCTTGCTTACGTCAAGACAACTAATACGAGTTCAAACTGGAGGAACCTCATCAATGAAGATTTTTGCTCACCATCTTCCAACTCTATCACTGTACCATAATTTTTCTGAAAGGCAGATTTAATTTTTATTTTCGTCGTGCCAAAATTTTAGAAACTTTATTATTAGACTATCCTAGACCTTTATTAACTAAATATGGTTATAGAACCTGTGCTGTTCATTATTGAAGAGTTATATGACGTATCATGATAAAATTCTACATAAATTTTCATACGTCTATGCTGAGGATATAACCTTTCAAATGAAAGTGGTCATCTGAATTGGTTGAATAATGCCCGAGATACAAGGAACATACACAATAAAGTGGCTTCATGTCTTTATATATATATGTATATATTTGTTTAACTTATTCAATTATTTTCTCTTTTACGACGACAAGTTAAACGAGTCCAAACTTGACGATTTTTCTCCTCATCACTGAAAATTTCCTGTTACCAATTTTTGATTCCATCACTGTACCTTCATTTTGCTAACAAGCATAAGTGAACTCGAGTTTGACTATAACTGCTGTTGAGTATCAGGGAACACCATGATGAAACGTCATTTTTCATGATTAAATTTCAATCAAATTTTCATGGAACCAAACTGGCATATATCTTTCTCAATAAAATATAATAAATTTATCCACATTAGTTGACAAATGCCAGAGATATTAGGTAAACTATATAAGAGAAAAAAATTGAGTTGAATTGGGAATTCAACTCAATTTTTTTCTCTTATATAGTTTACCTAATATCTCTGGCATTTTCTTTCCTTTCAAGTCAATTAAAAAGAGGAATTTTCCTGTAATTTTAAGTGACAGCAACTTTCTTTCATTATTTAAAAATTGATGTAATTAGCATGAAAAAATATAGGTGAAGATAACATTGGATTGCAGGTTCATTTAAATATATTTTATAGCAAACAATTTCAATGCTTTTTCAAGTAAAAATTCTTAAAGCCATGTGTAAGTTATATCTATAAACAAAAAACTGTTCTTAAATTTTGCCATTCAAGTCGCTATGTAGATATTCAATGACTTTTTCTGTATTCGAGTTGATTATTCCAGAAATTTATTAGTATATAGTTATAATTAGTATATAATGTGTAAAATTAATTAGTAAATTTTGTAGTATAAATAATGTAAATTTTTCTCCTTAATGGACAAAATTTTAAATACCCACAAGAAGAATGGAGCTCAACTACAGGATATATTTGCGTTAATGGCCAAAATTATTTAATTAAGTTAAATGGTATAAGGCACTCATAAAATTTAAATTTAACAAAATTTCTTAGTAGTAAAAAGTATCATCAAAAAAGGGATTTAAAATAAATAAAACACTAAACATTTTTTGTTTTTTGTGGACTTTTCAGAGAATAAGTCTTATATTCCTCTATTGGAGTTGCTACTAAATTGAGAGTTTCCTTTTTATGGTTTTACACAAATCCTAAAATTTGTTCTGTCTTAATATAAAAGAATGCCTTACGCTTTGTGTCGAACGAATACGTATTGGAATTTCCTGAAAAACTGATCGTTATGATTCTACGTTTACGAACTTCGGAAAAATGAATAAAAAATTAGGTGGGGTTTTCTTTTTCTTATACATATATTTCATAAACATCAATTTACTCAAGAGAATTTGCAACTGATTTGAAATTTTTAAAATTAAGTAAATATTTATCTTAAACTTATGTTAAACTAATATATACCTAGACTATAAGAAGAATGTAATTTAAAAAAAAGTCAAATCAAACTGAGATGGTAAAATTTGTTTGAATTCACAAACGTTCTCATTTCTAGTGACATGCTTTAATAACCGTTTCCATATTGTACGGATTTATATTCTACTAACTTGGAAATAAAGGATATATCTTGGCTACGCTCCGTATTATATGAGATGTAATCAAATAAAATAATGGAAACATGTCAATGCTAGTGAGTTGCGCAAAATTCCACAATTCGCAAAGGTTTCGCCTTTTCGGGTGAAAACCTTTTAGAGTTCATTCTAAATTAAGCTTCATCGAATAAATTTGTACATAGATTTTAAACAGGAAACTTGATGTATTAAAAAAAAACGAACAATAGCTGTATGAAACAATCATATTAACACTTTTTTATATATAATGGGGAAATAAAAAATAGTCGAAAAATTTGTAACAGTTTATAATGAAAAGTTAGAATGACGATCATATAGTTGAAAATATACACTAAATAATCTTCACAATATTTGTCAAAATTTGAATAAAACTTTTACAAATATTTTATTTTATTAATGACATTCTCAACCTCTAGGTTTATGGCGTTAATTCTATAAAGTAATTTTTTAATTGCATCTCATTTCAAGATTCTAACTATGTTTAGTTCTGCCAAATAATAAAAATGAGGGGAATGTAGACTTTAGTATTGAAAAATTCTGTTTAAATAATTAATATTTTGGGCCAACGAATTACCAAATTTTTGTAAAAATATTAGAAGATTATTAAAAAGTTAATAAATATGAAGAATATATTAAACCAACTGATAAAAAATGTGTGATAACCCAGGCGAAGAGTAGAATCTCCTGGAAGAATCTCCAACCGAAGGCCTTGGCCCACCCTGGGCTGTCGTGCCAAATATGATGATGATGATAAAAAAATGTAACATCACAATGTTAGGCAAAATTTATTTTTCTTTTACATCAAGAATAAAGTCCGAACTCTCCAAAAATTCGTACCACTTGCATTGAAAAAGTGCTAAAATAACTAAAAATAAGATTCTATTTATGCAGAATAAAAATAAACATAATAGTTCCACAGACCATTAACCGAATCTATAACAAGCAGTTAGTGACCTTTTTTATAAAAAACGTTCCTAAAAAATATGTCCATTTTACTATTTAATTTAAATTTGTACTTTTCAGCTATTTTTTTAAACCCAGGTTCATTCGGCCCCTAGAAATAATCTTTGTTCCTTTCTTTGAGATCTTTGAGACTTTCGTGTGACATTTTATATTTGCTAACTAAAATAGTTAGCTTCATAAAATTACGCTCATGCTACAACATATGTGAGGAAATTTATTACAGTTCCGTTTTCTTAAGAAATATAGCTAAAAATAATATGTAGCCTTTTTTAGGAGTTCAGTTTCTCTTGAAAGACTGAAAGAGAAATAATTTTCTTTACTAAATTTGTCCTTATTATTTTAATGGAACAAATGTGAGTAATTTATTGATACAAATATGATAATTTTCAATCCATTTTAAGCAATTTTAATAAATCTGTGTATGAGCTTAGTGCAATATCAAAAATTATTTAAACCAATGCATTACGCTTATAAACAGATTTTATATGCATGAAATTTCATAAGTTGAAGGTAACATATAAGGCTATAAAATAAGTAAAATTTTAACTCTACCACAAAAATTACTTGAACATAGAGCAGCAGGTATCTTGCTTTGTATTATGGAATGGTAGACATAATATGATTATTATTACGGAAGTATGATCACCACATTAACCGAACTGTTTAAAAATATACGAGGAATTATGTTAGTAAAAGGAGACACGCGATTTAAAAATATTAGGTAATTAGTTAATTGTTATAAAGATTATATCAGGTACATATAAATTTATTAAATGTGTGTCTTTCTCAACTCTCTGCCAAACTACATATTTATTAACTAAGTCTCGACGAGAAATTATTTTTTTATGGTATTTATTGCCTTTTTTCTCCTCGGACCTTCTTGCAATGACGAAAGTCCTCAAATAGAAACGTTTGATTTAAGCACTGAATAAGTGTTTGGGCTTGTTCTATGCATTTAAAATAGGAAGTAGGTCAAGAAATATTTTGATTTTACCTCGAAGATATTGGCATTTTATATTTGTTTGAAATAGTCAAATCCCGATTTTGGACGTGCACGACAAATACAAACACTTACCGATTGGCATAATTTGGTATATATTTCGTTCACTTCACTATCTCAAATTATATAAAAACTGGTTTCGCTATAAGCAAACGACACACAAAATAACACGACGAGCAAAAGTGAACTGATACGCGCTCGAAAATAAGTTTCACGCCGCCCTCTTCCTCACCTCAGACGCGTTGTGTAGCGCAATTATGGCAAAATATATTTTTGACCTAGAACTGGTCTATAGAAGGATACTACAAATGGTATTTTTTGCTTTCGCCTCGTCGAAAATGCAACACATCACTTTTCGTTGTCACGTCAAAACGTTCACATTTTGTCAAAACTTAATTCTATGAAAAAAGATATTTTTTTCAAAAACTAGTATCGAATACATAAATTTCATATATATATATATATATATATATATATATATATATACATATATATATAAAATATATATATATATATATATATACATATATATATATATATATATATATCTAATGTAACTATAAGTTTATTATAAAGGAGAAGGTAATGTGAAATAAGGGAATATCAGACTTATGAAAATAATGAACAAAAATTATTATTGATAAAAGCAAAAATAGGTTTATAAATAATGAATTAGTATCAATAATTATATGCTGAGTAAGGATAATAGAAATAATTTAAAATATCTCCGGATTAAAGGCCTTTATTAGTATGCCAAATTTTGAGTTTCCATCTCAAACGGCTTATGAACAAATAAATGGCTGTTACGGACAATACCTGGACGGATGGCTGTTACGTCTTACAGTAGTCTTATTTTTTTCCTTGTGGAGTCCAATACGCCAAAAAGCATGACATAAAATCAAAGACGATTTAAATGTTATATTTATGGGCGAAATTAATAAAAATGCATAAACTCGTTCAGAATGTAAAATCAGATAATTTATAATTTTCGAAAGAAAGAAAGATGCATGAAATACTAATCTCATTAAGCATGCAGAAAATATAGACATAAAGTTTGCATTCATCCACAAAGAAATCATCTAGCTGCTATCTAAAAAATCTTATCAGTAATTATCAAAGTACGAAAATACTCGTACGTCATGTATCTGTGCGTTGAATTACAATGATTCAGTTACGACAGCAAGAAGAACCCGCGAGATTAATAAAAGAATTCCTACCAAATTCGACTGAACAGAATTTAAAAAAATGGGTATTTATCAAGACGGGCTGCGATTAAAACATTCTAAAGCACCCTCCATAGGTTTTCCACGTGGCTTTCGGATATAGACCATTTTTTCCCAAAGTAGTTAATGTATTTTGTGAATATTTTTAGAGTAATTAAAAGGAAAATTTATTCAATATCGTTTATTATATAACCCTGAATGAAACGATTGATATATTCGATAACATAGAATAACTGCTATTCAATATTTTTAATCGCTGCCAATTGCGCATTTGATATTAATAATATCGTATTAAATTTTGTCAATTGAAACATTATATAAATTTTAGCCTTCTGCACTCTTTTTACATATAAACGTTAACTATACCAAATCTTATACCCGCACGGGGTAGGCGCGTAATATGCTCAAAAAGGGGTACACAGTTTTCTCTTTACGTATTAATAGTCGAATATTCGTGTATAATTAAAGTATATTTCGTCAATTTGGATTACTTTTGTCAGTTAAGTATGGGAGAATATAAGCGCCGAAGTAATTTTTATTTATTTCCACGGAAATATAATTCAATTTCTTTAATGAAGTTATTTGTGTATAATTTAAAAAATGATAATTTTAAAATTTATTTCATTTCATTTTATTCTGATTTTATGGTAATGTTTTGTTGCTGCAAAATATAGAGTTCAAGGAGTTTTAAAACATTCTTGTTAACATTTCATATTTTCGCTTTTTGTAAAATTTCAGGAATAAACCTATATAATACGAGTAAATTACGCATTACGTTGATTCCATACACAGTTGAGGACATATAAGACATTTAAGAGTATAAAGTATCTATTAAACTATTTTCGCATATTAATATATTTTTAACTGTGTAAATATCTTATTTTCCCTGATATATAATTATACGTTTACCTTTGATGTAGTTTTCAAATCATAATCGAACTTTTTGTAACAACATTGATATTATATTTTGAATGATTCTGGAAATAAACCATCAAAATTCAATGATTTTATGATTAGGGCCATTAAGATATTTTTCAATAGATGTTGAAATAGATATAAAACTTTTTTTGGTCAGTCTTATTTTCTTAATGATTATAAATAATTCCAAATGCATTTTTAAATCTGTTCTTTCAGCTTTGGTTTTCATTCTTTTATTTCAGCTCTATTATTTGTGCGGTCATAAAAATATATAATAACAGAATTACAATTGATATTTTTAACTCGTATTAAATTACATCATTCCAAATAAATATCACCAAAAACGAAATGAAACAGTCGAAGTGCGCTCGTAATATGTATAAAATAGGATTCACCATCGATTTTTTTATGTAATTTAACATAATTTATGAAGTACTAATTAAGTACTAATATCGAAATGTTTTTCAATTGTTCAAACCTATGAAATATTAGAGCATACGCGGCATGCAATTTCAGAGCTGAACGTTTTACAAGCAAAGCTTAAAATGATAAATTATAAATAAAACCACGTTTTTACTTTAAAAGGCCTATCCGTTGATAACACACTCTATGGAATAAGTGAAAAAGTTTTTTTGTTGTCACTTTATATGTGGGGAGGAGGGGTTGATTTAATTATTATTTGTTTTAATATTTTTCTTCGTATTAATCGAAACATAACGAAATGGACACTTCACATAGCAATTTTGTTCATTATTATTTGTTTTAATATTCTTCTTCGTATTAATCGAGACCTAACGAAATGCACGAAATGGACACTTTACCTAGCCATTTCGTTCATTATTATTTGTTTTAATATTCTTCTTCGTATTAATCGAGACCTAACGAAATGCACGAAATGGACACTTCACGTAGCCATTTCGTGCACATAGATTGAAAATTATAATAAATGTGAGACTGTCACACAGAGAACGATATGACTGAAATATTTTGTGAGCGTTGCGTTTTAGCCATTTGACTATTGAAACCTAGAAACGACCGCTGTCATGTAAGGAATTGGGTACAAAATGACACAAACTACCTAATATTACATCATTTATAATCACTTCAAAGAGCTTTTAATGTACTTAATCGTAACAGAAATGTGAAATTGAAATATAAATCTAATACTCAGAAATTATGAACGCACAGCCAATGACCAAGAGTTTAACAATTTATTTGGTGATTATTATGTCAATAGAAAATTATAAAAACATACATAAGTATCAAATATAAATTCAAATAGTAGTGTACATTTAAATATTAATTAGCGATAATTTCGAGATTACCATGAAGGGATTAGACGAGATAAGATAATTAAAAACTTAAATTAAAATATTTTAACCACATTATTATAAAATTAAAATACAAGCTAATTTCCCATAACAACTATTAACACTAGTGTGCATATGCTAGTCAGAGAAAGTCAGTGAATTTCGTGAAGTTTTCCCTATATTTTTTATATTTTAATTACAAAGAGTGTACGAGAGACAAACAACATAAAAATATAATTGCATTTAAATTATCCAAAAATACACTTATCAACTTTGGAAAAAAATACATAAAAATTATTGATTTATTTTTGGTAACAGAATATTTTCTCTTTGACTTTGGGATATCGTAACTTTATTAATAAGTTCAAACATTAGTTCATTAGATAAATAATAGGGTGCCATCTTCCAGTAATAATCTCATACAATAACACTTTGAGTGGCACTTAATTTAGCTTTACTATATTATTTATCTAGTGTAGGTGTCGACCTCAGTTAATCCAAATAAGATAAAATATATGTTATTAAAATAATTAGTGAGATTTTGGACAAGATTATATTCATTAACCTAAAATTTTGACTTAAATGTCCCATTTCTAAAACTGATAAAAAAAATTTTAGGGTTTTATAGATATCGTAAGCATCATTTGTTAATATGTAGTTTACAACGTTTTTATTTTTTCCAGTAAATGTTAAGCCCTAATTAGGGTATAGAGAAATAAGAATTAAGCAAATTTTTTGATTAACCTTTATTCTAAAATCAATTTACAATAAATACGGTTATTTAATTACATATTTTTTATTCATGTATAGATGCAAAAAAAAGAAAAATGTATATATGTATATATATATATATATATATATATATATATATATATATATATATATATATATGTGTGTGTGTGTGTGTGTGTGTGTGTGTGTATTCAAAATATATTGCATAAATAATCACTAGTTACCTCAATATTGACAAGTTTTGCAAGTTAAAACGTGTCTTTTTAATGTGTATTTCACGAAAGTAAGTTCTTTTAACATCCAAGAGTAATTCCATACCACATAAGTTTCCGTAGCAGTAAATCATCTAAAGCTGTCTACAGAAAAGAAAGAGGGGAAAGATCTTCAGATATTAAAGTTTGCTGTAGTGTGGCGATTAATAATTTATTGAACGATAACAGTAATGATTAATAATTTATTGAACGATAACCAAATTATAAAGAAGCAGAAACTCTAGGTTCTGTACAATATAAAACTCCAGAAAAAAATTAAAAACTACGCTGCATCGATCGAGTAAAAGTCATTATAGGCTCTAGGTCTGGATTGGGACAAACATCTTCTCAATATTGACCTAACATTGAAGTTGATTGACTCTAACAGCCTAAATATGAACATTTACAAATAAAGAAAAAAAATATCGCACTGTTATAGAGAAGGCAAAGGAAACCATCGTATAATTTAATGAGCATTTTTTTTACATTAAATAAATATAACTACTTAATAGAAGTAAAGCGAGTACTTTTGTGTACTTCGGTAAAGTAAAAATGCGATTTTATGGATGGAAGTCGGATAACTGTAATAATTATTTTCTACTACTACTCTCCTTTTATACAAAAAAAACGTGTTGTTTGAATATAATAGATGACCGCTCGTAATTGTCTCGCGTGTCTATTGCTTTTTCTGCCTCCGATCACGAGCTAAATGTTTGCGTGCGTTAAGACATGATGGCGGTTGGTTGCTTAGACAGACTTAGAGGCTCGATGGTTTTTCTTTAAACATTCTTTTATTATTTAGTTGGCGATTATTCTCGCGTAGCCATATTTCCTTTTCGGAGAAAATTATTATTATTTGTTTGTCAGATGTTCTTTTCAGAACAATTTATTATTGCTAGATTATCGGCAGATGTTGATAACTCTGTGCAGCCACAGTACCTCATGTACTTTCAAAGACATTTTAGACTTTCAAAGCTGAATATTTCATGCTTTTCTCGCATTTTAATTTCTTTCTGTATGACAGTCCCTCTATTAACTTTTTCATTTGATATTAATTTAGTTACGCTACTTATTTTTAAAGGTTTTTATGTAGCCTTACGTTCTACACATTTGTTTCTTTTTTAAATCATGCGACCGATTTTTTTAAATACTTTCTACTCAACCGATTCTCGTCAAATTCCAGAAAAAATTTCAAACTTTGATTCTCAAACCTTGCTCTAGATGTATTAACTGCTTAAGCCGTAATACTTGAGGATATTCTGGATTTAAATCGATATTTTGAAACTTAAGCAGAGACTATGTCATTGAACTCTGGATTTCAACTCCTCAATACTGATGCTAAGGTATACTGCTGGCTTAAACTGTGAGATTCGAAGACCTTTAAATTAGTATTGTGGGTCGCAAGCAGGTAGTTTATGATTGAACTCATCATTCGAACTGCTTAGTCCTGATGCCGCAATAGTACCTAAGGCTTGCCTTAATCATGAGACTCGACGAACGGCTGGCTCAAAATTAATAAAGTAGACCAGAACTAAAGAGTTTGAGTTCCTTTTTACATCAACCTAAAAAGTATTTTTTTTGTTTTGAAGATGACATGATTCAAATACTTTGTACTTCACTATACATTGGAGGTGAAACTTTCTGTCTTTTTAATGAATTGGATATATGTAATTAAATAAGACTATGAAAGTTGAGCACTAAAGATGGTAAAAATAAAGTAATAGTAAAAATTTTCAGGGTAAACCGTTTTATTAAACAACCAGTGATACACTTAAAGGTCAAAAATAATTATGGGTCACCAATCTGGAGCTTTTGTCAGACAAAATGAAAATCGTGCTAAAGATATTTGGTGCATACAAAATCTTTCTTACGTGCCGACATTTGATAAAAAATACTGGTAGGTTAATCTTCTAAATTTGATAATGTGGATGAGATGATAAACGGTTTCCTTTGAACAATAATTTTCAAGGAAAGTAGCAACATTCGTCATAACTTTTTATCTTTATGTATTTAAGGTTCAATCAAATAAATGATGTCATATCGTGATGACGTCGTTTCAAGACAACTAGTTCGACTTAGTATAATTTCGTATTTTAACTAGGGTCTGTTCTATCTATATCAAGGGATTTGGTCCAGGAGCGGATTTTTATAAGAAATGACTCATCTGACCTTCGCAATCCATAGCAAAACCTAGACACTTCTTTGGCTGGATGAAACTGTTATCCAATGACAATAGCTAGAATCAACAGCTTAAGCTACCTACTGAAGCACGGAGGAGCATTTAAGAAGATTATTAAGATAAGTGAGTAAGGGTTAAACGTCTGATCACCGACTGGTGTGTATGTTGCTTAACCTCATTGACTGAGTGAAATCGAAGAGAACAACTCGGCAATGAGTGTCTCAAAAATAATTCGAAATAACGGTTTATATAAATGAAAAAGAAAAATATGGTAAGAATACATGTATATAATATAAAGTTAGAAGCAATGATCAATATCAGCATAGAAACAATATAATTATATGCGTCAAATCGGCTAAAACAGAAAATGGAAAAATCGATACTGGAACTGAACGCGTATCGTGGATTACGTCACTTTTTTGAATAGATACGCTAATGAATGAGCTCAAGAAAAAAATATTAACTTATTAATGAATTACGTCAAATACGACATTTCAAGGAAATTACACGTTGGTGTGGAAAGTCCAGATGAAATAATAAAAACTAGCCGATTGATTTTCCCCAATATTACGGCACAACATGTTGTGACCACATATAATACAACTATCTTGTTGTAATTTATTTTAAACATTTATATAAAATTTTTGTATTCAATTAAATCTTCCAAAGACGGCGGGTAAAAAGACTATCACATTGGCGATATTATAATGTAAAAGGTGCCTTGTGGATAAAAGTATTCAACCATATGGACCTGTCATTTAATACCGCTGCTTCATAAGCAATTATCTAATGCCGGATTTTTTTTAAACTCGTTTAATGGGTTCAATAAAAATAATAATTTGGATCAAGTTTTATTTTACAAAAAAGTAAGATTTATATTAAAAATCTGCCCTTACTTCTGCCATATATATACATATATATATATATATATATATATATATATATATATATATATAATATAAATATATATGTATATATAAACAGAACAAAAATGAAAATCCTAATTAAATTGAAAGAATATTTTATGTAAATTATGATAAAAATTTATCACATAATTTCTATAAATATGAATTACAAATTCTATCACTTTGTTCCAAATTAATGCCTAAGCCTCAATTTATATAACTAGCAATTAAACTAAATTGTTGAATGCGACCAGAAGTATAATTAGTCATAGTAAAATTATTTCAAATAATAGGCATGATATTAGTTGAAGTTGTCTTTAAATAAGTACACCATTTATGTATTTTGAGTATGTAATATAAAGTTCGAATAAATTTATGAAAGATCATGAAAGCAGTATATGTCGTAGCAAATTCATTTCACTAAAACTTACAGGTAAACAGCCCAAGATGTGTCCGTAAATCCTTTCATAACGCCGTACTAAGTTTCTTCTGAAAAGGTTTCATCGAGATTACATGATTTATAGTTACCTTTTATTCTTGAGAGTGTGTCAAGTTAAATTTTCACGTTTCGCGTTCTTTAATATTATTTAGGATTTTCATTCTCGGTATGTGTACTTTTTAATCATGAAAGATTAATTATATCAAAATAATAAATTACTTGCTGAATAGTTATTAAATTATAATAAAACATTTGTATGGAAGTCACCTAGTAATTAGAATCTGTTTAAAATATGTTGTGAAATTTGGAAGACACTAATTGCAATAAACTAGGAATATAAATTTTGTATTAATGAATTATAATGTGGACTCAAAATGCACTCAATTTCTAAAGGACAAAGGTGGAAGAAACGCATATTATTATTGTTCTCCACAGAGTTTAAGTAGTGAGAGATTTACCCTTTCGTTTCCTATACGTTATCAGTGCATTGAGATTAATGAAGCTGTGAACCAGAAACTTCTCAATGTCTAATGACGCAATAATTTAACGTGTAAGGTTTTGACAAAAATGTTTAACGAAATTTAATGTCTTGTACTCTATTTTTAAATGTGGTTTCTATGAAATTACTAAATTTGTTTTTCTATTTCGATAAGTAGAATTGGTACTTTTAGGAAGTAGAAAATGCATAATACCCCCAAATCCAAATTTTCCACCAAAATTACTCCAACTATAAAGGTGGGAAAATGGATAAAAATTTGTTCTAAAATTTGTTCTAGAAAAAACTTTTTCTCAAAAATAGGAGACAGTAACAATACAATCTAATTGCAATTTTTTATTGTTCTGTCCTATTTACAAAAAAGAACAAGTGGGAGACGTGCCAATGTTAAAAATGTTTTCTGAATGCTCTAGAAATCGCCACAAATATTTTACTGATTTAAGATTTCTGTGCCAGAGTAATTTTAAATGCTGTATAAAAATATGTAAAAACAAAATTTTAAATTACTTTTTTATCGGGCGTTATAAAACGAGGATCGCTTAGTAACATCCAGATCATCTATTTTCTGCAATAATTAAAAGGAAAATCTGTATTATATTTAAAGAAAATTTAAACGGAAAGAAACTACTTTCGACAGTTTAAATTATTTAAACGCACTCATTTAAACACTCACTTTTGACGCACTCATTTAAATTATTTAATTTAATATTGATTTTTGAGATTCAATATTAGTTAGATTGCCCCACCTAAGTTACTTTTCATCAGGCTTATTTGTTGCATTCTACATTAAACGTGAGAAAAATCTGACGCTTATCTACCATATTTTTATTGACATTGTCACCAATAGTTTTTGAATTTTTTATTACTTTTGGAGCATATTTTATGCCCTCTTAAAATGTTCGCTATTATTATTTTTAAGCCCAGGCCACTGATATATTTGTGATTTTTAAATGTCACAAATATGCCACTGACATATTTGTGACATTTAACCATTGCGCCTAATTCCAATTACCTACGTAAAATGGTTTTTGTTTACTGTTTTATCAATATCGTTATGTAAAATAATACATTAAATAATTTTGATGTCCTTATGATTAGGATTTTATATTAACAACACATAAGACGGAAAATTAAAAAAAATTAAGTAAATTTTTTTTCGTCTAAATTGTCAGTGTCAAAATATTGTTTTTGAAATATCAGCAATATTTTTAATAAACTTTTTTAACGATAGCAATGGTGTATACGAAAACATCAACCCAATTTGCACATAAGGGAGACATACTCAAAAACTTTTCTTGAAGTAGCTTATCTCATAATTTTATAAGTGTGATAAATATGGCAAATTTCAGCTTTATATTACTAATTATCTGCGAATAAAATGGTTATGATATAAAGAGAGATAGATGAATAAGTCCAAACTATATTGATTCCTAATTTGGCTACGGAACCTCAAATGAGCAGGAAAGCAACACTATAAATATAACCAGAAAATTAAATGAAAAAAGAAAACAACAAATATTATAATGTAATGGTCAATTAAAAGGCAGTTGAATTGAATATATTCGATTAATTTATTATCTAAAATATTCGTTAATTCGTTATCATTTAACTATCAAAAATTCGGAATCGATAAGGAAAAATAATAAATATTTTTTCACGGTCAATAACTTGCTCTATTTATTTAACTTCTATTTTTTATTACAAAACCTTAGGTTGGAATTGAAACCTATGCCTATTTAGTTGTTTGGTTTAATTACTGAGCATTTTAAATAGCAGCCAAAGGCATACGTATATGTAATTTTTCAGAGTTTTATTGTACGAGATGACATTAGTTAGTTTTTTCGTATTTTAACACCAAAAAATGGTTTAGGACAAATTAGCCTGAAACTAAAACTATCTTTTTATGAATGCTATACAAATATTTCTAAACTAGGCGAAATATAAATTTCTATCTTCGAAAACAACTCAAAGGTATTCTAATTTAATAGTTCTCAAATTGATCTCAACACTTATCACACACCAAGACAGTCGACTTTTTAAACAACTCAAAATAAATAAATCACGAGATAGTTCTCGTTCATTTATCTGATAGCAATTGCAAATGTTTTTACATGAAACAAGCATAAGATACAGAAGGCATTTAAATATATTCGAGGCTACAAACAGCTATGTTTATGGGTTCGTTCAGCGAATGGCACGAGTAAATCATATGGCCTATCAAAATAACGTTACTAGCAAAAATTTTGTTAGGTAATTTACCAAAATTTTATGTATAATTACAACACTCCTATTACATGTATATTCCACTTGGAAAAGTAGAGAGAAAAAGATTAAATTCAAATTCGTCTTGTATAAAAATTTACACGTAATAATATCATTTAACAGAAGATGTCTGAGAATTGTTTTCCTATTTTCTGGTAGAAATTTGTAACTAGCTTTTCCGTTTCATTGCTTTATCTTTAGATTTTTTTTAATATACTTGTTTAGTTTACTATGTGCGGAATGTTTCTATTCTTTTTTAAAGTTTTGGCAGTCGTAATTTGTTGCAATTGTTTTAATTCGTGTCAAAAATACAAATAAAAGTTTGTGTATGAAATAAATATATGAATTATGTGTATATAGTTTCTTTCATAGTGTTATTAGTAAAAAAAAGTTTACAATTATTTATTTTTATTTATTTTGTGGAAAATTTTAAATATTCACTTTAGAAATCTTTCGTTTTCATTTTTGAAAAGGGACTTTGTCCTTTTTCTTGTACTGTTTTGACAATTCTTTTTATATAATAATATTAAACATTTTTACGTGTTTTCTTGACACATGAGCAGTGGTTTCAATATAAAATTTGCGCTATTATTTTTAACATGTCCTCGATTTAAAATTGGGTCATTAAAATAAAAAAAAAACGAATTTCATTCAACAGCTATAATTTATGCTTAAAAGTGTTTATACTTAAAATTTAAAGCTTTTAAGTTATATCTTCACTTAATTTCTTAAAATTCTGTCCAGTCGTTTTTTCGTGATTAAATAATAAACATAGATATTTTTTTTGTTTAAATGTTCGTATTTAGAACTAACGAATTGTTAACTTTTTTCGCGATCATATACATAAATTACCTGTTAAAATGTAGAAATTACTTCCGTTAGAATATATTTTTCTTTCAAGTCTCTAATAATATTTTAAGGTCTCACAGTTAAAATTTAAAGCTCTGATAACGGAGTCTCAAAATAAATTCTGATATAAATTAATATTTCAGGACATAAATTGACTTGACATCCTTGTTATTTCCATAGAAGGATTTGATTATATTTATCTGACACTTATGTTCGTATCATCTTATTTCGGTGCATTTTATTTTGGAAATGATATTTTTTGCGGAACCATTGTCAATTAATTTACTTCCATGTGAAGTATGTCTAAATATTGATACGCAAATATCGAAATCAGTTTAAAAATGTCTCCATAAAACTTTCATACAGTTCCGGTTAGTTAGTACCTACTTATGATTTGAAATTCAATTTTTACATTAAAAAATTCAGTAAACATTACGATTGGAAATTTCGCTGACTAAACATCTTTCCGCGTAATGCGTACAGCGAAATGGTAATTTTTAACATTTCAATAACAATATCGTAAAAAGTACCTCATGACATATTATATATCAACGTTCCTGGTGTAAGTTATATTTATTGTTGAATGGAAAAAGTGTGAACGGTTACCCGTGTCAAATACAGAATAGAAATCATCATCCTAGGAATAGAAAAATGGTAATTAAGACCGACCTACCTGTGGAGTTTGTATTTGTGGAAGAATCATTATTGGGTAAGAATCTTTATTGGTATCTGTATATTGCAGATCGGTAGCAATAATTTCCAGTATTTTACATTTGCTTCATTTTATTCAATTTAAAAGAGAAAAGTTCACTAAATTTAATTGCAGCAAAAAGAAATGAAATCTAACCATAATTTTTTTACTTTTGAGGAAATTATGGGATATTTTTATTTTTTAATATTTTAGTTAAAGATGTGCACCTTTATTTTGCTCGTCAAATAAAATTTTGTTTTTGTTCAAGTAACTCTCATAAAATGTTTAATTCCTTATATTCCAAAATATCGGTTTGTTGCCTTGTTAGAAGAAGAAACCCAAATATTGTTTAAAAATATTATAAACATGTATATACATATATAAAAATATATATATAAATATATATATATATATATTTATATATATATATATATATATATATATATATATATATATGTATATATATATATATATATATATATATATATATATATAAACAATTAAATATTTTAAAATGTACTTCAAACCCAAAAACACTTTTATACACGTCGCGGTAGGCGAAGATAGTTTCGGTTGAAACTATCTTGGAAATGGATTCATAACTAGATTTATCAAACAAAACAATGTTCTAATTTACTTGTTGACAAAAGGCCTGTTGCTTTGACTTAAATGATATGCGACGAAATAAAAAAAAATAGGTTTTCTCTGGATGGCGCAAATAGTAAAACATTCTTGAAGCGACAAATTGAATATTTTAATCACGCTTTAAATCAGAGGGTGCAGAATGTTGAAAGTTGTAAATAATGCTCTTTTAATTATAACGATACGGAGTCCATCGTCAGTAATATATCCAAAACGTCATAATTGTATTTACTAAACGAAACATATTGGAAATTTATTTGCGAATTGCTAATAAAAACTTTTTGGGGTGATATAAATAATGACGTGGGCAGTAGTAGCATGAGAATGATAAATTTTAGGGATATCACAAATACTAAAATATTCATATTAAATTTTAGGAGATAAGGTCTCAAGCCTTATCTCCTCAAATTTAATGTTAATACTACAGAGCTTTTGAGACTAAGTATAACAATTTATTATTTTAAATATAATTAGTTATCAAAAATTTTAAATTATATGTCATTGAAAGTAGTTACATAATTTAAGTTTCCAACTTAATATGAAAAGCTTAAAGATTAGGTAGACTGGATTATATTATAAAATATATGCATGTAAGAAGATTTTGATTTATTAAAAAATGTCGTACAAATATGCGAATGAATTTATTTGCATATTTGTATCAGATTTTAGGATTCAGTACCTGAAAAGGAAAGAAGATAACCTTTATAAAACTACTCACGTGTTTGTCCGCAAAGCAGTTATTTTCTCAGAAACCGCTTAACATTGAAACTTGAAATATCGCATAATGATAAAATATTTAATCTGCACATATTTCAATACAATTAAATGTCAAAAACATTTATTAAGGAATGTTATGTATTTTTTAATTCTATATATCATGTTGAATATCGTTCAAAATTGCTAGTTATAAAGATTTTAGAAATATATTTTTCATAATTGATGTATAATGATGCTATATTTCTAAAAACATACCAAAAATGAAAAATTGCAGAAAAACTTGTTACTCTTCCTTGTTTCAGAACATGAAAAAATATGTATTTTAAAAAAAAAATATAGATTTTAGAAGCTCACACACAAGTTATAGGAAAACTATGGCGTTGAAACTGTCATTTTTTATAAATGCCACATGGTTTTACACTTGTAAAAGATATAGTAGGCAATACATTCTTGTTAAAAATGTTCACAGTCGATACTCGTAAGAACAGTACGATGTAGGAAGCTTAAATTTAGCGTAGTTTTTAACGCACCTTATTATCCAGCTCCTGTTCTAAAACACTTCTACAAATAACTTCTCTGGGATGCATTATGAAATTTTTTTCCTAAATGGAAACACTAAATTTATAATAATATTTTAAGGTGTGTAATTAAAATGAAACTTGTTTTTCCAACCGCTAGGTGTATTTAAAACCTTAAGTAGTAAAAATAAAAAAATTAAAATAATTTAAAAATACCGAGTAACTTATATATCTCGTAAATTCACTTAATTGACTGGTATATGGAAACACTTCCAAAAATTCATTGTGTCTTACCCCTTCCGATAAAATTTTATATCTGTAAGTTATGAATACAGTGTAGATATATCTACTACTATTCTGTTTACCCTATTTCATTACAAGATTTAATCTTCAAATGATTTACTTGTAAAAAGAAGAAGTATGTCAACATTAAGACTATTAAGGGTATTAAAAAATAAAACGTCTTTAAAGACAGTAGGACTTATATCACGTGGGTTTTGTCAGTATTTATGCACATTAAAAAATACTTAATAATGAATTTAAAAAAATATAACTGAAACTATTGACGAACATGTATATTACCTTTCACTACATACAAAAAATCGTTACCTAGTATCTTCGTCACGGGCGTCAAATATCTCAAACATCACAAAAATTACAAGATGTTGGATATTTAATGTTACCTTCGGGTAAATATTAGATAAATTTCCGGTAACATTGTTTTTTATATCTGACTTCAGCATGGCTATATTTTTTGTTGTTGTTTACATCTATATCTCTAGAAAATACTACATAACGTTTTGAAAAAAAATGTTATCATTGTAATTCTCTTTTTCACAGTTCAAACGGCTTGTGAAAAAATCTTTTTATTGCTTCATTTTTAAATTTCTATTTTAAGCGCTAAGCATTTAAACACATTCAGGTTAATATGCCCTGTTATTATGCCAAGTTGCAAGCACATTTATACTGTACAGCTAGAATGTATTGATGTACCAACTCTCTTGATATTTGTGAAAATTTTACGTCTCGTATTATAATTTCATAGAAACGTATTAATATATAAATTTAAGATTAGTCGTTTTGTAGCTAACTGGATTTTCGTAACGGCAAAACTAACACACATAAAACCTTCACTGAAAGTAATTCATACTCTAAAAAGTTTACATATTTAAAGTTTTATTATACCGTTACTATAGTTTTGAGTACATAACTAAAATTAATGTCAGTATAAAAGTATCGTCAAATATTAATATGCCCCTGGGTTTCCAGCGAAAATGAGATAAATTTATACCTATAATTTTTGAAATAAATTTCTTATACAGTTAATAAAGAGCCCATTTTGCATGAATACAAATTTTAATATATTCATCTATAAGCTTAAGGGAGCAATTTCCATGAAAGAAAGTCGTGCATAATGCCGTCTGGTATTAACGTCATATTTCAATTACCATTCTACATTATGCATCATTAACGTTATATTTCAATTACCATTTACATGGCCCCGGATGTTTCATCGCAAAATTTTAGGCAGGAATATAATTTTACCATTAACATAATTTTAAGCTTTGGGTACAAGTGCTTACATAATTTTGTCCTTTTATTTAAATATCCTAGATGGTGTAATAAAACCAATCGGCATACATATGTCTTTACACAAAAGAAACATAACGCCAGATATGGCTAGTATAGTAATTACCGTGGCACATTTCACTCTATAATTTAACGCCCCAAACCTAAAATAAAAAAAATTAACAAATTTAATTTACATAATATGTTAAATATTAAAGTAGTTGATAACTAAAAGTTAAATTAACTGTTTGTATTAAAATGTGATGAAAAATTAGGATACGTGATATAAAAAGATGCCAAGTATAGAATAATTGGCATTGCATGTATTACCTGTGTACTAATTAAATAAATATTTAAAATGTATAAATATTTGTTGAACAATACGCACAAAATATTCTTTGTATAATATATTGATGTAATGACAAAGTGCAACACAAACAAAAAAAAATTCCGCTGTTTTAAAAATGTCATCAAGTTTCGGTTATGCCGTTTAATTATTTTTTTTCATACCCGTTTTTAACAGTAAAGTTAATAATTTTATTTGTTTACTATTTACTTCAATTCAGTTATTAATATTAATTATGAAAATGACCGAGTTTGAAGATTTTAAATACTAAATCACATAATGAAATTACGAGTGTAAGGCGCTTTTGTTGCTATGAAATCGTGATACAATCAAGTGAACGACTTCATATTTGGACCTGCATTTTTCAGTACTTTCTGCGAGTTTATGCCTTTATATCAGCTTTTTTATAAAAATATTTTCTGCTGTTCAGATATTATTCACAGGTAAACAAAACTAACTAAACACATTAACCCAACGATGTTTAGCGGCATTCGCTTTTACATCCGGTCGTGTCTGTTTAATAGCTGCTTCGCTGGTTTACTGGCTACTTCTAAACTTTATATCACATAAGTAAACTTCTTAATATGTAACAAACTCTGTACTGCTATTTTATTCTCTGTATGTCCTTCGATAGACCTTCACGTTAAAATCATGTTCCCCGCATTGTGTTGGTCGATGCATCATGTGCAAGGTTTAAAATTTAAGGAACACATTTATTAATCTTAAAGTAAACAACACCAAAATAAGTAATGAGGATATTTTGAGAACAATAAACGAAAGAAAACCAAAAAGATCAAAAGTGTAACTTGGCAGACGTCGCTTCGTTTATTACACGTTAACTACATGCATAGAAAACTTGTTCCCAGTGAAGTAAGGTTGGGAGAAATCTTTCCCCTTAGTTTGCCTTAATTATCGAGGATCTCGATTTTGTCCAGGACCAAATCACGATTTTCAATAATGTCGCCTTATGTCGACTGTATGTCTCTATCGATTCTACTATTTTATATGATTAAACGTTAGGTGTTAGCATAAAATAGGTTTTAATCATTAGGAAAATACTTGGTTACTAAAATATGAAACATCCTATTTTGAAATAAAAGTTTAATTAAAATGTATCAAAGCAGAAGTTTTATAATTAATAAAAATGGATGCCTTGAATATCAATGTATTTTTGTCATCTTATTCATAATAGAAGCTTGTTAATATTGGAAGCAAAGGGGAGAGCAAATGGTGACAAAATCATGAAAGATGTATTCTATAGCTTGTTGAAAATCAAATATTTTTACTAGATAAAAATGATCTATAGCCTAGAAAAGATGATAGTCAATTGAAGCAAAGGTTGAGAAGATACAAAGGATAATGGCGTTTGTCCAATACAAGGTCGAGCATTGTTCTATAAGAAAATTAAAAAGAAACTTTTCACTAATTTCTGTTGTTTAAACGCAAGCTTCCGCATTATTTTACGTAATTGGTTACAGTAGAAGTATGCAGTTATCCTTTGATTAAGTTTCATAAAGCTGTTGTGTGTAACACCAGTCCTGGATCAACAAACACACAATATTGGCTTTTATTAGTGAATATTTCGAAGCGCATTTAGCGCTTTGACATTATTTAGCTGATATGTCAAATGTTTAAAATTATCAAAAATAACAATTTTTAATCATACGCTATAATATGATATTAAAATGGTTCACCTTTATTTGACCACAGCAAAGAAAGCAAACTGCATTTACCGATTTATCTTCAAGCGCCCGTTTAATTCGTGCAAAAAAAATCTGTACCATTAATTAACTTTTCCGATGTATTTTAAATGGTTTAGTATAGTTGGAATAGTAACATGAAATTTAGCTGCAAATATACGCATATTTTTTATGTATCCGCTTCCACCCCAAATTCCCATTCATTATTATCCACCTCGCTCTTAGACGGTACAACTAATCCATTTTAAATATTGCGATCAACATATCGGACTTTTCCACTCATCGACGCATTATGCCTTCATTAGCAATAACATTGGCAAATACTTCGTTGATATTTCAAGTTGGTGTGGCAATTATTTCCGCAACAAAATTAATGTTCTAAAATATCGCAAATTTTTGACATATCCGTGACTTACTAAATTTAACCTGTTAAAGAATTTTCAATACACAATTTCAAACAATACATGCTTTTGAGGGATTATTAACTTACATATGAGGGATTATTTACTTACAATACAAGCAACATTACGTAATTCCAAAAATTATCAGCAAAATTCCAGAATTATCCAGAAAGTTTCCAAATTATGAGACATTTCATATTTGAATAATTTTATATTAGTGACAGATAGCTGAACTATATGACATTCAATAAAATAAGTTTCCGATACTTAATAACGTTTAATTAAAAACGTAACGTTTACTTTAGACCAAGTTTCATTAAGTGAGTACTGGGTTTGAAGTGCCATTTGTTTTATATATTTATCCTTTATCAAATAGATAATTATTAAAACATCAATATTTATACTTATTTAGACACGAATTTGTGAATAGTGGGAATTTCTGTGGGTCGCTGCTAAAATTATTGATGGGGGGTCGTCAAATACTTTATTTTCACTAACCTGATTTAGTAACTCATAATGGCAGCTATTCAAAATGCTCTTCATGTGGAATTTCAATTCGCTTCAACTAATTATTTTATTTCCATATTTTATATAATAGCTTCATGCCCTGACATAACCTTCTTCAAATATATGTATTTGATAACTACTTCAAATTGTTTCTTCTCACTTTTATTCTTCTTACAATGATTTCTTAGTTAATAATTTATTGAATCCTACCATTTACGAAGTCTGGTCACTCTTTCGTAGAAGCCATGTTTTTACTGTAGAAGTGACACTCGAAATTAAAGGCGTGTGAAATGTCTATTAAAACAAAAAAATTCAGCTCAAAATTAAAATATTCAGCTACATATCTAATATATTTTGTTTCACTCTAATTAGAGTTGATAGTCCTAAAATAACTGAAATTATTGTCATCAAATACAGCTGCGCTCCGTGGCAGTTAAATCTTTATAAAACATTGTACTGAAATAGGTTTATTCATTATGAAGCTGTAATGCCATACACAGATAAATACTAGGAGAGTGTCATCAAACTTATAAAAAAGTAAATTTCTGATTACGCTAAATTCATTTAAGTTTCCTTTTCTTCCATTTTATTGGAATTTATTTATATGGCTTTTAGTTCATATATATATATATATATATATATATATATATATATATATAATGCGGATTTTATACATATGACGACAAAAACTTTGAAAATTATTAGTGAAAGAAATATACTCTTCAAACACCGCCCATCTAATAACGAAATATTCACGTTAAGACTCTTTAAAAAAATTTATTCCAAATTACAGCCACATTAAAGAAAATGGCGGCATCCGAAAAGTTTACCTTTTCCGACACTTTCAGCATTCAGCACTGAAGCGCCTTCTCGTATTTAAGTAAGTTAATTAACCTTCTGTAATGAGTACGAAAAACTTTTCCAATTAGTTGTTATATCACGTCGCAAACTAAATCGAACGTATTTATGTTTTATTACACAACGGACTTTATATCATTTTCAAATAAAAGTTGTACAATTTGATTATAAAATACAATACTTACGAAACGCATTATAAAATCACATAACACTACATTCCATCTTATAAAATGATACGGATAAATTGTTTTAATTATTATTGTCACCAATCTAAAAAAGATAACTTTATAACAAAAAGACTACTTCAAAAACAAGAAGAAATAATACCCTTTTTACAGCAAAACGCTTGCAATTATTTTTGTATTAAAAGTAGATACAAATAGGCTCGTATTTATTTGCATACGATCTTCAATTTAATATTTTTTGTTTAATTCATGTATACTTGTACAATAATTACCTACTTGACTACTAATATCCTGGTCTCTTCATGCTTTGAACCTTTGTAACCTATGTTTACTTAACTACTTCGTTATTTTCTTGCTCATATTAAGATAATTTGAATGAACTCAAACTCGATGAATATACTTCTGACAGTTGAGAGGTTAAATTACTATATTCTGGTTCCCCCGTCACACTGTGTTTAAACAAGGTCTGAAAGTTCTTGACTATATTTATAAAGGATTGCCCGCGTCATGTATCCTGTATTTAAAAAAAATCCAAACTCATCTACCATAAAAAAGTTATGAATGAAAATATATAAATAATAAAAACCTTTGTTCGAATAGGGGGTGGCCTCCTTTTTTGAAGTCGTATATAGAGAGGAAAATTAAATTCTAACAAACGCTGCACTGTCAAACAAGCTTTATTAAAAAGGTATAACATTATTTTATTTTACTAGACATTGATATTTATATATCAACATAGCCGCTTTTATGACACATCCGGGGAGTTGTGGATCATGTAAAATAAAGATCTACATTATACCTTGATACACATGTCCGCAAGATACGGCGACATTAATATTTCTTAAAATCACAAAACAATTTAAAAAAATCTAAAGATCTAAAATATATATATATATATATATATATATATATATATATATGTATATACATATATATATATATATACATATATACATATGTAGGTATAAATGATATTTTTTGAAGACGCCACATAACGTTTTACGCAATTTAGTTTAACACCAATATTTATATTGATTTTGAAAAAAGGAGGTTTTAAACAAATTAATATGACCCGAAATATTAATATGAAAGTGACGTTCAGATTATTTCTAATAAATAATCGTTGAGTTTTAAATATTAAAAAAAAATTATGTTACTTATAGTGTATGTTTTCGTATGTTAAAAAAAATATTTTTTTTTTATTCTTAATATTATTTGGCCAAGAACAAAGAAGAGTTTCTTTGTTCAGGTACTATTTTGAATTTATTTGTTCGAAAAAATTCTCGATAGTCTATATATGCATTAGGTAAAGAAATTACTTGTAAATTATAAATTAATTTATTTGTAAAAGGGGATAGGATGGAAATGAAATTCATCATATTAAAATTTAATTATTTCGTTAACGTGTTCTCTCAATTTTGTAAATAAAAAGTAAATTTTAATCATTATTGTTAAATACTATAACCAGATACAGTTCATTAATGAAAGTTTATTAAATATAATAAAACTTCTTTTCTCGTGCTAAAGGAAAAGAAATATGAAAGCAAATTAAACTCAACACAATTTTTTGGGGTAACGAAGCTTTTGAAATGCAAATCATTTTCAAGAGGTTTTTATTTAAATATTCTTCCTTTAACGGACACAATTTAGGAAATTAATACAATCTGATGAATTAAATTGTAAATTGAGCTTTAAACATTTGCGCCGAGAGGACTCCACCACTTTGTTGTTTTGTCTGGCACCAATTTTTCTAGAACTTAACACGAGGCATAATTTCCTAAGCTTAAGACTGAAGAACGAGTTTTAACAATAAAGTACTATACTTTAATAATTAAACTTTTATGTGTAGGATTATAAATTTTAACCACTTATTCTTCATGAAATATAATGATTTTATGTAAAATTCAGTGTTGGGAAAATCAAATTATTTTGACTCGAAGTTATATGATGAATAAATGAAATATTCTATGACAATCGTGAAAAAAAAATTGATATTTGACCTGATAAGTAAATATCGTTGTAAGAAGATCTTTATTATAGATTTTCACTCTACTATGAATACGGGGAATTTCTATGTACATTCACTGATTATATTACTAATTATAATTAATCAAATAACTTAATCAATTAATATAAAACCAACAAAAATGTTAATATCGTTGCAAATAGGCAGTATTTCTTTGTGATAGCTACCGCGATAGTTGGATACATACAAAATAAAACAATAACGCAGAAACTGGTTGCAAATGGGCGAAAACACACCGACCCCTTCATCAACAATTGCTTATCAACTATAAATTTAACCCTGATTTTTCATAAGGTTGACTTTTAAATTTTTTTTTAAATTAAAAATATTTTATTATATTTTTGTAATAAATCAAAGACTAATGATATTTTATAAGGTCCAATTAATTATTTTCTACTATACATTTCAAAGGTTTGTTTTGTTTCTTTATAAGTGCATTGAAATTTAAGAAAATAAACTGTCTGCATGTACTTACCAGTTGTGCACATTGCCTTATAAGCAATTCCACGTAGTTTGCCATGAACCTTTAGCATATATGCATAACATATTTAAATTGTGCAATTCAAGAAAAACCTCCACTTCGATGTATGATTTGTAGTTTGCACACAAAATGCAAAACTTCTCCGATTGCTGGAATTTTAGATAAAACAATCAAACTTCATTCAAATGTTGCATGAAATTGATAAAACAATCCCGAATCAGAACTGGTTCATACAAATTATAATTAATTACCTCACTTCAAAACGTCAGTTAATAGTCTCAAGGCAAGCAGAAGCTTATTTGATTATCGGGCATTATCGGCTGTAAGTTGGCTACATTCAGACTTAAACGATGCCGTAATTATGATAATAGCATAAAAGCAATGAATCATAGAGTCGTTGTAACGAGGTCGCTGTCAGTTTATGGTCCTCTTTCGAAAATAATTTTATAAATATTTTTAATAGTGGACCGATTTTTAAATATACGTATTATATTTTGTAGGTTATTTTAATTGGAAGGGTTTTATTTAAAGATTAAAGGTATTTAGATCTTAGTTACCGGTGACACTTTCTTGTTTTAATTCTATTAATTCAATTATCTAATAGTTGAGTTAGATTTGTTTCATTTTTGAGGTACAATTTTATTGTCTAGATAAGATGGTATGTTCCTTGTATTAGAATTAAGTTGATTCTATAGCCTTATATCTTAAATACAGTTTGTTCAGGTGTATCAAATTTATCTTTATTACAATAACGGGACGGTATCGCTTCAGGTCCTAGAAAACTTCATTATCTTCGTTTAAGGAAATAAAAAGAAATTGAGATGTATATAAATAAATCATTTCTTACGTCGGTTTACCATATGGTTTTATATCAGTTTTTTAAAGATCTTTAGCGTTTTTAGTCCGATTAAGTCTATTTCGATATTATTTTGTTGCATATAATTCTCTTGTTAAAATTTTCTTAAAAAATTTGATTTTCAAGTCCCATTTTAATACCCTATTTTTAAAGTGAAACTTTTATTGTATCGCCTCAGAATATTTCGTTTACCTATAGCATGTCGCATTACAGTCGGCCGCGGAGTGGGGGTAAAGAAACCAATATGGCGGTACCTATAGCTCTCATCAGCTGTGCAGTATGGTACTACGATCGATGCAGTTTTTACCAGACACATTGAAAAAATAGAATGCATGTCAATGTTTACTTATTTTAGTTACCACAAAATATTATTTACATTTATAAACTGTGACACTCAAAGCGAAGATGAAGTCAGTGATCAAATAAACGAAATTTAAAATAATTCAATGATTTATATAAATATAGATCTACGTTTTTAATATGTATATATATATATCATACCGAACATTGTATTTATTTATGTATTCTGTACTTTAGTACGCAGAGTAAAATAAACATTCATAGTTATATATCTTGTCTACTATTATCATTTACTTTTTCACGTCTTAAGTTAATATTACTTTTAAAATCCTAAATCAAGTAGCTTTCGAAAAATTCTCAATTAAATGCCTCCAATCTAAAAAAAAGTTTCACTTTTATCGTGGTTTTTTTCTTTTATCCTGATATTATAAAAAATATTGTTTTAAAAAAAATAACTGAGTAAAACCTATGTTATTAAAAGCATATACATTTCGATCATTCGCTTTATAGAACAGTGAATATCAAATATTATATAAGGTTTTAAGCTACAAATTACATGCATAAACGAAATTGGAATATTTTTACCAGTATGCACACTAGCATCCTATATGCACATCGCTGATATCTATTTACAATTTTCTATGTGCATTACTGTCACATTATGCAGATTTTTATTTGCAAATGACAATGGCGCATTAGCCGAGAATATATGTCCTTGCCGCCCAGCATGCAGTCTGCATATTCAATGAGCAATGAGGTTAAACTCGGTCTAGAGCATGTGAAGAATATGATAGTAAGCTCGTACTAATGCAATCGCTTTATTTTATCGTTATTTATTTACACGCATTCACAATAAATATATTATTTTGGTGAATTTTCCACATTTTAAAAACCATTAAAACTTATTCCTGAAAATGTTATTGCAATTATGATATTGTAAATGTTTTGTAAAATACTGTAGGAATAAAAAACCAAAGAAGTGAATAGACGTTACAAGCAGTAACGATTAGTATGCGGGTATAAGCATGCGTTTAGTTAGGCAATGAAAAGGTTGTGGGTTTAAAAATGATTACTGGCATTTTTGTGATTTTTATTTTTTACTATTGAAGTAGACAAACTTATTTTATATATTTATTTATTTACTTTCTTTAATGCATATGTCGGAGTTATTGCCACAAGAGCGATCTACTACAGTCAACCAGAGATTCAGTCCAACACCACCTGACGAGTAGCCAGCGGTGCGCCGCGCCATCAAAGGCTATTTGCCTTGTGATCACAAGATGCAGCGGCATTGACATAAATTTACAGGCTTATTTAAAATGTTTCCATGCATTTATTTTTTTTCGTTTATTTCGTTCAATATTAATATTTAACTGCAATTTGCACAGAATAAAATACGCTACGTTACACATTTCTACATTTCTCAACTTTTGCCTTCCGGCGTATATCTAGGTGAGTCCGTGGAGTTCAATATACAACAAGTTTACTGCAGGTACTTACACGAACATGTTATTAAATTTAAGGCATTTAATATACATATCAGAATTGCTTATAGAAAAAGAGATGTCGCCGCCAAGTAAACAAGCAATAAAGTAATTAGTTAAACATTAGAAGAATAGAACTTTGACCAAGTTTCAAATTATACAAGTTGTAAAATTTCATTGAATTTTCCTCACTGCAATTTTTTTACATTTTATCGATTATATCTCGTTAATAACGAGCAAAATATTTTGTACCTTTTGTGATATTCAATTCCTTCTTTATTTCTTAGAAGAGTAGTATTTGCGATCTATTAACATTTATTAAAATTATCAGCCCGCACATTGCCCACCCGACTTAAAACGTAGGTACCTTGACAGCTTGGCCGGAGTATTCAAGTTCGGTAAACCGATGATTTACAGGCAAGGTACTATGACCCGAAGCCAAGTCTTGAGGGTACATTAGTTTCATCTTTAATATATGCAGACATATCATTTATAACACAAAATCGTCGGTATTATTGATAAGTCGACTTTGTCGACAAGTCCTCTGAAATTAATAAGCAGTAGTTAAATTTGTCTGTATAGTGTGTTTAAATATTCAAATTAATTTTATCAAAATTAAAATTATGTGTCAATTAAATGGGACTTTTTTAGTTAGTAGGACCAAAATTATATATATTCTGAAATACAATATCATTATTTAACACAAAAGGTCATTTGCGAATTTATTATTATGCTAAATTCTCCAACAGTTAATAAAAAAATCACAATTTTTTAAATGTGTGTTTCAAAATACACTTTAACTCTTCATTAGTAAACTAAGATTTAATGTGTATTTTTTATTTAAAATTGTTTTAACTTAAATGATTTTACAGAAAACACATGCAATTACGTGTTGAAAAGAACTTTATAAATATGTATATGGTTTTCTATTTATTTTCTTTATTCCATTATATTTCAAAATAAGCAATTAAATAAGGAAAATAAACTATTTCAAAGCATACCTCATAATTACTCTAAATAATTATAATTGAAATGCAAATATTGTGGTAAACTACAAAAAGCTAAATTAAATTACAATAAACATACCCATTAAATTTAAAAAATTAAAGTTTAAGTTCATGTACATAAATATATAATTTAACTTTTAAGAAAAACTAAATATCGATGGAGAAAGATAAAATAAAGATAGTATGGCGTCACACTTGGTTTTCGACATCTTTTGAAAATATGAACGGTGCGTTTTGTGGGTTAAAGTACAAAAACTGAATGTTGTAATTAAGTATGAAGTTAAACTTAACGTGATTATCCTCTAAGTTTAAATTAACAAAACTTTGGTAGTTTAAGTAAAGTTAAAGGAAAATCTAATAAAGCTAGGACAATCTAATAATCTCATGGCATCATTCGTCAATATTTGGTTTAAAATTTTTCAATTCTTCAAAGGTATTAAAACTCTAACTGATAGCTGCTGTAATTTTCGATGAGACTTTTAAACTAAAGATGAAAATTAGAAATTATAAGATCTAAATACGCAATAACAGACGTAGACTCTGCAATTTCTTATACCATGGATTTAGAAAGGTCATATTTTAATTTTGTAGCTTTAGATTCTTACAGTTTTCAAAGATTAATTTTAAAATAAAATATATCTTCGAAATATCTTGGAAGATGATTTAGTTTTACGAAACTAGAAGTAATTAAAACTCAAAGCAGACTGCCAACAGCTGGCTTTAATTATAACATAAATAGAATAGCTTCTTTGCACGCGAGTTTCAAAACTTGTCCTCAAATTATTATGCTATTTGTATTGCAAGTTTACTTGTTTTATTGGAACTAAGTGTAATGCCTTTATGATATTACTATTTGAGACATTAAACATTTTGCTTGAGATTTGTTTAGATATGGGGTCATTAGGAAGATGGAGCTCAAGTGGCTGAAATATTTTACCGGTATAATTGAACATCTCAAAATAAAGGAAACTATAAACGTGTATTTGGTTTAGTTTTTTTCACATTTTTTTTTCACCGTGTCGTTAGTATAACTACTGATTTTGAATTCAAAGTAAGCGTTTCAGATGGGCTGAGAATTCGTTCAAAATTTTAATCGCAACGTAACGATGTGATGACAATACTTTATGCCACTTATTACCAATACTTTTTACCAATGTTTACCGAACTTGAATACTCCGGCCAAGCTGTCAAGGTACCTACGTTTTAAGTCGGGTGGGCAATGCGCGGGCTGATAATTTTAATAAATGTTAATAGATCGCAAATACTACTCTTCTAAGGAATAAAGAAGGAATTGAATATCACAAGAGGTACAAAATATTTTGCTCGTATTTATCCCAAATTAATATTAATAGAATACAAACACAATCGCGCCACGTTCCATCCTCGAGGATAATATGGCCGCCGACACTTTGTACTAATAGCTTTTTTCAGACTTTATTGAACAAATAGAGATGTATCGATCATCTATGCACTGCTGAATATTTTCGTTTGTTATAACGATTAAAACAATTATTTCTGAGTAGTGATATAAGTATTAACTTATAATTTTGGTATACGTGACTTGTCTCATGTTTAACGGTTGGTATACTAAAAGGTAAAACTTACATTTTAATTTTTTTATAATTTTCTTTGTGGCAATCACTATTTTATCATTTTCCTTGCTCAACACAAATATTTTTCGTAACATTTTTTCTTTGAAAATTAAAAAATAACACAATCACTTTTGGTAAGTGGCGGATACTCAGATTAATTTCAGTTATATAATTAATACAGAAAGTTGATTTAATAAACGTTGTGACAAAGATTTCTTATACTAGCGGTATCAAAAGAATGAAAGGGTTGTAACGCGTTTTATTATCCCGTAGAACAAAAGATTTAATAATAAATATGTTTTACCAAGCATCAAGTTATACAAAAAACTTAATTTTCAGGCAAAAATGTTGGGATGAAGTTCGCTTAATGACTGATGGGATAGATCAATTGTTTTTTTTCATATCTCCGGATAAGTAGAAGAGATTACCGACAGATTCACAATTTTGGTAATTACGGTAAGCGTGCAAGGTAGAGTTAGTTTCAGCATCCGTGCAGAGATACCACTTTAAAGAATGCACAATCTTCGATACAATATCTTCACTCACCGTCTGAAAACGCATTTTTGTTTCAGCGAAACAATGGGTACCATAAAAAAGACATAAGATCAGCGTCCGTGCGTTGCTTGCAAGCCTCACCACATATGTTTGCTATCTCCACTGTGTATGTTTACATAAGAAGTAAAATATGCTTTACTCTCCCGTCTTAAACCTGTTATAACTAGATTTCTCAACGATTTATAATATGCTAAATGTGTACCTTTCTTTGATTTAATAGCTATAGAGCGGGCTCAATTACGCAGACGCGTCATAAGAGGAACGGTGTCCGTTATCCACGGTTTGGAAGGATAATATATATTTATAGGGGTTATTTTTGACCCCATAGGGGTCAAAAATCGACTAACCACTAGTGTTAAAACTATTAACAACGTTGTCGATATCGTCGCCGACTGCAACACTGTCCCACCGATCTTTTTATACGACTGAAACAAACAACTCCATGTCTATTTAATTAAAATATGCGCCGCTACGGAACCGGAACGGAATTTACGATCAGGTATTTGAGGTTTTATTATATTGAATATACCGACCAAGAAAGTAACAGTTAGCAGAGACTGATAAAATTTGTTAACAAATTAATAGCGTCTACAGAATCTAAGTTACATTCGTCAAATAAGAATAAAAGATAAAATGGAAATAAATTGTTGAAAGAAAACCCAAGAAAAATATTTTAACACAGAATAAAACTGTAAATAAGCAGAAATTTTAAAATCATTGGCCTAAAAATATTAATAGGTATTCATATTTCAACGATACCGTGAAATAAATATAAAAAAACGAGAGCATATATCAAGCAAATAACTAAACAAATATACATACAATCACTGTTCCAATTTCATAGCTAAATATATGTAGATCATAAAAAACCTTCGAAATTAAATTTGGATACTTTGTCAATATTATCATTACTATTAAAATTCTTAGTGACAAACTATAATTTATGTGTGAGTTAAAAGAAGGTATATTTTTTTAAAATACACATAAATCAATATTTTATATATACATACATACATATATGTACATGTACGAACAACCAAATTTGAAAGAACGGGGTAAATATAGAATGGAGTTACGTAAGGCTTGAATTTTTGAGAGGACATTTCTTCGCATCTATTGATTTGGAGATTTTTATTGCCAGTGTCCGATAATTAGAGAATTCGATTGCCAGAGTCCAATAATTACAACATTTAATTGCCAGAGTCCAACTTTTGGAGCACTTTGATTGCCAGAACCCCAAAATTGGAGCACCTCTATTGCCTAAGTCAAGTATTTCTGTCAGGGAGTATATTTTATATGTATTAATAAATGTATTTACAAACTAACTTAAATTACAAATTTTAAAAAAATATTTAAACTTTCACTGTCAATAAAAAGATGATGTTAAGTAGGTCAAAACTACGTAATATATATCAGGCTATATATGTAATTGAAAGGAAATTTTAGTTATACGTGTAAAAGAAACCTCCATATAAGCAAATTAGACCTTTCTAAGAGTGATCATTAAACGTAAAATAGGTTTGAAGTTTTAGGAATTAACGATTTATGAACCAGAATACTGAGTGTTTCAATTTAGGAATGTCCTTGTTTTTATATGTTTGATTACTGCATTTAAGATAATTTTCATAGGGAATTTGCATTGGCTTCTCGCCATTTTGTTTTATATCGACCCCTCCAGATTTATATCTTTCACCATTTGTGAATATAAGAGATTCTATTCATTTTTAAGGAAAATATTTAAATCAACAGAAATGCTACTTCCTTTCGATTGCCAATATCATAATCTGCACCCCGTCCACGTCCGTAACTCGACACCAAAGACAATGGTATTTCATAAGTTACGACTCGGCTCTATATGATATTGTAGGATAAATATAAAAATAAACTGTTCCAATTTGCGTCGATAAAACAATGTACAGTCAACAAGAATGTGAAGAATAACCCTGTTGTCTGGCATGCTCTGGTAAATTCAATAACCAGAATATCTCATATGATGTGGTCATTTTATTTTTACTTGAATATATAAATATTACATAGGAAATATCGAAATCTATATATTATACCAATAAAACATAACTTTTGTTTTCTAAATATCTGAACAAAGTTTCCACAGGCTCCCTCATACTCATAAATAAAATAATGTAATTTTCCAGTATGTGTCTCCATGGAAATTAAAACCTGTGTTTTCTCAAAATTATAACATTCAGGTTTCGTCAATAGCTTAATACTTTAAGATAATATGAAAAGGAAAATATTATATAAAATAGTATCTTGTGATTTGGTCACCAGATAGTATTCCCTTCTTCATTGTATTACAAGCAAATTATCGTTTGAATGGAATAGAGATTAATATTTTCCAAAACTTTACGACATTTGAAGAATAATCCTAAATCAAGTCCAACGTTAAATGCAACCAATATTTCAGTTATTGACCTTACTATAGATCATATGAATATTGAGAATAAATAAATAGGCAAAAAATTAAATATTTAAGTTACGGAATATTCCCATTCTGATATTAGAACAAATTAATTACTTTTCGGCATCTTTCAAACAAATATGAATCGTGAATTAAAATTAAATGAATTCCTAACTATTTTCAGCGTCTCTACTCTGCTTCTAATAATATTTGCATCTAGGTATTGTTTTCAGGAGCATAAAAAATGTAATTTCACTTTTTGTTATAAATACAAATATGTAAAATATTCCTAAACCTTTTTTTGTAAATACATAAATATTGGTTGCCTTTTCATAACCAATTACTAAACTTATTTTTTATGTAAAGGGGTATTAATAGTGACGTTAACGATGTATTGAAAACATTTTTTTCTTAATGTATGATCTAATCAGTTAAATGCTAATAACAGCGTAACAATTTTTTATAATTTGATAAGCCTCTTAATGTATAACAATCACTTCGCGTAAATAAAAATTAAATTTAGTTTGTTATCATTTTTGTCATTAATTAATCTTCTAAATGAAAACTTGATTGAGCAATATGTTATCATTATATTGTTTGGGAGAAAATTAGTCATAAGATAATGAATATTAGATATAAGTCTAAATATCATAGTCTTAAGCCTAAATTTTTATGTTTAAAATTTTCTAAATTTTCCTCTAAATTAACAAGTATAGAAAAAAATTTGAATTTAACATTTTCTAAGTTTTTCCTTAAATTATTGTGTCTTGTAACAAACTAGTAACTTAACATGTTTAGTTTTTAACAATTTTGAGGTACTTTTTACTGTATATTTAAATCAGTTTCAATTTTTAATTATATTATATATACGAGTATCTTGAACTGTTCAAATTTTCAACAACTTCCTATTTTTACTAAGACACATTCTTTTCAGCTTTAAACTGTGTCAAATTATGATCGATAACAGACAGACTAATAAATGAAGGAAAAATTAAAAATTTCCTTTTTATTGCAAAATAATTTTTTTATGAAGTCATATATTGGGCCCAGTTGTTAATGTTTAATTTAAATTTGCTAAGATAAATAAAATATGCTTTTAATAAGAACATACGATATTTTAAAATAATATTTATTTTTTTGGTTTTTATAAAGAAATTGTACAAATTTATGAGCAGAGTATTTTAAATCATATGTGGCCGGATATCCACTATTATTTGGACATTCAATATTTTTCGATTGCTAAGTTTTTGCCCCTGCCTTTACTTTGATTGGTCAATTTGCCGCAATTCGCCGCTCTCATCCACGAATAACGCTTTTTTGTTGCGCCACACACATTCCGATACCTTCCGCTTCCCTTTCTTGTTAGCAATAAAAGTGCGCGTTATTCCTGTCAAATAACTCAACGAAAAAAGGTCGCTTTTATGAATGATGACCTCCGTTTATTGCGTGTCGTTAAAAACACTTCCGGGAGGAAAAATGTGTGAAGGCCTTAGAGATATGAAAATAAGGAGCGTGTTATACGCTTATATCCTGCGTGTAGTGTTTGTCAATTTTCACCATAATGTTTGTAAAATAAAAGGTGGGTAATAACTAGTCACATTTTGACAACAGTCCTATATTTTAATTATTGTATTCCAGTGAATTTAATTTCCAATTATATGTTATCACAACAACAATATTTTGACATCTCATAGTCTAATTTATTATAAGCAAAATATAAATTGGAAATATATAAAATATCTATCTCGATCTCTCTCTCGTTATACCACACCGTCAATGCTTTCATTGTTTTTAATAATGAATTTTCAATTATTTTTCATTGTAGTGGCATTAATTTTCTTTTAGAACATATCACTTAGACCGAAATTTTCTAAATTATTTTGTCGCATGATATTTTCTTAACACTCTTATTTGTCAAATTATCATTATTCTATTTATTAACATTTATTTGTTTTATTAGTTTCTATTTATAGGTTGCCAAAAGGCAAGGTATTTTGAAAAAAACGGAAACTGATACCTGAATATTAGAACTTCAAAGATGCTTTCAAAATATTAAATATTTTATCTAAATTATCAATTATTATAATAGCAGCAGAAAGAAACGGATTAAATTATTGATTCCGCTTAAAATAATGTTATAAACTTCCTAAATTTTATCTTTCTTAACATCTGAAAACTATATTTTTTACAATATTATATTTAGAGAGTTCATTAGCAAATAGAGAATGTCTGTTTAACAATAATGATTATGTCGATATTTTCATAAATTGCACAATTAATTTTTTTTAATTAACTATATCTGTATTGGAAGGCTTAGCATATAGTAAAGATTAATAAATGAAAATTTTGACAGGTGATATCTATATATTTGGATCAACGATGGTCATAATAACGTTATTTTTTTATTATCGAAATATAGTTTAAATAAACTGACTACATCCAATATTGAGATATTTTGTGAAACCTTTTAACTGAACGAATCTGGAATGCCCGTTTTCTTTCAAAATTTTAATAAACTTAAACTGTCTAAAATGGCACGAAATGCCTCATTCGTCCTTTAGAATATTAAAACACGTTAATTCAAATATTTACATAAAAGTTTCAACATTTAAGGTGGATTTATGGATATCACTCCCATAAAATAAAGTGCTCATACGACCTCTGATATTATTGTAAAAATTAGAGCATAAGCTACATTTAAGAAAATCGAAAAAGATATTCTCCTAACAAGTTACATTGAAAATGAAATGAAATGAATGCAGCCATAAATACTTAAATTTTATATAACTTTTTGCCAAATTTTGATCAAAAAAAATTATTATTTAACAAAAATCGTGATAATTGTCACAAATATAACATAAACTCCTTATGTTACTCCTATGTAAGGATTTCGAATTCGGAACGAGTGCGACTGTTTTTATTCACGAAATCCTGTCGAAAAGAAATATTTTATTAAGTATTTGATTTATTTTACTATTTACCGCGACATGTTAAGAAACTTGCGATTAACACTATAAATAGACTATAGTGCAAGTAGCACTAATAAATATATTGGCATTTGTCTTACTCAAATATTGTTAAAATGCCGGTAATATTTATTTCTTTGTACGACTTCGTATTTCCTCTCTCCTCTTCATACGTTTTAGCGGCGAGTATATTTCCACATAAAATATTTTGTACCCGCTTCGTTGCATTCATTGCATTTTATCCGATATAACAATTTTCATACACGCTTCACTATTTACGCTTACCAGCATGGTGGAAATCAATTTTAGAGCCATTACATAAGAACACCTATTTATAGTACGAGAAAACTAGTTTATAAAATATATGTAGTTTATTCAACTGAATTTGTAAAATTATATTACTTCGAATGATATGTAAAAACTTTATCAAACTCGTCTACGGAATACTTTTAACAATATTTGAACAGTAAAGAAAAATATTAGCATTTAAATATATTTTCAAATGTGATTTCAATTCTATGATTTTACTAATATAAAATTAATTTTTCGTCAATAACATAAAAATAAAGCTAGTTATATTGTTACGGTACCATCCCCGAAGGGTTTAAATGAAACCCTGATATCTCTCTTAGCCTGTTAGCCACCCGTCTATCAACCTTCTCAGGCCTGTAAACTATAAGTTCTACAGTGCCAAATTAAAATTAAGCCAACAATTTCTTATAAAGACCGCAGGAGACGGAAAAAGAAGATGTGATAAACAATTTCTTAACTCTAAATTCACAAGATAGATCACTGATAAGATTATTTTAAGTTCAAAAGCGTTTTCTTTCTCCTTCGTTTGTTATAGTTCGTTCAAAAGCGTCGTCTTTATTTTTAGACGTAATTTAAGCACGCATCTAATAATCTGTAAAAATTTAGTATCTACCCCTCCTTGTTTTGAAAGTATACGAAGGAAAAAATCACAAAAATCAATAAAATCAGTAAAATTCTAAGCTTAAAAATGATATATAAGTTTAGGTTAAGAGAAATCGTTATTAAATTGTATTTTTTCTTAAATTCACGACAGGTATAATGTATTTATATATGAAAAGTAATAATCTACCTTTATAATTAGTTTAATAAAAATATCTCGCCCCCTCAAATGTTTACGATTTTGTATCGACATAAATATAAACAGAAATCTCGTAGTTGTAGTTCGATTCGTACTTACAGTATTTACATATTTCTAATTTTCAATACAAAAATAATATTTTAACAAATTACATTAAGTTAAAGATAATGATATATTATTCGATATACCCGCTTGTCATCCAAATAAGTCACAAGATTACGTGTTCCATTCTCAATGGATCATTAAAGTAAATATTCCTACAGATAGACAAAAAAGTACTGAAGTATTACTTGTTGTACTGAACCTGTTTTAAATTAATAATCATCGCCATCGTGAGAGATAAGAATGACCAAAAGAAGGAATCAACATTTCAGCAAAAATCATATATTTTGACGATGGTGCAAGTGCTTGAAGTTTCGTGTCGCCAAAAGTGCTTGTCGCAATCATTAATTGTAAGTAGGTCTTCTAAATTAAATGTATACTAATATATCGATGGTTTGAACGAATATACAAAAAAGTATTAGCGCCCATCTAACCCATTCTTACAAAACTTGAATCTTAAGCCCATAAATAATTATTCATCCCTTTTCACTAGATGGAAAAAAGTTTTAGCGCGCATCAAATATCTTAAAAAAATGCACCATTCACTCTCCAAAATATTTAAACACGTTATTTCAAATATTTACATAATTCAAATATTTACATATTACAAGTTATAAAAGTTTCAACAATTGAGATGGAGGTATGGATATTACTCCAATGAAATAAAGTGTTTACACGACCAACCTCTGATATTTTTGAAAAATTAGAAAATAAGCTATATTTAAGAAAGCCGAATAAAATATTCTTCTAACAAGTGACATTGAAAATGAAATGAAGAATTAAATTTTACGTAACGTATTGACCAATTTTATAAAAAATATTATTATTATTTAAGCAAAATCGTGATAATTGTAGCAAATATGATATAAAATAAGTGTTAGCGCGAATCAAACATCTTAATAAAATTTGAATATTAAGCTCGTAAATAATTACTTCTCTCTTCTCATTTCGTCTTTCCAAAAATCGTCTTTTTCATATTAAATGGAATGTGTCATTTCATTTATAAAATAATTAATAGCAATGTCCTCAGTTTTTGTACGAGGGCATGATTTTTTTTGCCAGTGTAATTATAAATATTTCAAATTTTAATAGAATATTACCTACCTTATTCTAACATTTTATATACATTGAATTAAGATTATAGAGAAAGAATTTGACACAGATTACATGTCATATTAATCTGTGCCAAATTCTATAGATAAATTTATAATATTCAGATAAAGCTAAAAAATGAAAAATGGTAAACTAAGTATTCATATTGACACTCCACTCGATGCTACGAGAAAATAAAAAAATTCTCCTTGTCTTTACGTATACGGAAAATATATTATATTTTTAAGATTATTGGAAACAAAGGAACACTTATAAGAAAACTCATGTGACAGTCCCTCAGTCCGCTACAACTGTTTTCCCAAAAACTGCTTGATATGGAAAATTGAAATTTGGAAAATTGAAACTTAAATATATTTCAATAGCCAATAACAAATGTTAGGAGGGAGAGCAAGTTAAGCATTAGAAAAATAAAATAAAATTCTGTGCGTAGTTTGGGATACCTGTAAAAGTGAAATAAAAAGTAAGCAAAATATGTTTGTGTTTATTTTGTAAATAATAAACCGTTTCAAAATATCACTTTATATAATTTTATAACCTTTTTGAACGTATTATTCTTATGTGGTGTAAATAATATAATATCATAGGAATAGCTCTCTAGCTATTAAGTTTTCGCAATTTTATTCATTGTCATTTTATACGACAATACATTTTATGTTTGCTGTTTAGCAAGAACGTAAAACTGCCCGCCTTGTATAATATAAAATATTATGGGGTATCACAACATAGACAGCATTTGCCTAAACAAACAAAACACGGCGATTTATCTCCACGAATGACTGGAGGAAGAATATTTTTATTTTCATGTATGTCGCGGAAAGAGAAGTGTATATCCACGTATATATATATATATATATATATATATATATATATATATATGTATATATATATATATATATATAAATATATATATGCATATTATTTCCTTATAAAAAACGGATTATTTTCATGTAAAATATAAATAAATATATTCTCTATATATGAAACAAATAAGTAGTACTCAACCATATTTCATGGTAAAAACATAGTAAAAACTTCACCTTAAACCTTCCAGTAATTAAACAAACACTATTCCTTAATCACAAAATGAGACCGCACAGTTATTGACGTGGTATCTTTATTGAGAAATACCGGAGACATTTTATACCACCACGAAGTAATCAGAAACCTATGTCCATTTCTGTTTACACTGACTAAAGAAAACTAGTAAATATGAACATGGTTTCTTTCATTTTTATTACCTGACCTATATTTCACTTGAAAGTATAAAATACTTCAAATTATCTGTCGTTATAATTTTGAAGCCAATTTTCAATATTTTATGAGTAAGGGTTAGAGCTATTACCCTAAAGAAAAAAAAATGTAAGATGATGATTTAAGGATTTAAGGATTAAACATAATTTTATTAGGCAGGAAAATGTACTTTATATAACTTTCATATAAATATACAAAAACTTATCGCTATGAAGTACATCGACATATTAAAATGTCCCCACTTACTATTCAATGAACAGCTTGGAATTACCTCATATATTCCTATGTTTAAACGATATTCTATGCACACTTATCGTATACCCTAATATTTATTTTATTTGCACCAAATCTGTACCATACTTTTTGATTTATTAATTTCATACACTTATTACACAATGATTATGTTTATGTTACTCGTTACTTTTATTCATAAAAATTATAAATTTTTTTTAAATTTCAGATTTGTTTTTTTCAATTTTATATAACGCCAAATTTTTATTTACACTTATGTAAACAGAAAAAATAGAAAATATTTAAGATCGAATTAATGTATTGAATTTTGGTTTTTTATTTTTAGGTTCATTCAACTTATTATTTTTAAGTTTTACTTAATTCTTTGAAAAGAAATTAGTTTGAAACTTTCAGTAAATAATAATTTATTAATGATCATTATTATTATCAAATCGTTATCTAATCTAATTTTACGTGATGTAGTTATGACAGCTGGACTTAGATTTTTGCTTTAGAGAAATCACTACATCATGCAATTTAATGAAATTCCATTTACAATGATTTAACTGATCCTTCTCTAAGTTTTGACAAATGAATAATTTCCTTCGCTGTCTTCATTTGTAATTATTTAATCTAATGTTAACAATTTCAAGAAGCCAGCACAAGAAATATCTTTAAAAACTGGTCGAGCACAATAATCTGATAAATATACAACAATATGTAGTGAAGGAGAAATATTTAGAAAAATCATCTTCATGAACCGGAATTTGGGAATAATGTTATTTTATTACAGGGTTAGGTTTAATATTAATAAGGCCAATATATTTAAAATTACTCCACCTGACATGCTTTGTCATTTGTTTCTCATAAGTAATGAAATTGACATAAATGCGGTAATGATTCAATTCTTACTTTTCATTCTATTTCAAATAGTTGCCTATTTGCAATTACGCATTGCAAATCAGCCATTGTACTTTCCTAAAGACGACTCTAAAGAATATGTATTTTACCAAGTAAAATATATGTGAAATTAAGTTCATCAATATAGTACATAGCAACATGTAATAAACCGTGAATTGAATGTAAATAGACTAAATAAGTCTCTGCATTAATTAACATTATTTCCAAAAATTTAATCATACTGTACATTTTCCCGTACCAGACAAATTTTTCATCCCGGAGTTAGGACTCCAAAATATACTAATAAATCTGTTTTTTTTTATTTAATGTCTCATCATTCAAAATATTGCAGTCTGTTAATAAAACTTCAGTACAATTCGTTTTAATTTGATAACGTGGGAAATGGTATTTTCATTAGACTGTTATGACTAATCATTAAACAAATTTAAGACTAATTTAATATATCGCCATTTTAACTGCTTTAAGTTTTATATTTGAGAGTTCAATGATGCTTAAGTTCTAAAACAAATAATTTATATATATATATATATATATATATATATATATATATATATATATAATATATATATGTATATATATATATATATATATATATATATATATATATGTGTGTGTGTGAGTGTGTGAGTGTGTGTGTGTGTGTGTGTATGTGTATGTGTGTGTGTGTGTGCTTGTGTGTGTGTGCGTGTGTGAGTGTGTGTTATGAATAATTTTAGACATCATATCATATTTTAATATCCATGTATTCTGGAAAATATGGAAAAATTATTGAAAATAATGCATCCTAATTCTGAAACTACTGAACCCTAAAATATGAAAAACAGGCATTTTTAGAAGCCCCCCAAAGACTATAAAAAAACTAAAGCGATGATTCCAAATGTCATAATTTTTTAAACTAACACCGTGCCTTTACGCCTGTGGACCTGTAGTAGGCAATATATTTACGTTTTTCCACATTCTTAACTGATTATTTCAGAAACCATGCGACATAGAAACTATAAATTGGCATGGCATCTCATTAACCCATGTATCACTATATATATAAATACTATGTATATATGTATATATACTATTTACTAACTTTGGTTAATTTACAAATAAAAAATTTAAAGGCGAGATAAATAAAAGCACTAATTTGTTTAAATGTTATGTATCATGTGGATATCATTTGCTTAAGAGGCATACCCGATAATTTCTTTATGTATTTATCTCTTTTAATGCATCTAATTGATACATATGGCGGACTTATTGCTACGAGAGCTATCTCTTACATCCAATCATAATACCGGTCCACTCCCGCTCGACAAACCGCCAGGAATCGGACCTGGGTCCTCGCGGTGTGCCGTGCCATCAAAGGTCGTATGCCTTATTATCAACCTAAGACACCGCGGCGACGAAAAATGCTAAATTGTATTCAAAAAAACATATTCCTAAAACATACGAAAATTTACCATCATCACTTATTTAGGAAAACAGCAGAATACATTTATTTTATGAAAAATTAATATTGGCCAATGGTTTAATACAAAAACTATGTATTTTTAAATATTTCTAACTGCTCAAATGTGCACGGAATCCTCGTAACCCGAGTTTTCCTCGTGCTTGACAGATTTTTATGACTTTTATGTAAATACGTGTACATGTTAAAGCCTTAAAGTTTCTCTGCTGTGGTCATTCTAGTGTTGATTTTTGATCAAATTAATGGCCTCTCAGCCTTATTGACTTTTGTTTCGATTTATTCGGCTGTTTGTTTCATTTCATTAATTCATTCTAGAAAATTATTTTAATAAATAAAGTTTTTACAAGTATTTTAAATATTTCGTCCATTTGTTTATTAGTTTTAATGTAAATTTCGAATATGTGAAATCGAATGAAACACTGTGAATCCCGTTTTTTTATTAAACATTCAAATTAACATTTTATAATAACTCACATTTACTCAAAGTTTGTATAAAAACCCTTAAAAAAGAACCCGTCTATCCAAACTTTTATTTTGAAATTAATACATGCAGCGGCATCTAGAATGGTTAAAGGAAATTTGGTACTTAGCCTTTTGTTCGTGATTTTATAATACTGCTCTCTAAATATTTATGTCTAAATTACTGATTTAAGTATTATCTTGCTATATTATATTGGGCATGTAGCGTTTCAAGAATTATGTCTAGCCGTGACTCCATTTTGACGTTGTTTCGTTATTCCCATTGTCTACTTTTTTTTCAAATAAGAATTGTTCCAAAGTTTCTGTTTTAAAAAGGAGCATGTATTAAATCCCGGCTCGCCAGACATATCTATGCAAAAACATGTCAATCGTTAGTTTCGTTGTGGAATGAAAGAGGAACAAACAAACGTACTTTTGCATTTATAATATGAACTAGATTTATAATGTTGGTAAAAACGATATTTCCCTCGTTTAAATAGCCAATGTCATTTCCCGGCTCAACAACTATTTCTGTGCAAGAAATTACATCAATCCGTAGCTTTTTTACGATGTGAAGGGAAGACAAATAAACACACTTGCGCATTAATAATATAAGGTAGAATTATAATACCTGTTGGAATGAAGTTTTCCGGCACAAAAAGTAACTTATCTCATTGCTCTGTAAGCCTTCATACCTTAAGGCCAAAAACTAAGTTGAAAGGTTATTCACTGCGGCGTGAAAGAAAAAACGTACTTCTGCATTTATATTATGGGTAGTTATTCTGGTATTATTTTATATTATTATTCACTTCAAAAAGTACAAATACTTATCAGTTGCAAACAAGAATTTCGTCTTGATGTAAGTTATCCTGTATAATCCCCCCCCCCCTGCTTTCTTTGTATAAAAATTATTTCAATCCCTTGCACTGTTGCGACGCGAAAAAAGAATAAACAAACATATTTTGGCATTATATTTGTTAGGATACTAAACCTGTAGAATTGACGGGTCTGCACATCGAAGACATTTACAAGAAAATTTTAGGGTAACATAACAAATGTAAGAGAACACAAAAAATATTATTGTGTGTGTAAGCCGTTTCCGAAAAGTTTCATTTTTTCATAATTTTTATGATAGATACATTTACCTGCATTAACCGTGCGATTAGGTTTATACTATTTCCTAAATAGGGTAAGGTTAGCTAGAAAATAAATCGTCAGCTAATTTGTTTTTTGCACATCATCGAGTTCAAAAATTCGTCACTGTTTCAATTTCTGTGAACAAGGAAAAGAAGATATCCAAAGGCATATAATTATAATTTATTGTAGGTTTTATTATTTAAGGCTAAATACTAAAGTACAGTGACATTTTCTAACATTCGATATGTGATGCTGTATTAATTTAAAGATGAGAGGTGGCTTCAAGGCAGTTACCTCAAATTAAAGCAACAAATGTGGTATTTGTTGCCTTACAATGTAGGTTTAATAAAATAGTATATCATGATTCATTAAAATGATAGAGTGGTATCCCAGGACATGGTAGTTTACAACAAGCTGGCCTTAAAAGAGATGTACCTTTAATTGTCATATTTATCATTAATACTCTACTCAATTATTTATAATAAATAAATCTTAAGTTGTTTACTTCTAGACTAAACCTTTTTTAGCAAAAAACAGAAGAAATAAGTGCATCAGCAACTTTAGAAAATATTAGAAAAATCCCAATTTTGTACTTGAATTCTTATTCATGTAAAAATATGACATTTAGTGTTTATATTTCTAAGCCGTGTTATTAATTTACTGGCAGAAACCAAATAGACAGACGAAAGCACGTATAAAATGGCGAAAGAATAGTAGACACTAATTAGTACCTTGATAAAGCATGCAGAAAATAAAACGCAATGGTTTAATCATATTTTATCACAACCATTCTAGGCTAGCTGGTCTGATCGATGGCTAAAATATGTTATCGTTTTATCGACTTTATTTTAATAATACAACATAAATAAATCTGGTAATCAAACAAATATATAACCTAAGTTTTCATTTTAACCAAGATCAAGGTAATGCATCATACTACAAATTTGTTGCACACAATGAGCAGCGTTCTTACTCATAAGTTAGTGATTTCACAGCTAGTAAATATCCGTTCTTGAGCAGCGGGATTTTAAATGAATATCCTTAAATTTTATTGAGCGCAGGCCCGCAATTAATTTTTGATAATTTTAAATATATGCAGTAAATAGATTAATTGATCCATGAAATAGATTAATTGAAAGATGAACAAATTCTTTACATGAACTTGTTAAACTTTGTACCACGATGGCGTAATTTTTTTGCTTTTTGGTTACAATAAAAAGTTTTATTGAAAGTATCCCTAATTTTATAATCAAAATAAGTCTCAAATATATATCATGGAATTAAAATTATATCTTTAAGCTGCAAAAGATGATATTTTTGCACAACATAACAAATCCTCATTCAAATGCTCTTTTTAAATTACAGTTATATTTATCATATATTTCGTATAAAGTATTTGGATATAGCTTTGTAAATAACTCAATACTACGCGCGTATCTCTAAACATGTGGAGAATGTTTATACAAAATACACGGAATATTAAGATATCACTTATAAATCGGAGACATTTTCTATTTTAAGCTAATAATTTTATTTCCTCCGCAAAAACCTAACTTTGCAGCCTAAATTATTATAATCTTTAATAAGTAGAGCTGTAAAACATAGTATCAATAAATGTCTCATTTTATTTTGAGTGGTATGTAGAAAAGTAAGGTTTGTTAAACCGTTTTCAAAATCACCAAAGCTTGCAAATTTTGGTCGAATATTTCTTGTCACAAAGCTATTTTCAACTTAAACTTGTCATTGAAAATCTTCGATTCCAAACTGTTATCTACAGTAACGGAATCTGAAAGAGTAAGGATATCACACAACGAAATACCTAATAACGGAAACAACTTTATCCTTGCTTGTTATTAGACACAAATCTGGTAAGTTATAAGCTAACACAGGTCACATAAATTTTAAAAAATATCGCCAGTTTTTTATAATTACTTTCACGTGAATGTTCAAGTTTAAACAAATAAGATAATCACGTTCACTACTCTTTGTACGATAGGCTTCTGAAGAACGTATAATTTGAACTTCCGTGAAGTGAAGAAGCAAAAATATATTTACTGATTAAACATAAGTAAATAACATAATATAATAAAAACTAGATACTATGAAGAAGAAATAAGTTAACAATATATATATATATATATATATGTATATATATATATATATATATATATATATATATATATATATGTATATATATATATATATATATATATATATATATATATACATATATATATATATATATATATATTTATTTATATATGAGGTTTTCCATTAAAACTTGCTTATTTTAGAACGATGCGTTAATTCCTTTTTTTCCTTCTTTTCTTTATTAAAATGTAGGAATTTAATTACAAAAAACTAGTATTTTATAAAAACAAATTACTGTCCCGATTATTATAATAAAACAAAATCCATAAGAAAAATTATCTCTTGTCTAGAAGAAAGGGCAATTGGCTATTAAATATCAAATTTATAAATGCCCTTTGCGCTATCCTTTCGGCGTATTTAAATATTTAGATATGTTTATATATATTCGTGTTTGTTATTGCTTAGTGTTCACCATAACATCATTGTTTAGTGTTACCAAGATATCATTCTTTTGAGATTGGAGACGCATGTAGCGAAAATTTAATACTTCTCAGGATATAGTCATAATCAAATTAATGGATGGATATTTATTAAAGAATTTTTTTCTTTTATTAATTTTTTAATTATTCCATAGTGAAGAATTAAGCTATATTATGCAGTCACCAGAAGCGTATTAGAAATTTGTATGTTGACATTGACAAGTAGAAGTTATTATGTTTACAATTTCAACAATTGACTATTGAATTTGAATATCTGTTTGCCAAAATGACTTCTCCCTCTGTCCAGTGATACTGACGGTGTCACGCCATCTGTAGCGCTAGTTACTTTTTAGCATTCAAGTATACGTCTAATAGATATTAATATAGGTCCATAACCTAAATATTATGCCAATGTTTTGTATATAAAAACCATTCTGGATAGATAGTTCCTATTTCCGTGGAAACCGCATTAAAATATATTTAGGAAAATTAAGGCAATCAATGAAGAGAAAAACAGATAGACGGACGCATAACTAGGAACAAGCATTGCGTTTTAAATATACAAATATAAATACATTTATTATCATTCATTTTTACAACATATAAGAAAGTGAAGAGTTTCGATATCGACGCATCCACGTGACACGTTAACGAAGATAAATAACCATATTTTTATGTAAATTTTATCTGCATTGCGGCGCTTCGTGATGAGTAAATTTCAACCGCGAAGCGAACAGTCTTTCATCGTTCTCACCCAGCGCCGCACCTAATTTCCTGTCACGTCTTATATGATGAAGAAGAAATGATGAAAAACCGATTTTTTTGCGCGAATAGAACCGTGCTAATGTAGTCTTTTCTTCCGCTTGTTACACATTATCTTCAATATATTTTGGGGGACTACATAATATTATATGGACGCGGAATGAGTCTAGCCCCTTTTCTTTGAAAGACGCATAAATTATTAATATGATGAAAGCTTTTTCACATCAAAGGTAGAATAGTTTATTTAAAAAAGAACAATAATGTTTGCACCTAAATAGTTCATAATAACGTCGTGTAATATGTAAAATACTAGATTTTCTATGGAATTTGTCACCTAATCCTCGACGTGGGAAATATTGGTAACTATTTCTTGATTTATTGGTTTTCTAAATATCTTAATTCTAATTACCTTTGTAACTCAGCTAAATCAAACTTATGAGAAAATTGTAATATCGTTAATAACCATTAAACTATAATCGAAGGTTTACCTGTATGAACGAATAAATATACATTTCTACGGCAGCTATTGTATATAAATTTGCTACATTTTTTTTATGAATTATCTTTTATTACATAAGTTTGCTCTAAATCGTAAGCCCTTCTACTTAGTGAAGGAATTAATTGCAATATATCAATATTTCTTTTCAAAATTTCATGTAAAAATACACTGCTTGCTTTTCCGTGAATCGGCCGCAGTTTAAATGTTCAATAAGCTTGTCCGTATATACGGAGGAAGAGAATCGTGTTTCATCACAAAGTCATCGGTCGGTTGATACGTGATCACTGGCAAGTTTCGTTTTTGAATTTACATAATTTCGTTATAATATTAAATGTAAAATTCCGAAAGTCGATACCGAAACGGTGTTAAAGGATATTCTGAAAAGCTTTCAGAAGCTGGAAAGTGAATTTGTTGATATGTCGAAAAATACGATGGACAATCATTAATAATTAAAAAGAAAATTGAGTTAATTTTTCAACTTTGATCGAAAATTAATTATCTGGAGGTAATCTTATGAAGAAGATGAGCGAGATAGCACCACCGCCTCTTGCTTCCTTTACGCGACCGATGATACAATCGGCAGCACGACGGGATGGGCCTACGTACGCTGTTGCTACCAGCGCTCAGACATCGGCGCCCGATCCGCCGACGAACCAAGCCGAAGGTTGCCGAGTGAAAGCCATGACGGTTAAACTAAATATAAGATAGAAAGCAATACATAGCAGTGGGCAACTTTATATCCTAGACTTATTTCACACGATCGGGAGTGAGCCAGGTTTCGAATCTCAGGCTTTTACTTTACACGATTATGGTAAACGATATTGGTTGCACGATGAAAACTGCGCATTGTTTTTGTTATTTGAGGACGACGTGAAACTTTTTACAGTCGTCAAGGATGCAACAAATGGCGAACGATTGCCGAGCGACATCAGCACGGCCGTTGAGTGCAGTAAGCAGCTTACGATTTAACACAAGCAAATGTTCAATAGTGGTTACAGCCGAGCACATGCTCATTTTGAATGCGAATATGCAGTCGGTGGAATTCCAGTGAATTATCTCAAATTACCGTTGATTTAGGAGTCAGATTTGATTCACGATTAATGTTTCGTGGGCACATGGCGGATGTAGCACAAAAATTATTTTGGAAACGACATCAACACTGTCGTTGAGTGAAGTGCAGTAAGCAGTTTACGACTTAACGCAAGCAAATGTTCAATAGTGGTTACAGCAGAGCACATTCCCATTTTAAATTCGAATAAACAGTTAGTGGAATCCCAGTGCATCATCTCAAATTACCGTTGATTTAGAAGTCAGATTTGATTAACGATTAACATTTCGTGGGCACAAAAAAATTAAATTTCTGGAAACTTGGATTCGCGTTAAATCATTCAAAAGATTTTCTAGATGGACAATTTTCCTTAATGCGTCTACTGCACGTTTCATTAGTGTAGAACCGATTAGAACTACATGGAATAAAGTATAGTTTGATGAGTAAAACGTGCAAAAGACGTTCTTTCGATATCTGCATTTTAGACAGTATGGTTACTTCCCTTTTCTATTTCCTACTGATTTTCTCTTGGATATACTAGGCTTCTATTCTTTATAACTTAGAAGACATGTTGGTCTTTTGAAATTTGTCTTCTAGCTATTGAAAGGAAAAGTTCTATGCCTTGTATTATTGAGTAAACTTTCATTCTTCGTACGTGACAATTTCCTGCATTCACCCATCATCACCTGTTTGTTACACCACCTTCTAGAACCGAACTATATCGGAACTCTCCAGTTTCCCGCGGTGTGCAACTGCTTAACCACTTGATTGCGGTCGCAATAGAGTGTGATTTATTTATAAGTGAAAGCAAAAGTTATCGAAACTTGTCGTCGTTATGTTTTATAGTTCTTTATGTTCATGTTTCTTATATGCCTTCTTTGGTTCTAATTTGTTAACCAACCAATTCGTACCGTTACCAATAGGTACCTGTAATATTTCGATAAATATATGCAAATAAACAAATGAAGTAATAAATCATTTTCTTTAATACTTTTCGAATGTCTTTTGTGCTATTTATACAAAATAAACGTGGGACCTAATTCATTAAGGAAAAATTTGGAAAAAAAACTAAAAGGAATGTTTCGTATCTACTGGTGGTTAAGAAACATTGTTAGATTTAAGAAAGGTATGTTTTTTTCATTAATTATTAAATTTTATCATTTCATTCTTAAATGATCAGATAATTTTATGTTAATTGGTGACATATACTTAGGTTTCATCCCTTTATTAAATTAACAAAAAATTATTCAGAACCCGTTTTACCGGGTTTTTAATAGTATTAGTTACTGACATAAAACGAACTTCGATTTGTATATTTTTTTAAAAACTTCGTTATGTCAGAAGAAGACAGCTGAATATACTAAGCAATATAGCCAGATTAAACGTGATGAAATAAACGTTTAATTCTTAGGTGCAGATAATTTTGAACTTCTAAGCAATAACAATATCGAATATATTGCAAAATTATTTTCTTCTGTAATTTGAGCGACAGGTAGATAAACATTGTATCTTGGCGGTTGGAGAAAAAAGAGTAACGTTACCAAATAATTTTGTGGGGACCACCTGGTCTTCGACGGTCACCCTAACCGTGTAATGTTCTATTTGACAGAAACATTTTCTTCATTACATCCCTGTCATTCGCAGTTGTTAATACTAATACACAGTTAAATACCTTAAAATATAGAAATACATTACCAGGTCGCTATCTTGCAGTTATAAACGCGTGTTGGACTTCTAATATTCTATCATTAAAACAGAAATATAAACACTTGTCTTTGATATCTACACTAAAACTTTCTTAAATCAATACGCCTTTATCTACGAAGTAGGTCGCAAAACAGTAATTTATATCCATACGTCAACTAAACGCATAAACCATAGCATAACTGGTAACCTAATAATTGGTTTGATTGAAATCTAAATTGATTTCTTTGAAAAAAAGAAATGGTTTTCCTTTTTTCTAACTCCATGCTGGCGAAGCTACGGGAAAAATATAATATCTTACAGATGAATCACTAAATTAGTTTTTAATTATTTTTATGCACGATATTTGACTTATACCATTTTTATAATTATTAATTGAAAACATATGTAACATATGTGACAACATAATTTAAATGGCTTGAAATTTTACCATATTGATTGCCGAGATACTTAATTTTTTAATGTATATTTTTTAATATGAGCCCCACTACAATTACATTATTTTCTATTTATGGGTAAAACGTATTTGTATATACATATATTGTTAAATTTTCTAGTCTAATTATTAAACCGTTAAAAAGGTATTAGTGACAAATACAATAAATTGATAGTTGAAGCAAAATCACAGGGTTGAAACCATATTGAATATTTTTGTGTAAAGGATGTGAATTTAGCATAATTTGTTTTTTGAATCTGAGACTGTTTTCCACCTTTTACACGTGATGATATTATTTTCAGTTTCTTATTTTCTTAACATTAGCGGGAATATAGTACACACTATATGTATAAACATAAAAGCAGTCATTAGTTAAGTCAGAGGAAACAAATTGTGATAAATCATTTATTAGGAATATAGATAATATATCGGTCTGGGAGGTCTTATTTCCATCCGAAGCTTTCGTAGTAACTACTACAAAATTCACACGTCTTAGAATTGTTTGTTATCCGGGACAAAAATATATAACGTTGCTTTGTATTATGGACAATAATTTTTTTTATGAGGAATCATTTTTCAGTATATCGAAGGCGAGTTTGAAGATGCTTTGTAAATAAATTTTTCAAGTCAATATAATCTGAGAATGATAATTTTTTTACACAATTTTTCGTTTAAGTAAGATAATTCTTTTAGTCCTATGTGACATTTGATTGGTAAGACAATATTTGTTGCCCTATGAATTTTTACAGAACTTTGTTTACCAATAAATTATGTTTCACACCTTCATTTTCTGGATATGTTAGAAAAATTTCTTTTTCGCTTATTTACACTTTAAAAATCTGTACCTCAAAAATTCTCTATCTGTAAAAAATAGTTTGAAATAAACGGTACAATAATTGAATTAAAAAAAAGATAAATTTCTATAAAAATATAAACGTCAATCCTAGATATACATTTTGGTTTAAAAATGGTTTTTTTATAATAGGTATAATATTGAATATATTTGGTGTTAACTTTGTAGAAATTTATTATCCACAATTAAATAAAACTATGTGATGCAGCATTATTTCTACATTCTTTAAGTTCTTCACCACTACAGGTTTCGTTGTATTACATCTTCAGGTGGGCTATTAGCAACGATCTTTGCTAATAGCCCACCTGAATATATTGTAATACAACGAAACCTAGGTCGTGGTAAAGAACTTAAAGAAAGTAGAAATAATACTACATCAGGTAGTTTCATTTAATTTTGAATAAATATAATATTATGGTACTTAGAGCAAAAAATTTAGGGCAAAATCATACACAAAAAAATTTCCCTCAAAAAAGAGTTTCGAATATATTGGAACATACGTGTCTTAATTGAAAATGAAATGTTTTATTTATTAATTTAACACGTTTTTGTGTAAGTCAACAGTGCTCTGGCTAAATTTATAAAATATATTTAAAATTTTAATTAAACACCTATTACATAAAAATGTAATAAAACTAAAACATTAATATCGAAGTCAGTTCCTAAATTTAAACTAAGATTTTGAGATATGAACATAGTATTCAAAAAAAGAAAACCACATTTGAACATACCAAACAAGATAATTTTATATATTTTCTAAATTATTGCGTCTCCCTCCATTCCACAAGTTTTGATTATAATAATTTTTATTGTAGTTTATCTCAATCAATGTATATATTTGGTCATTTTTAAATTAGGAAACATAAATAGATAAAAATTTTGCAAATATTACAACGTGAAATCACGCAGAAATACATCATGTTCAAAATTAATCATTCGTAACAAAAATACATCTTTGTAATGGATATATAATATCTATAATATATAATTATAATATTTAATATTAAAAAAAATAAGTCAAGACCACCTAAATTCATAAAAGAAACCTCTGACTTTAAATATTCATGAATGTTATCTGTAGGGCTGTTGGGAATCAAAACAAATGTGTGTGAAGAGAAGACATCTTAGTACACGTCGGAATTTAGGTATATAGCCACGTGAATATTTTTTGTCTAAAAAATAATCATATACGGATTCTCGTTCACAAAAAGCGTCACCTCATATTGACTTGCGTGTGGATTAGGGAAGTAATCATATTTTTCAAACGTCCCAACATAACAAATAATTCCATAAAGAAGCTTCCACTGCTTTGTAATCAGACTATTCGGTCAACTTTATGCCAGTATGCTTAATGCGGTCCTAACATCTATGTTAAAGTATTTCTCAAATAATATTATTTATTATGTTTCCTAACTTGACAAAAAATTTTCTCTCATGTAGGATTCCTTCCTATCTTATATTTAATTGCGATATATTGTTTGCTTAATTTTTTGTAAATTAAATATTTTCTAATCGAATGCCCAGTACATTCTAAACTATTTTTCGAGAGATAATTTTCGCTATAGGACTTTTACCCTAAATCTTTTACTCGAACTATGTACTATAATATTATATTTATTATAAAAAAAACTATTTTTAAACCCAACTATATAACTAGGATTGAATAATAACTTGGTTAATTTTTAAATAGCTGGGCGCATTGAAAATACAATAAGATTACGTCGTAAGGTATGGCGCTAGAAAAAAAAGCTTTTTTAACCGCTCCGAGGAAATTTGTTCCTTTAAGTCGTGTACGAAATGAAACAGTAGAAACGGGAAATCAATGAATATGAACATTTTATTAAAATCAATATAAAATAAGTGCAAAACAATGACCTTTCTTTTAAAACTTATAAGATTGGTTCATCTTTCAAGCATAACTCAAAACTCATTGAAACATTTTAGTGAAATTTCTTTTATTTCGTATCTGAAACGGAATTTGACTGTGCAATTTTTTTAAGAATCGTGATTCTTAATCATTTTAACAGCCATTTTCTTATCATAATATCCATACTCTTAAATTACAGACAAGGAAATTAAACATTTGCAAAAAAATATGCTGATTTTTTAAATTTTCCATTGAAACCGTCATCTGACTGAAGAAGCCTTGGTTTAAATTTAATGAATTAATTTTAATGAGCTTGATTACATTAACTTCTTTACAATAGAATAAAAAATAGGGTATAAATTAAATTACAAATCTAATAAACACATGTTTATACTTGGATTAGCTGTGCCCGCGGCTTCGCGTGTGGACGTTTTAAAAATATTATTTCGTAGGCTAATATAATAGTTACACTAAATATACTTGGTTTTAATCAAAATTCAACTAAAAATCAAAGTGCCATATCATCTTTTAGTTAGTCGGTTGCGATAAAACAAAACCTATATATTACTCCAGATCCAACAGAATCCACCATTAGATCATCATCGAAACATTCTGAATTACTATCACGTGAAATGTGAACAAAAATGACAAACAAATGGGCAAACGGACTAGTATTCCAAACACGATATTCTTTTGTTCTCTTAATTTTGTTACATTGTCCTAAATAGTTTCATTGTAAATACCCTCGAGATACGGGCATTTATTCATAGGTATACTACAGACAAGGTGCAAGGCAAAGTCGAAGGCAAACGATCCCGCGGATGCGCTCCGACACGGTGGACAGACCTAATAAAATCTGCGATACACTCAAGTGTAAATGACTGCTCTCACTCCGAAAAACACCGAACTACATGGCGTCACATCGCGAGGGCGGCAGTGGCGAAGGAACCGGCCGAATCATGATCACGACCACTGTCGTCAATTAATTTATGAAAGTATTAAATTTGCAAATTTTCTGATTGGGTAAACTGTTGAAATTCCGATGAAATAAAAACTGAATTTAATTTGAAGCCAACCCCTATATGCCCTACATCTGAGTCAGTAAAGCAATATTTGTGTTCTATTACTTTTATTTTGTGCTTCCTATCATTATTTATTCAATGTAGAGAGAAGCAAATTAAACAGTTTTATTAAATATTTAGATGCAGGTGTACTATATAGACGAAACGAGAGAACCGAATTAATTTCAATATATGCGTTTATATATATATATATATATATATATATATATATATATATATATATATATATATATGTATATATATAACAATCAACGGTCAATCGACAATCTTGCAATATCAATCAGAGATCAAACGACAATCTCGTCGATTGAAAAGCACCGAAAGATTGTTTCATAAAGTTAAAAAAGACGACACAGTGTTTTTCCTTGCAGCCTGCTCGCGCCTTTACTTAGTGATGAGACCCAGAATCAAAGATGATGATTATCATACGAGCTGATTATCATATATTATTGCTGCATCTCACACTCGTGAATTATTTGTAAATCTATTATTCCAAAAGTGTTCCGCATTGGCAGCTGTTTCATTTTAAAATCACTGCTAATGAACAGACACAAAGAAATATAATCAATGTGTGTTGAATTTCCTAGAGAAATTTAAAATTGTATTGAGAAATAAGTCCCAATGGTTGGCTTTATAACAAAATATTCTATATTCAAGATCTGCTAAATTGATCGCAAAGAAGTTTTTCACCATATATGTTAATACAATTAATTTATGATTTTCGAGCACATATATTAATATTACGTTCCAATCAAGTATGAAATTTAATAAATCTATGTTATGCTATTCCAGCAATATATTCAATATGATAATGATATTATCAAAATACTGATAATAAAATATTATTATTTGTGATGTATAATTATTATATTAAGAATTATTTTAGTAATTAACAAAGTGTTAATAAAATTTTCCTACAAATATTATTATATATCAATTTACCTATATTCCAAACATTGGAAATATTCAAATATTTTATATTCAAATTGTGAACTCTACTATGTTTATGGATTACTGACTTATGGAACTATGTTTTATGGATTAAACAAATTGTCTCCGATTCTTTTTAATAATTTCACACCAAATTATTGTTTTTTTTTTCAAACGTAGTGATTGCGTTTTTTGCTTTTTACTTATAAATACTGATTTTACAGATAGAGAAATTTTGAGGTACAGAACTTTAGAGTAAATATGAGTGAAATGAAAGCTGAAACAATATATCCAGAAAACAAAATCATATAATATAATTGATTAATAAACAGTTTTGTGAAAATGCATGAGACAAAATATATTACTGTACTAATCCAATGTCACATTGCACTAAAACAATTATTTTACTTAAAATAAAGATTGTGTAAGAAATTACCACACTCAGATTATATTGGCTTGGAAAATAATTTATACGCAAATCTACTTCAAATTCTGCTTCGATATACTGAAAAATTATTCTGCATCAAAAGAAAATTATTTTCCAGAGCAACTATAAATCGTGTGGATTTTACAGTATTAGTGGAGGAAATGGGACCTCAGACACCGATATATTATCTTTATTCCCAATAAATAAATGTACCAAAATTTACTTCTTCGGACTTCGGAACAATATTTTAATACCGACTAGGTCTAGGAAATAAGAAAATGGAAATAATGTCATTACGTGTAAAAGGTGAAAACAGGCTCTGATATTAAAAACAAATTTGAGCTAAATGCAAGGCGTTTACACAAATTCATGGAGTCCAGCACTTAGACGCGATGAATCAGCTACAGCCCTGTGAATTGCACGCCGATTCAAAATTATGTACGTTTACAGCTCTCTGCATGGCCAGAATATTCAAATGTTTACCAACATCATCGCATTTCAAATACACGGTCATCGCAATGTAAACTCAATCTGCTCGTCCGTATATATTTAACTAACTTTACATCTGTGCCAATATATCTCAATACTAATTTAATGTCATAAATGCGAAAGCATGTTTTTTTGTCCTATTTTCAGGTTGCAATGAAGTAACGGATCGATGTAATTTTACTACAAGATAAATGTCAGGCTGAGAAATGTTTTACATTATCATCCCAAGAAATCCCGTCCTATCTAATACTATAAACATTACATTCTGTGATTATTCTTCTTTCACATTGTAAAAAAACAATCGATTAATGTACATATTTTTGACAATAAAATGGCTGGTAGGTAGGACAATGATTTAGACTAATTTTTATCTCAGAAAATCTTTTTTTTTTCGCAATGGAGCCACAAACGGATGATTTTTTTTTTAAATCTACATATGTCGTACAAAGAAGTATATATATATATATATATATATATATATATATATACACATATATATATATATATATATATATATATATATACATATATACACACAGACACATATATATATATATATATATATATATATATATATATATATATATATATATATATATATATATATATATATATATTCTTATCAATAATAAGTCATCTTCGTTTTCATTTAAAATGTTACACACATAAAATCTACTGGAATTATTGAGCTGTAGTCAATCACATTTTAGTAGAATGTTTAAATGTTTTTATTTGTTTTTTCGATATTAAAATTATGGATCAAGGCTTATCAATTTTTTTTAGTCTTCAAAAATAAAATTAAAAAATTTTTTAAATAAAATAACATAATTTTACATGGGAGTCTAATTGTAGGTTTCTAAAAAATTCGTACCAATAATGAAATCCATTCACAGTAACCAAATTAGTGTAACTAAATAAGTTGACTTTATTCTTCATTAGCAAACTCAAATTTAATGGTTATATATTTTTATTTTAAGCTATTTATACCCAAATACAGTATCTGCACTATATGTAATTGCATGTTTAAAACAACTTTTAAGTGTCCTTAAGTTTTCCATTAATACATATTATTTTATCACACTTGTATAATTGTGTACGTTGAAGTGTATTTATTTTGTTTTTCTTACACGTTTAAAATGCAATCAGCCTTAGTTTAATATCGAAAAATTAAAAAAATATAATGTGATTTGAGGAAAACATATCACACTTATTACACTTCAACGTACACAATTAAGTAAGGGGAATATGTCATTCAATACCTTATAGTTGGCAAAAATAATTACAATGGTAATAAAAAATGAGGTAGCGAGCTTTTTTAAAGCTTGTTGTTCTGTTCTGTTTAAAGTTTTAATGCATTTTTTTATTATTTGAATTTTATAAATTATAAACTAATAGCTGAGCCCCACCGTTTCACTCGCGGGAAAATCGGAATGAGAAAAGATATTAGAATATTTTGCATATTTGCTATTAACGTACCAAACATCAAAATACGTCCAGTAGATTTTGCGTGATTCACAAACATACAGGAAGATAAACAAAAATTTCACAAATCTGTTTTATAGTTTCTATTATTATTCTGTTACGCTAAATCTATCGCTCTTTTTATAATATTTTCCATGTACAGAGTTCACTCTGCTACAATTTTCTCCATAGTAATAAATTTTATTTTTAAGACGTAAATATTGTAATGTAAATTGTATTTGTGACATAATAATATACTTTAAAGAAGTATGGAGGGCAATTAAATATTGGAGGAGTAGAAAATAATTAAATTTAGTAAGATATTATAATTTCTTGGAGACAACTTGTTAAAATGTGTACCGATGGAGTAATTTGTATATCAGAATGGCAAATTTTCTTGTTTATTGAGAATTTAAATTTAACATGCTTGTCTTTTAAACGAAAATTGATAAATATTATATGAAAATATATTAAAAAGTTATTTCTCGAAGTCACCCGTCCACGAGGGACTTAAAAGTATTCATTAAAATGTTTCCAAAGATATTAAAGCCGATACCTGCTGCAATTTTCTGTTAAACTTTTAAGATGAAAATTATAATTTAGAAGATCTAATTAGATTTAAACAGGTCTGATCTGAGAATGATATCAGACGCAGGTTTTATTTTTCCATATTTTTATTCCACGAATTTGGAAAGAAAATATTTTAAATTAATAGTAATTACAGTTCTCACGAAAAAAATATTAAATTCGAATATATTTTCAGTCAAGAATATTAATGGTATTTATATTATTAGACTCACTTTGATTGAAGATTTGGTCTGCTAAAGCTATATGTAAAGTTACTAAAACTTAAATAATGTGTCAGACTGTAAAAAAATAATTAGAATTATAGTTAATGAAACTAGAATAAGTTCTTCATACGAAAGCACCAACATTTTTTTTAAGAATAACCATATTCCAGGTTCACTTACTTTAGTTGATCTAAGTATTGGTTTACAATACGACTATTTAGGATATCTTGAGTTTCATCTAAAATTTATTTTGTAATGGGAAATTAATAGATATATATCCAATAGCCGAATTAATGTAAATGTGTGATGAAATACCTCAATATCAATGAAAATTTCCAACGCTTATTTTGCTTAGTTTTTATAAATTTATTTTATCAACATATTTTAGCGCAACTGCTGATTTTGAATTCAAAGTAAGCGGCTCAGATGAGCGACGAATTTACTCAAAGCTTTAATCGAAGCGTAACAATATGACGACACCAACGAATGATAGCTTGTGAAATGACGGTGCAGAAATACAGTATTAATTCATGATTAATAGCTTTTTCAAAATAAAGTCGTGACTAAGTAATAATTACTTGAGGCAGAGTGATACCTTAATAAGGTTATTAGAAAAATGGCTTAAATTTTATATGACAACTGGTGAATATTTCAAATAAATGAGGATCTTATTTAAGAAACTGAGTAGATTATATTTAAACGTTTCTAATGTATGCTTATTATGAAAAGCGCATTTTAATTATCAGTTTCGCAATGACAAAGGAGCTGCTGAATTGAACACTGTAGTCATGTGACAATGACAAAGAAACTGCTGAATTGAACACTGTAGTCATGTTGCATATTAGATATATTGTATTTAAGCCATTTAAAATTTTTTGAAGACGCGAAATGGCCCGGTAAATTGAAAAAGACCGAATTTCTTATTATCAAAATATAATTTTTGAATTAATAAAGTGTAATAAAATTGCAATGAGGCCAGGGATCGTTATATTTTTAGGTATGTTTTGTTCTTGTAACCTAAATTTTCAACCATTTCCATTATGAATTACGATTTTAATTCGCAATAATAAACACTATTAAATAGATTGTATTAGTATTTGAAAATAAAATGTTCAGTAACCAGAGGGTTCAGCCGTGTCACAAATGTTTATTAATATGGTAAAAAATGAGAATTTTTTTTAAATACAAATCAATTTTGTTCACTTAGTATAAAGTTATAATTTTCATCTTAAATGTTTAATTAGTATAAAAAGTGGAACCATTTACGCCGATGACTTCATATGAAAATCGATTTTAAGATATTTCTTTTTGAATAAACATTGGACTGAACGCGTTCAATTGTGACAAGACTAATGTTCCATTGCGACAGGAGTTTAAATGCACGATTTCCCGATAACCAAAATGTGCTTTCACAGGACAAACTGCTGAAACTCGTTGAAATGACAAAGAAAGTTTATCCTATTATGCCCATTTCAATATATGCTCTGCGCTTTAAATTAGCAGCTTTAATTACAATATGACATAAATTACTAGTACCAAATATAATGAGAAACAGTGGGAGAAATATTTAACATATATTGTTTCTGAAGTTAAAGAAATAATCTTAAAAAAATAAATTGCAACGAGACCTTGAAAACTTTTTCAATATTCAACTTTTAAATTATAAACCTAATTAATTTACTACAATAAATAATAATTTACTGTTTTATAAAATAGATAGCTTAATTTATATTATGTTGGTATAATTTTTATTTCTAACTAATGCTTTAAACTTAATGATAAATTTATATTACAAATCACACCATAATCGCTAGGTATCAGAATCCAAGTCCCTTCTGGACGTACCTCACAGCATAATTCTTTCCGCGCAAAATGCAGGCACTTTCAATGTTATATTCAAGTAAAGAAAATAAACATAACTTCAAAGAAATTACGAAATGATCCCAAATAGCATGCACTGAATTTGTCGGTAGACTAATATTTATCTCCCTGTTCAATTGTGAAAAACGTCATAATAATTTGAATTAATTGTTGATAAAACCCGCGGTTAATTTTTACTGATCGATGATGGGAAACTGAATTTGTAAAATATACGTTTGCTTCTTCAGTTAGCTGTTCTTGGAATGTATCCACAACTTTAAATTTTATATTTATCATGACATATTTAATGTTCGTCAAACGGTAAAAAGTCTTTCCTAAAACCATCTACTAATTGTGGATGCGTTAACATAAATAAGATATCAAATAATATTATTGCATTAGAACGTGCTTACGGTAACGTATTTAATGTATTTCACGCCGAATTTAACCTCACTGCTCATTGAATATTCAAGCAGCATACTCGGTGGCGAGGATTTGCTTTCTCTGCTAATGCGTCATTTTAAAATTGTCAGAAATGAACATGGATAGCGAAAATAGTAATCAGTGATGTATATATATAATGCGAGATCTGTATAACATATTGTATTCATTCGGAAAAATATTCCTATCATATACATGTTGTATTCATTCGGAAAATATTGTACAAAGGGAATTTTGTACAATTAATAATATAACGCCTAAAAATACTTTATGTAGTACTTAATGACAGTTATTCAATAAAACTACAATAAAATGAATAATTAAAATATACTTATTTTTCTGTCACAGTTTTCACATGTTATCCTCGATTTTTCCATATTAGAATTTTTTTTTATATTAGACTAAAAGAAATGAGATTTTTGTAAGTAAATTGTTTTAAGAAATCTTTTGAAAAGAATTATATACAATCAATCTGATATTGTAATAAACCTCATAGAATAGAAAAGAGTAAAGATCATAAAATAACTAACATGAAACAATGTAGAAATTATCAGAAATGCTATGAATATTATTTCTACTTTCTTTAAGTTCTTTACCACGACCTAGGTTTCGTTGTATTACAACACCTTCAGGTGGGCTATTAGCAAAGATGTTTTCTTTATCTTTGCTAATAGCCCACCTGAAGATGTTGCAATACAACGAAAGCTATCTATCTCTATGTAAAGAACTTAAAGAAAGTAGAAATAATACTACATCAAGTAGTTTCATTTAAATGTGAATAATGAATTTCTATAAATTTAACGCCAAATATATTCAATATTCGAAATTATTTTATTTGCTTAAAGTAGAGAATAAAATTTTCTAGGACAGAATTAAATGGTAGCATTCTATTACCGTTAAAAAGCCTATTTCAATACACATGAACGAAATGACTGATATGTATTATTAAACAATTTAATTAGTTAGTAATAATTTACAGGAAATCTTATTGAAAGTAAACGCGGATAATTATTAAAAGAAAAAATATACGCAAAGGAAAAAATATACATAACAAGACATGTTCCTGAAAATGTCTTTCGTTTGAATCAAAGCGTGACTAACAATCTAAATAAAGCGATTAAATGTCGTTCTCACAAACTTTGACGTACTTATGTCGTTATATCGAATATTATTCATAGACATTCAGATTTAAGGGCACATAAAACTTAGTTTATTCAAGAAATTGAATCATGATCCTTTATTTATTTTTCATAATTTGTTGACTAAGCTTTGGAATAAATTAAATTAATCCAATTTTTCGTTAAAAAGCTACTTCAGTGATAAAGCTCATTTTTAGGTTAATGGCTTCGTAAAGAAAAAAAATTGTCACATTTGGAGTAATAAATATCCACGTGCCATAATTAAAACTGCAATTAACTCCTTGATATGCTTTTTGATCTAGTGGCATCAATGCTGTTATTTTGAGAGCAATGTACAGAAACATGATTAAGAATTTTTTTAGCACAAATTTAAATAATATTAATCTGGAAAATACATGACTTCGAGGAGACAATGCATTGTACCATACAGCCCGTAAAACAATCAAATGATATAACGTCTGCAATTTCTTACAATTCTCGTTTTGGTGATGTTAATTGACAATCAAGAAATAACGACTTAACGCTCTCACCGTGGACTCAACTCGATATTGATCACTACTTTTTTTAATGTTGTAAAAAATCTGAATAATTGAAATTATTTCTTAGGTAAATTTAAAAGTAAACTTATTCTCCTAAGATATAAAATTGCAAAATCTACTTGTTTCTAACATAAGGAACACACCCTCCATAAATGGCATCTTCGAATTGAAACCTTAGTTTTCCAATTTTTCAGTAAGGTTATTACTGAAAAATTGAAAAACTAAAGAATTTGAATTCAAAGACCTTCACATCACAACTCTTCATAACGGTTAGAAAATCATTATAAATCATGAATTGATATTGAACAGTTTATAAATAAAACTTTCATTCCTGTTACATTAGTTGTAAATTTCTATATGCTCAGCTTTCATAAAACGTTTAGAAAAAGAATTCTAAGCAAAATATGAACAAAATATTTTGTGAAATTATTTGTTAAATATTATACAATAAAAATTCTACGATCGCCTTTCTCTTTAGTTTGCCTTTTCATAAACACATGCTTTTAATAATGTATGTACGATATTTCATGTCTTTTGTTCAAATCTTGTATTAAGTTACACAATTTCGGTGATGTGAATGAGCTTTGCAATTTCGGCCCTCAAAGGCTTGAAAATGCAAATCCTTGCTCCCTTCAACTTTGCTTCGACATTGAATTATGTTTGTTATACCTTAGCAGTAATTCTTTGGTATTTGAAATAAAGTTATCAATGAAATATTTAAGGAAAAATAATATTTTTGAATGTCACTATATTTTGATTAAATAGTCAAAAACTAATCAGCAAAAAATATTACGCATTTTATACGTACAATATCAACTCTAAGATAGCAAACACATCACATTTAACTAAGACGAACTTTACGTCTTCCTCGATGCTTTTCTAAGTTACACTATCGCACAGAACTACTAAAGCGAAATAATGTAAGAATTGGCATGGTAGAATCTAACTAGAAGATTAACTGTTCCGGTTATCCTAGGTTGTACAATACTTAAGAAAATTCATATATTTTTAAGTCTGTAAAAGACATACTAGGCAATATATTTTTAGAGCAATAAATAATATTACCATTTATGAATAATTGGATGGAAACACTTTGTAACCTTAAATTTCTAAATGTTTATGCTAATCTAAGTATGTACGGAACCCGTGTAGAACCGGTTCTACTTTATACATTTATTCTGTTCTAATATTTAGTTATGTAGAATTTTGATCTGTACACACATATATACATTTCAGATTTTTATAGCCCTTGAGGTATTGCTGAAAATGTCAGCAAAGACTAAATAATATGTCCAAAACTGTTAAAGCCAAGCTTTTGAAGAAAAACTAGATTATTAGAAATGTATCTAACGTTTATCGGAAAGATATATTATTACCCCTCTAAAAATTAACCAGACAACATATTTACTCAATAAGACAACATTTTTAGCAATACAATATACCCTTGAATGTTCATATGTGTCTGACTGATATGAAACCCCTGTACTACACTACTTGTACTAGTATTTAATAGGCTTTTTAAGAGTATTACGTCAACCATTTGCTTTTTATTTGGAACTTTCATAAAAACGGTTTAAATATTTCAGTTGAAATGTTTTCCACATCATATTTTAGTTATTTGAGCTTGATTTTTTTAATCTTGAATACACGTTTTCAATTCTTGAATACATTTTCCCTTTTTTATAGGATGACTGGCTAAATGACACCGAAAATGAACTTTCTCATGTACGTTTTATTTATTAAAAATAAAGCTTTTTTGTGAGAAAAACCAAATTCTCTTTCACAAAGTTACATGAAACGTTAATTTAATTATTTTTGCTCGCATGTCGGATCTTGTTATAATAGTATAACTAATCATCGCTAATTGAAGGAATATATACACATAACTTAATTCAATATAATTTCTTCATTTTTCTAATTATTTCCATTACTACTAAATATAGGATATTTTCAATTCCACTTCATTATGGTAAACATACAACTGCAACGCTTGTTCGAAAAAAAATCCATAGCTAGTGCTCCTATGAAAATTATGACAGAAGATTAATCTTTACTAATAGCCCACCTGAAGATGTTGTAATACAACGAAACCTAGATCGTGGTAAAGAACTTAAAGAGAGTGGAAATAATACTACATCACGTAGTTTCATTTAATTGTGGGTGACATTCTTATTTCTTGAATTAAAATCATTACATTTGCGTTCGGTTCACTTGTGCGATGAGTCCTTTTGTCTAGTGACATGTCTGTTGTTGGCTAGTCTGATGACGGAGCCAGAAGTTGGTATGAGAAACTCTTCAGTGGTAAAAAGCAAACTAATCGAGTACAGACTTGTTGGACTCGTTTGACGTAAGGAAGAAAGAAACAAAGTAAATTGATAGTATATACATGGTTCAATATAATATATATATATATATATACACATACATATATATATATATATATATATATATATATATATATATATATATATATATATATATAAATTATGAAGCAACTAAGATATTAGTAGGCAGGCAAGTAATTATGTAACGATTTATTATTTGCCTTATTGTTTTGCAATTATTTTCTGCTTCTGTTTATGAACAGAAAATAACGGGTGAAATATACACGTAGATCTTGAAAATATATCGAATCATCAAATCTCTTGTCTGTGTAAAGTGTGGTCTCTCAAGATACTCGTATCAACGGATTTCTGTTTGTCATGCAGGCTGTGGTGTTTTATATCTATTTACGAATTAGACTTTGCGGCACGTACTCAATTTCGAAAACGTAAAGTTCATGCGGTGTGGAAGGTAAAGAGCTTTCAACATCAAAGTTTTACTACGATAACCACCAGTTAAATGAGAGCTAATGTGGCAATGTGTAGTGTATCTGTAGCCACATCTTTTGGCCTGCTGGAAAAGGTTCAGTTTATTAGGTGTTTAGTTTAGCAGGACTAATTACATGGCAAGTAAAGTCTCGAGGGTGAGTGGCTGTGGTTGAGTTCGTTTTTAGTTTTAATATGTTATCAATTAATTTGTTAATTTATAGGAAAAGATACTGCCTTTTTATAATTAAAAATGTTTGTAAATATTAAAAATGTGTTGTAATTAAATCAAACTAATTTACATAGGTACATTAATCAGAACATTGGCATGTAAAGATTATTTTTCCATTTCCATTTTCTTTTAAATTTTTTTTAATTAAAATAGATTTGTAACAACTACGAATTTTGCCTTCATCACGTAGCATTTTTCAATAATGTTTGTGGATAATACGAACATAATAACTTTTCATTAATATTTCAAAAAAGCTCGAATGATGTGACTGTCGCGACTATGATGTAAAGTGTTGTCAAGAAGTTGATTTGAAATAAACATGTTAGGAAAAATTTGAAACAACTTATATTTGTTCATTGTGATATTTCCACTCTCTTTAAGTTGTTTGAAAGAAATAAATTGGACCGACGTGACAAGCTATAAATGTTCCCACCTCTAAAATTAATTACATGCCTTTAATTATTCTTAAAAAGATTACAAAAGAAACCTTATCTATTTTAACCATGTGAATATATTTGCATTTATAAAATGCATTTTAATTTTTTACACGGACATTCATGAAATTTCCTTATTTTATACATACGCTTTAATTTTTTCTCGTGGTAAGAAAATTTTCTCTTAAACTTTATTGCATTACAATTTCACATTGCAACGCAATGATCTCTTCCTATTTATTTAGGTACATACGCTAATTTGGTATAAAAATATTATAATTTCCATACCTGTTAATTTTAATAATTAATACTCTTCAAATACGTCAAGAAAATTTTAAGTCTTGTTGTTACTAATACTCTTTAAATACTTCAAGAAATTTTAAGTCTTATTAAATTGTTTAGCATTTGTAGTATTTTATTCGTGATTACATTTTGAATAAATAAACATGTTATTGTGGGATCACTTCGCCCGCTATTTAGTGACATGCCTCTATATGTAAGCACATAGATGTATGAGCTGTCTCTCTATGCCATGCCGTAGATTAAATTGAATGATATTGCAAAACCACGTGCCTAATTTTGTGCTTTAGTGAATTTATTAGGCTAGATAAGTAGGATGAAAAATTTTATTTTTATATTGATAAAGCCCACTGATATATACTGCTAAAAGTTAAAATTAAATAATTTTGTTAGAATTAAATGTAGTTTTATTAATTTTTTCCGTTACATATAGGTCAGCAAATTGAAAAATGAGGTAATAAAGATGTTGGCTTCTTTTAATAATTGTTAATGTGAAATTGACCGTGCTTTAGAACGTTTCAAATACTTGTCTAATATTGACAAAGATATGGAATGGTTTTTAATATTTGCTTATAATAAAATATTGTCAAATGAAAAAAATCATTGTAAAATTTTGAGAGAATATTTTTTTAAAGCTTTAAAATAAAACTGTACTGGAAATACACATGTTTTAGCTAGGCTAATCGCATTATATTTCTATCTTATATTATATCTGCATATATATTCCGTAGTAGCGCAGATGAAAATTCTTTATCTCATACGTTGCGAGCGCCAATTTGTAGTCTTTCTACTTTTATAACTTCTACAATCCTTTTAAAATTATATTGTATGTTTTGCATTCTTTTTTGATTGAATATAATTAAAAAAAATTATATAAATAAAATAAATAAACTTTTTTTCACTATTTTTTTGTTATCAATATCTTGTGTAAGATTAACTTAAATCATGATGTTAAAAGGTAAACCAAATCTGTGAGAACAAAGTAGTATTGCAAGATTACTTGCAGCTTTTAAAAAAACAGACCAAAATGTTTAATTTATATAAATTAAAACAAAAAGAATTTTTTTTTTCATTCCACAAATTAAATAATAATCACCAATCAAATCGATGATGTTACATTAAATAGATATATTAATACTTTATGAAAAGAGAGACAAATATGGCTACAGATAATGCGTACACAGGTACTATAAAATTTGAGTCACATATTTAAATATTAAACAACACGGAGAGAAAATGACACATTGAGACAAAAAAGGATTTATGAAAAAGATAATCATCATTTTGAAAGGTCATATTATGGACAAGCAAGAACAACACAAATGTGAAGGAGATAGTATCGCTGAAAGACTAAACGTGTGAGCCCACTCCATATGGGTAAGGGGACAATAATTCTACATCCCAAAGATGTTTTTAACACAGCGCAAGTGTGACAAAAAGCAACGAAATATTGCTATCTCACTTCGCCTTCTAGAAGGTTCGATATAAATCAAAAGGAAATATCTTTAAAGTTCATTTGCCTGTACTTACCCAAATATTTGCTACTGATATATGTGTAATTAAAACACTCTGACAGGCATTCTGATGAATATTTTGGTAAAATAAAGCAGTGACAAGAAACAACTGCTACAAGCACATTTTCTAAATAATTTATTTACCATATTGCATTTTTTGTCCGTTCTCACATTCACTTTACCATAACTAAAAAAACGGTCCCTAACTATAATTCGGACAAGAAATGCTAATACAAATTCGACTACTAATTAATTTCATGATTGTTGTCTCATTTTACTCTTTAAAAACCTTTGAATTATCATTTCAATATATATTATATTAACAGAATAAGAAAAGTGGAGGCACGTGTTTGAAAAAACGTAATTCTTTTAAATAGTATTATCTTGAGACAATTTTTTCATAGGTTACAAAATAATGTAAGCTTTTTGAAACGTTATCTTTTGAAAAAGAAAATTATATTACTTTTTTATTGAAGTATCTTATTGGAAGAAAATATAGAAAAAGAAACAAAACAGAAAAGCGAAAGCAATGTAATTTTAATAGGAATGCGTACTTATTAAAATATATATTGCGTGCTTCCTTAGTCAGTTTGTGTTATTGACAGTCGAATTACTATCCAAATAATAAGGGTCGAATCTCGTCAAGATCTAAAATTTTTGTTCAAATAAATGTTTCGTAAAATTTTTTTTCCTAATATTTCATGTTTTGAATCCAAGGAAGGTGGCTTTCGTAAAAAAAATTACTAAACTCTCTTATATAATTAACGACATATCTTATAGTTTTTTTCATATTGGTACTCAGGAAAATTTGAGAAATATATGAATTGGCTCATATCGAAGTGTATAACGCTCTTATCATCAAAATTAATAACATAGCTATCACAAAACTCTTAATACGATTATCAACCGCGTATATTTTGTACTATGTTTTATTTGCATTATAAATAAAAAATCATGTAAATATCCGGGAATTTCCAAGGACTGTCTGGAAACTTAGCCATGATAAAATGAGGTAGACTTAATAGTGATGGAGAATTTCACAAATAAATTGTGTGTGTCGGGAGTCAGGAGACAAGTGACACTCCCTCAGCTTAGCTGCTGGTATAAAAATAAATAATTAGTTTATTCCGTATAATATTTAGAATTGTTTGACTTTAAAACGTAATAATAAAGCAATAACCAGAAAATTATTCAGATTGTATTGTCGTCTTTAATTAATGTGGTTACATCACTAGAAAAGAATACGATAAAAAATCAAGAGTTATTTAAACTATTAACAACTACTATCGAAGATATGTGAAGATTTATGTAATGCCGTAAAAATTAAGGTTGTACTATGTATTTATCGAAGTGTAATATTGGCTCATGTTACATTCAGATATAATCATCTGGTCACAGACAAATGGGAAAGGTAATGTCTTACAATAAAAAAGTATAATGGCAAAAGTAAGATCCCAGTCATACACTTAATAACTAACGAGACGACATCGATTTAAATGTTAATAATTAATGGTAACATTTTAAATTTTAATTTTAAATGTTACCATTAATGTAATGTGGTTTAATACAGTATTTACTGAAAGTGATTAATTTGTTGACTAAACGGTTCATATTTAAAAAAAAATATTATAATAAAACTATCGTTATCATTGGAACGATACTTATGCGATGGAAATTTTTCCCGAATTTTATAATAAGTAAAATTCCGCTTTTATGTGATTTCGCAAACAATGTCTTTTAAAACTGCTTGAAATCATTTATAGATAATTTATGAAAGACTAGGTTTTTCTTAATATTTATGTCAATATTTTTACGGACAACACTATTGTAAATTGTGAGGTTAATGCATCGTTATTTATTTATTAGTCTGTAATATTTCATTTGAACAAATCATGCTGTTACCAAAAACATCAACCGTTTCTTTAGGGTCATAATTTGGATTAAGGTTATCTAAGGATAAAGCCTTCAGCATTTAATTAATTTTAAAAAGTCAGCCTTACCAAAATCCCACCCGATACTGGCCATCACTTAGCGCTCCGTTCTTGTTTCGGGACATGATGAATACATGACTGACGTACCACTCTTTCTGATATCGAAATAATACTTTTAGGAGATTCGTCATCATTAAACGAGCATAGTATCAAACTCATTTCCAACTGGTTTAAACTAACCAAGTCATTATTGTGTTTTCAGTTACAATAGTTTTCACAACCTGATGAAATTAAGAGCACGATATTTATTTTAGCCAAATATTTTTGGGATAAAATAAAAATGGATAAATAATGTAAACCACAAACACTAAATGGAAGGCAAATAACACAGATGAGAGCACAAAACGAAGAGTAAGAACTAGAAATGTGTTGATACGTTCATCGATGGTCCCCGGCAGCGTTACTTGCAATTAAACACATCTGGCTGGCAATAAGCCTTACCCTCGATGGTTATCGTCGCGGTTGGCTCACACTACCAGCTATTTTTGTAATGCAATCAGTACTTTAATACTCTAGTATTATTTCCTTAACCTTTACTTACCTACGCCACATGGGTTTTGGTTTTTCAAATGCGTAACTTAACTATACTAATTTAATATTTAGTCAGCTTTATCTACTAAAATCAACATTCACACAAGTAGATCCGTAACAATTGATAAATTATATAAGTTTATATTAAAGATTATTTTCTTTTAATGAAAATGGAAACTCTGTCTGTGAAAGCATTTTCTGCATCAATTTATTCACAGCACAAGTTTGAAATGATTGAATATCTGAAAATTGTAACGATAAATTTAATAAAATATTAAAGTACAAATAACGATTTTTTTATTTGATTGTGTAAACTCTTGAACAGAACTTCTGACGTTTGATGATTGAACAAAGCAAAATAACATAGGCTCAAAAGTAAATAGATGTTTTTGAAAAGTAAAGAAAATATTAACTTTCGTTTATCTATTCTTTAAGTAAATACAGAAAAGTAAACAAAACTTCCCAAAAAATAAGGACTTGAAAATTTATTAAATTTGTAAATAAAGGCAGCAATAAAAAATTTTCAAATTAAAACACATATCAGCACTTTTACTTTAACCTGAATTTACAAATCACGTCAATAAACGTCAAAATTTATGGATCTAATGTATAAATTACGTACATGTACACAACCTATTCTTTCTTAATCTCTTAAAAAGACGAAAGCTATTCCCGAAGCCGCTCTAAAATCAAGACAAGAAAATATTAAATATATCAAGTTCCTCTGCTTTGTTCGCGTTAATATTAATAAAATATTCCTGAACATAAGCTGGCAAGATTACAAAATGTAACTACATTGATCCATCTCCTTTATTTCAGATATTAATCATACGTTCCTTTGAGCTTTTCAAACAAACTTTCTTTAAGAAATTTCTGAGCTCTCTTATATAAAAGAGCTTAGGATATATTGATCATATTTCTACGCTTCTGATGGGTATGCTAGGCAATAAATTTAGGCGGTAGAAAACAATTATATTAGCGGTACATAATTTATTGGGGGCATCAAAATCCTTAAATATTTATATAGGTATATATAAATATTGACATAAGTATATATAATATTATGAGTTTGTAGTGAATCATCTTCGATCTTTCGATTTTCTACTTATGTTAATAAATTCATTTATAGGGGGACTTGAAGGCAATGTGAGTATTTCTAGGCAATGCGTTAAGCCTAAAAAGCAAAGCATCTATTGAAACAAGAATAAATAATAAATAAATAATGTGGAAATATTAGTCGCCTGACATTATTTTGCTCAAACATTCCCCTGCATTTTAGGACTTGTCTCCATTTGTGTTAATCGACCGTTTGTCTTTGATGTTTTCTATGATCTATCAGTTTTCGCAGTTTTATTTTATGTGTTTCTTATGTATGCACAAATTTTACAAGAATTTGTGAGAATTAGTCCATATTTAAATGTTTTGAGATTGAAATTAATAGCTCCCGTATACAAAAATATTTAAGAAACAACAACTGTTTCTGGTTAAGTATTTTAGATGAAAATTTTATCAAGAAATAGTTTTCATTTTAATATTTAATTAAGGATAAGCCTTATTTTTTACACATATAAATTGATGATAAAGCTGCAAGTTTATAGTCAGCAGGTATTGGCATGGGAAAAGTAATTTAGGTAGATTTTAAGAAAAATATTACAAAATTCTTCATGAGGCATTCAGAAATTAGTACATCAATTATTGAAATTGTTTTCTGTTTAGCTTACTATTTAAGCTTAGGATCGAATCAGAATTTTATTAAGCCTCTTTTCGCGCTACTGCTCACAGATAGTTAAAGAAATTTAATTCTGATCTTATCAGTGACAATTTGCGAAAAACGTCCCTCAACAGCGATTACCAAAGATAATGTCAAAGCAGCATTGATGTTGTCATAAGAGAATAATCTATCAGTCGTTTTAGACAAGTTCAGGTATTGATTTGAGCAAAGTACAGAAAATTATATATGAACATATAAAAGAAAAAGTCAGAAAGCTTTGTGCTAGATTATCTACTTCACATTTTGAAGCTAAATATACTGTTATGTACCGAAACCAAGAGGCAGCCCAGTGGCTGTTTCCTTTTGAAGGGGGGCCAAAAAAGTTAGAAAAATGATGAATTATTGCAAAAAGATGGACGCCTCAATTTAAGAACCAAGGGAATTATTCCTTTGAAAAACAAAAACGATTATAGCAAATTATTTACTAGCAATTGTTTGCCTATTGTTTTGAAAAAATGTTCTAAAGTCACGACGTTTCTGAAAACTTGGCCAGTAAAATGAATAGAAATTTAACTACGTCGGATATATTACGCGATTGCTATTCATTCCAAATGTAATGATAAACCCCGAGGTATGTGATACCCGGATGCCAAGAAAGTAGTAATTACAATCTTGGAAGCCGTGGTGGACATAACCAAGGAAGAGTGGATCGTCGGTTCTCTTAGTAGTTCCATCAAAGGAAATAATGCGTAAAATATCATGGAGACTGTATTGAAAACAAAAGCAAAAACAGAAATTACAAACTCGCTAATCGCTTCCGTTTCTGTTATTCGAACAACTTTTGAAATCAGCTCTCGTGATATAAACCGTAACTTAACTCACGATGACCATAGAAATAATAATAAAAATTTTGATTATTAATTTCATCGCAAAAACATTTAAAGCAATATCGTGTGAACTTTTAACGTTGTTTAGTTTAGATTATTAGAAATATAAATGCAATGCAATATGAAATTATGTTAGTTATGCTATATTACCGCCTGGAAAGACTTCAACCTACATATCTGAAAATATTTCTCTAGAAGCCAAAAGAATGACATATTGTATATAAATGAACATTGCACGTGCATAATATGTAAATAAGATTTTCAGATGATCAGTGTAACTGTAAAATATATAAAGAAGTCTATAAATATCAGTACAGCCCAAAATAATGTCACAAACAAATTTGTAGGTCAAATTAATTGAATTCCTTTATTGTGGAACGCTTCTTTCCAAATTTGCATAATTTTGTAACCCATGCCTGTCTATAATACATCATAAAATATAATAAAAGCCACTCAGAGCACGAATTCCATTCTCATTTGATCATCATTTCTTCAGTATTTTGTCTAGGATAGTTCTAAAGACATTATTGAAATATTCAATAAAAACTTTTCCCCTATCCGCAAAACTGCCAGGGTAAAAATTATAAAAAATAGAAAGAGCGTTATTATAAATTTACCTAAATTCTATCGGAAAAAATATAACGATGGTTCTACATTTCATAGTTTTTGAGACATTCATGACATTTTTAGTCATTAATACTAGATAAAACATGAAAAATTTAACTACGTCACATACCTCGGGGTTTATCATTATCCCCGATGAAAAATAATATTAATGTCTGTAATTAGTTTAGTACACAAATTATATATTTGTTAATATTAATGTAACCAAGTGAGTACGATACTTTCGTGGTACGAGTTCCAACGATATTTTGTTATTATTTATTGGCACAAAGTTCATAAAAATCTATATTGCGATCTTTAAAATTAAACATAGAAGTATATTACGTAAGAACGCTTCAAAGTAATAAATGGAATTATTAAACGAAATCTTACAGCACTAATTAAATAATTTCAATACTGCACGGATCCTATGCAATATTGAAATCAGCTGTTAAGCGAACCAAATAATGAAGTTTGTAAAAAAACGTTGTATTTGCATTTTAAATTCCAATACAATGCAGCGATAACTTTGGTTATCGGCTTTTCGTTGATCCAAATTATTTTATAATAAAAGCTGTAATTCGTTACTATTACTTCATAAATTACAGCTATTTTTAAATCCGATATTAATTACTTGAACTCTTGAACTTTGAACGACAGTTCCAATTTAAAAAAATTATGTGAAATAATTTTTATTTCCTTTAATAACATTACTTGGGTCTAAAATGTTAAATACTTATTAAAACAAAAATTTTCAATGACGATAGGATAAAAAAATTATTGCCGGAAAAGGAATATAAACTGTAAATGCAAATCACTTAAAAAATACTCGAAAACTGTTTCGCTTTAATAAACTTTATTTCAGAACAAGAAAAAGTTCTGACCTTTAATTTACACCTAATGAAGGTTTCTTACTAAAAATTTAAATATTGAAAAAGATTAGGAGGGAGGAAGCGACAGCTTCAATAAGAACTTTATTTATGTGGAATTTTAACTATCCATAACTTATGATTAGGTGCGCGCAACTATTTGTATTAATAATGAAATAAGGAAGTGTGATATATGTTTATTAATAATTACGACGTGAAAACGAATATAATTAATTAACATTAAAATTGCGTGCTAATATGATCCACTTTAAAACAATACTACTTTTATATGTCATGAAATGTTTCTAGTTTCTTCGCCAATTGTAAGATTATTTCACAGTAAACATTCAATTTATGTTGTAGTAAATGCCGTCAACTCATTGTATGAAAATAATAAGATGCCAAGCTACAGCAATTTTTATTAAAAAACCAACAAAATTACTAAAGTAACACCGTCTGTCCATACATTGCTAACATGAAAAATCGTCCAGAGTACCACATGTCATCCATAATAGAACAAGGCTTGAAAGATAATTTTACTTTTTGTTGGGACAAGAAGTTCTAACTCTAAATGGACATCCTCAAATAATGAGATCTCTTGTCGATACACAAGCTAACACACTGAAACCATTTAAAAGCTTTAAATTATTTACATTCGTATTTCTGGGTTTTCATACGGAATTCCTAAATGGCGTATTTCATTAAGGTGTCCGTTAAGTAGATTGCCACCAATAGGAAATTGAGATTCTATTGAATCTAAATAAAGGATCATTTAAATTTAAGCAGATTTTTTATTGTAATTATATTACATATTTTTCAGTTTTTAAATTCGTTACCCTTCTTGGGTTCTTATTAAGATATTAAAACGTTATTAAAGAAAATGAACACTCGCAAATAAAAATTTAAACTTTTTAGAAAACCATCCTGTTAAACAAGAAAATGTCAAAAAGTGGAAAATAAATTAACTCACCCATAATTTTTGGGTGCACTAAGAAAAAAACTAGAAAATGTATCGTCCGATATTTTTCCATACGTGTGCAAGAAAACGGAAATATTTCAATGCATTTATTCGTTTTACTCTTTTACTTCTATTAATTGATAAACAATAATTCATAACCAATATTTAAATGCACTCTAGTTGCTGCACTTGAAGCTAAACTAATAAACTATAAATTAAGACTAAAACAGAGGAGATATTAAATGCAATTTACTGAAGTGTACAGTCGCACAACTAACAATTATTGTTCAAAGAGATGACTCAGGCGGTAATAATTTGAACAGCCGCAAAACAAGAAGAAACACGAAATGTACATATAATATAATCCAATTCACTTACTTAGCACTAAATAGAATTTGATTTTGGTGCAAACTAATTTACATTAATGTTAATTGTTTATTTTCTTTAAATTGTTTTATTTTTAAATGACAATGGATATTTGCATGCAAAATATATTTTGAGTCCATAATTACATATTTGTCGTGAATCATGACATTTTTATACACACACACACACGTACACACACACACACACACGCACGCACGCACACACATACCTTTATATTAAAAATAGACTCCTTTGGACAGGTTTGTATATTTTGGTATGCCATAGCGACAAATTAAAGAAGTTTATAACGTATTGATTACCACCGTCTTATTTTTTATTCCGGAACCCATAGAAACGTTCACATCGGCTTGACGTACCAATTAACAACACGTGTATTTATGATATCAGTTTATAAAAAAAATGTCAAAACTAAAGCAGACCTAACTTCACTGATCTTTATTCGGATCACTTTTGACCGCTTGATCTTAAAAAAAAGTTCTATGATATTCAAATGAAAATATCTATTAAAAAATCTAGAAACAGTTGAGAATGTTTGGAAATTTCTTAATTTTTGCTCCAGATTCGTATCCCGTATAAAAAGTTTTATATGCTTCCAAATTGCTCCTTAAGGATTTTATTGACATTCACCTATAATTAATTAATAAGTTTTGACAAATTATAATTTTAGCAGTATACCTAACGTATTACCGTCGTTTTTATTAAGTTCAATTGGATGTGAGATCAAGAGGATAGGAAGAAAAACCATACAAATATATTTATGATTGTTATACATAGTATAATAACTAGCGAATTCAATTTCTTTAAATTTTCCCTATTTATATTAACGAGAAAAATCGCACCTATAAAGAAAATTCAAAACAAACTCGCGACTCGTTGGATTTCACTAGCTCTCTTTAATTTTAACAACATTTTCTTGAGAGTTTTAAAATTCTGTTTTTTTCTGGGAGTAGTAAAAAGTAGGAGTAGTATGAAGTGATTTTGTGATAAAAAATTTTAATTTCATTTTAAATTTCAGGGTTTCGACAGAATGAGTTAGTGCATCTTATTCGTCAATAATTTATGTGAAATGATGTTTAACAAACGAATATAATAAATCAATATATTTAATTTCAAATTATATTTCAGGTTTAAGATGCAAATAATAAATTTAAAATAATAAACCCATTTCTGCTCACTAGATTTCTTTGAGATATCACAGTATGCTTACTGCACGTTTTCAGTACTCATTACAGTAATTTGAATCTCGCATAAAACTGGATTATAAAAAAAGCCTTGTCGGTGGATATTTACAGATCGAATACAATTTAGTTTTAGAAAAGCTTTACAAAAATAAGAGGTTCATAATTTTACTGTATTGTTTGCGTATGTCAGCTCGTTTAAATTCTTGTACGATATCTGCATATCTATTTTAACGATCACCTTTAATGAGAAGAGTATAAATCGAGGTTGATTCCATGTTAAACTTCGTCGCGATCTAACGTTCCACTACGGGTACATACAATGCAACTCTTCAATTATTGGCAGTAAATCACAATTGAAAGCAATTATTTCTTTACGGATCTAGGTATGATGACCATGCATAAGCACATAACGATGGAACTCTTTTATGTATAACGGCGCTTGACTAATTATTAATGTGTTTCTTTTTAATTAGATTAATCATTCTTGTGTAGAACTGAAGCAGTGAGTGTGATTCTGGGCTTTCATTATTCTTATAAATTTTGATTGTAAAAGCCAACGTTTACTTTATTCAGCATTCTCATTCAAAATATTCTCTGAATTTCTATCCTCCTTTCCCTTCGTCCCTCATTGTGTTATGATTGTTTATTGGAACTAGATGTGTAGTGTCTTCAATACACCCTTAAAAACTGGTAAACAAACAAAATGTTAAATAAGGAAGAATTGACTGACGGTATGAACTTTTTCGTGAACGAGTGAAAAGAAAAAATTATAATGATTTACCCTGCATACGTACTGTAAAACAGCGATGTACTTCAAGTTCATATTTAATAATCGTTACTTTTTTTGTTGTCGGTGCCAAGTCCGAATAAATCAAAAGATTAAATCAATCGATTGGACATTATTTCGATCTTCCTTGTATTGACACAATGCTTACAGAAAACGAATAATATATCTTGCGTGACAAAATTTTAATGTTACGTTGCGTGTGTAAGTATCTTAGAACTAAATACTGCCTGAAATTAGTATAATGATATCATAACTATTTTAATAACAAAAACAATATTCAAGTTAATGATCGACTCGTTGATACTATAATCGTAATTTAAAAATGTGGCCATTAACAGCGCATATTTATCTTATTTTAATAGATTCAATATTTCAATTAAATTGATTGAGGTAAAATTGAAATAGCGATAAAAGTACTACTCCCACTAATATAGTACACGAAATACACAAATAATTGGCTTTAACCAGAATGGAAATGAAAGGATTTAAGGGGATTTTTTTACAATAAAGTTTTCCTGCAATGCAAAAAACAAATATTTATATTTATTTAGAAGTTCGATTTATCTGTAGACGTGACTTAATTTCTGTGTACAAACCAAGTAAGAGTTAACTTTAACATTTAGACCGGGAGAGCAATGTTGTAGCATAATTTTTAGGATTTATGAAAAGTTACGTAGTTATAAATTTTAAAATGCTGAATAAAATAACAAAATTTTGAGGATATATATTAATAAAAATCATGTTAAAAATTTCTCATTTGCACTCGCATTTTCCTACAAATTTATATCTACAGTCCCGACACTTATACAAAAATCTTTCCGAAAATTGAGATAATATTTCATAAAAGACCGACAGGTAAACATGATTAAAGGAACAAGTGTTCCAGATGATATTCTATGGTGATCACTTTTACTTCCACTTAAACACACTCACACTGCTCCTCGTCTTTTTCTAGCAATTAACTGGTCATCTATTAAGTTTGATTGATGTGAATTCTGCTCACACTCCTGCAGAAATAACGTTACACTTACCTGTCTAATCCCGAAAAGATTGACTAATTTCCATAAACATAGCTTAGAATAATCGTACCGATAGCAAACTTAAAAGAAACGCATTGAATTCGGTTTATCATTTCTGGAGTTACGACAAACCGATATGCAGAGACAGTTTTAAATTTTACAACACACTACTTTCTGCATTGTAGATTAGAAAAAAAATTAATATAACTCAAAGGGACATATATATATATATATATATATATATATATATATATATATATATATATATATATATATATATATATATATATATATATATATATATATATATATATATATATATATATATATATATATATATATATATATATATATATATATATATATATAATATACACTGAATTAATTTCACTTTCTCTTCCTTTGGTATTATTGTTGAAAAACATGTGTTTGATGAACTACATTTAAAAAAATTCTTTTGAGAACTACATACAAAGAAAAAAACTCTGCATAATATACAATGTTTACTGCATTATATATTTAACTTATATTAGAGAAGAACTTCAAAAATTATTAGAGAACAAATCTCTTCAAATACTGCCCATCTAATAACGAGCATTCGCTTTGAAAATCTTAAACTCTTCAAAATCACATCTAGATCCAAAACCTCCTTTCAAATCACATCAATGCGGACGTTAACATCCGAAGAGTTTACCTTTTCGGATTCTATTCATTCAAGCACGTATGGACAATCTCGTATTAAAGTAACTGAATTTGCGTTCCCTAAAGGCTACACGAAACTTTTTCAACTAGTTTTGATATCCGGCCGCAAACTCATTTGAAAATATTTATATTTCATTATTTTTCGGACGTTTTATCAGTTTCATATTTATATGTATAAAATTTCACGTAATACTCATGAGCCACTATAAAAATTTATGTAATATAAAATTTCCCTTATTTATAGCGGGACTGAAATATTTTATTATAATTAATGGAATCAAATCTAACAGAAAAATATTTTTTTATAAAAAAATTGCTTCGGAAGAAGAAAAGAAAAAAATATCACACTTTTTATTTGAAAACACTTCCCCTGGTTTATATATTACCTGTTATCACCAATGGGCTTGTATTATATATTTATCGACAACTTTTTTTAAATTATTTTGAAATTCTACAATTTAGTCACCTACTAATATATTTGTTGCCTCATGGCTTTGTATATAATATGTACATTGTTGAATATTTTGTTACTTTCTTACTCATGTTAACACAAATTGAATCACTTCAAACACAAGAAACCAACTCTTTGTGATTAAAAGTTTTGTTAACCCTTTTTTATTCCAACATCAGATTCCATTCACCGTCTGGGTCTAAAGTACGTATAAAAGCTGGACAAATTAAAAGAGGATCTCAAATTTTCTAATGGTGCTACCACGCATTGAACAACTCCTAGGAATATCCTCCCAGTTCATTATGAAGTCCTGACGATATATATATATATATATATATATATATATATATATATATATATATATTAATATATATATAAATATATATATATATACATATGTATATTTATTTCGTTTTATGTGTTCCAATATTATTTTTCGGTTTTCATATATAATATTAATTTTTTTAAATTTTTCGCTGTAATTTACAGAATTTACTTGCTCTTTTTTCAGTTTATATTAGATTTTTAAAGAATTACTATAAAAATTTATTCAGTTACTAAATAAAGCATTAAACTTTCAATAAAAATTCATATGGCTTAGTATATTCTAAAATAATTTGAGAGGAAATTCTGTATGTGGGATTTTTCAACCGTAGGTCTTTTGTTATCCCTCTCACAACACAATTTTCAGATTTATTATAAAAAAGAATTTTAAACCTATATGATATCTAGGTCTTATTTATATATTGGTTAAATTTACAATTTTTGAAAAAAAAATTTTTTAATTCATACATTTTTTTATTCTAAAATTATTAAAGTGTCTATTTCTAATAATTTGCCATAATTATCTTTTAAATTTTAATGAAAACAGCAGAGAAGATAAGAATATATGGATATAAAAGGTTTTTTTAACACTAGGCCACTGTATTTTATTTTAAAACTAAAACGTGGAAATCTATCTATGTTAAAACGTAGAAATCTATCTATGTGTAAAGTAGTGCCAATTCAAATATTTTATATTCCACTTCTGGAATAAAGGGAGATACTATGTTGCAAATTGAAAATTAGAAAATTTAAATTTTGTATCTATTTCCATCCCGTATTAAGGAAAAGGTTTCCAATTCCGGGTATTAAAAACTTTTAATTTTTTAGATTTATTGTTTATATCTGTTATTTACAGCCTGGAATAAATATTTAAAGAAGCAGCTTTTTTTTGTTTCCCGAACTAATAAACACGACTTTTATTTAAATAGTTTTTATTCTATATTAAAAATTGATGAAATAGTAATCAGGTAAATATGTTCAAAACCAAAGAAATAAAATATTTATTTTTAATAATAAATTCGGATTCACATGGGGCAAAGATGTGTTACCTAACTAATTCAATGTTATATTGTACCGAAAGCAATTATTTCATTTTAATGAAAAGTTGTGTCAATGATACCACTCTTAGGTTATCTTGACTTGAAAAACACAAGCAAACCGTCCTCAAAACCATTTTACGATACCTTGGAAAATAATTGTATATCTAAAGAAAATTACTTTCTACGATAAGAGTCAAAGTTGAATATTTGTTGCTTTACATAATAAAAAGTCATCAGACGCATGGATTTCATCTATAATTGATGTATGGCAATTTGTTGCTTCAGACTTAACAAATGATTATGTATTACGTTTACAAATCTCTGACAGATAAGAACGATCATAGTGCTTAATATTTTATTTCATTTCCGCCTATTTAAAAAAAATTAACTGGAAATGATTTCACCATGTGAAGAAGATGGAAAATAGGCGAAGATGCTAAAAGCTAATTCATTCTAAAATTATATGCTTTAATCAAAAAATGCTTCTTACATTATAGGGTTTAAAAAAATTCTAGTTTATTTATTGGTCCATTTGAAATATGGTACTATTGGTCGCGGCTTCAACCGCTTGACATCTGAGAAAATTAAAAAAATTTTTTTAAAGAATCGGGTTTATATTTTGATCGCCCCCTTATATAGTAACGAAGGAAATATTCTCTTGAACATCACTTTCCAAACCTACCTTTTAGTACAGTGCCAAACTAAAATATAATGCTATAAAAAAACTATGAACTTAGTATGTTAAGCAGAACATATTTTACTCACACAAATGAATAGGAATACATTAATATTCATTTGTGTGAGTGAAACAGAACACAAATACAAATATCGGAGCACGTTTCACTCTCACAAATGAATAGTAATACATTTACTTTTTGGTGAACGGGTGCAATTTTTATGTGTTTATCTTTAATGTTTTGTATACACCTGTAAATGAAAGCGTAGGTATATATCATCTCTATTCTAAATCTAAGATTATATTATCTATGCACAAAATTTGGAGATATTTGTTTGTATGGTAAAAGATTATCTTAGAATAAAATTTAAAAAAAAATAAGCAAGTAAATAGACGTTTGACTTTTGATATGTTAGTATAAATTAATGTAATACCTAGGTTATTGAAAAAACGTAAATATTTTCGGAAAAAAGGAATTTGCATTGACAGTCTTTAGACACACTTCAACAATTTTGTAAATCAGAGAGTTTGTAAAAAAAGTAAACATTTTCAAAAATATGATTCAAAATAGACAAGTAATAAGACACAAAAGAAAGGTAAATGATGAAAGGGTTGAAGTAAAATATGCATTAAGACACTATCCCCACCATTATCTTCTTTGTCTCCAAATTTTCCAGGAAATCGCAATATATCTTATTCATGCAGGTGACAATTGGAATGAAAGTTTTCGATTGCAATAAGCAGTTTGAGGTAGTACAGCTAAAAAGAACTCAAGGCTCTTTCATGTAACTGTATCTTCTATGGCATCCTCTTAGAGGAATACCATTTTAATTTAGTGAGGAAAATAGGCGAAGATGCTAATGCTTATGATGTCAAAGTCATTTTTAATACTCTCTCACTACTGGATGCAAAGTCTTCCTTTTTCTTATTAGTTTTGTCTTTGAGATGTTTCGACTTCTGAAAATGCACTAAGCTACCCGTAGCTACAGTATGTTATTTACTAACTTTCGTTTTATCTGGCTGTTAATGTTGATAATATAATACAAATTAAATTGAGTACTCGACGCTTGCCAGACTTGATGAAAGCAATTTCCCAATTTAACATCAAAAATTCTATTAAGTAAATATTCATTAGTCAAAGAGAACGATTCAATAGTCATTTGATCAAAAGAATTAAAAAGAAAAAGTTAAAATATAAATACTCCAGCACATAGTACCACCAGCACGTCGTGATCTATAAATAAGTAAACAATTGCAAAAGAAATAAATAAACATATATACCAAAAGTGTAAGATATAATGTAATACTTAAATGAATACCCACATATGTCTATGATATTATTGTCACAATATATCATAGTATTATATAGACAATTAAATACGTCGTTAGCTACATACGTTCGACATAAATTCGTACAAATAATACATTAATCACATTGTGTGGAACAAATTACCTTCATCCCGAACTCAATATGTCCCTTCTTGTTCAATGAGGCGCGAAATATTTTATTTATACGAAGGTTCGGCAGCTGTTTTATCCTCGTTGAGGGAGTGTGGCGTAATTCGATTCCCATTTTTTTTTAAAAATGTGACGAAATCACATAAAAGTTTATACGTAGTTATGGAATTTATTTACTTTGTCATTTATCGCGAAAATAATATTTGCGGTTTATGGATATTCAATAAAAATTTCTTCAAAGCAATATGTGCAAAATATAGTAAATAAATTTAGAGAGCAGCTAAGTCAAAAAGATGAACTATATTATTTTACTCTACATAATATTTAGTCATGCTGCTAAATGCCTGGGACATCGTATTTTCTCTATCTTCCGAGTAAACTCTTAAACATTCCGAATAAATAAGAAATTCTATACACGGTAGCGAAATAAATATATTAAAATGTATTTTATTTCTTCATTACAATACTCAGATTTAATGATTTTTTTATTTCAAATTTCCTTTTCCCTGATACTTACTTTGTTGTATGATATTTTATCTATTGAAAACAAAATTGTAGGTACACGTAAGTTTTTCAATTTATTTGTTTTATGTTTTTCCACCTCTGCATGCACATTATTCAAGTTAAACGTAATATTCTAAAAGCCTTATATTTTATCAAAATATTGTGGCAGACCACAAATATCGTTTTAAATAACATGAATATCATAATATTATTTTTAAAACTCAAATATTTCGACATACATGCACTCAAATATATAAATACATATTTGGGGGAAATGCAGATGCGACATATTAATAATTTGGCGTTACATTTACTTTTTAGGCAACTTTTGAAAATATTTTATGACAGAGCGCTTTTTACGTTAGGGCACAACTCAATAAATGTTGTCATTTAGTAAGAAGTAAAACGTAGCATAATTATCTCTCAAGTTTAAATTAATAAGGCTTTTGTATTTTAAATAACTTTTAAAGAAATTGAAAAATCACACATTTAAAAAAAATGTCATAAATCGAAGAAAGTCTAGTAACCTCATGAAACCGTCCGTCATGAGGTCACTAGATTTAAAAGGGACTACTAGATTTAAAAAATCGGAAGCAAAGTAAACAAAACTCAAATTTTCTGGCAGACTACGAAGAGCCAAGTAAAATTAAGTTACTGAAACTAGGATAGCTTCTTTGTACGATAGCACCAAACCTTTTCTAAGACTATCTATGTTTCGGGTTTATTTAGTTATACGACCATTTGGTATATTCAACGTTTTGCCAGAGTTTTGTTTCGTTATGGGATAATTAAAAAGTAGAGCGTAATTAGCTGAATTTATTTAAAAAACAAACAATATAGAAAAGTGCTATATTATAATCGATATACATTTAATAAAATTGTAACGAGGTTGGTTTTAATAAAATTTTGTCACCATTCGATCCTCTTCTATTCTTTTAAATAACTAATTATTTAAGAAATTGAGAGCAACATCTGTTCTTTTATACAGAGAAGATTTATTTTATTCATAATAAATATATAGCTTTAAAATAAAACAATAAATTACGGTTAAATGTTAAGGTGGAATGAAATAAATGAAATCGCGCAATACTGCAGTGAAATTACAGAATTATTATAAATAACGTAGACAAAGTTGGTCTGTAAAATATTATTTCCCTCCCTACTCAGTTCTGAATAACAAGTAATCGCAAAGAAGTTTCAACAATTATTTTTAAAAACCATAACGAGTTCAATGTGTAATTGTTAGGATCCTATTTTAATTTTTGCTGACTGGTAAAACGAAACGAAGTCGTTAAACATCTATTATTTCTTCGTTTATCTGTTCTAATATTTTACGATGCATTCGTAAAGTTAGATATTTTGATGGTCCTCAAAGTTTCAAAATATTAAATTAACAAAATAATCCATTTACTATGGATGCTTTTATCTAACAATTAATCAAACTTATTGCATTAGTACGTGCTTTTAGTCACATATTTTTCGTATTTCAAACCGAATTTAACCACATTACTCTTGAATATGCAGACTACACCCTCGATGGCGAGGACGTGCGTCTTATTAATGCCATATTTTAAAAGTGTCATTTCAAATAAAAATCGGCGCATTATGACAGAGATGCACATGAAAAACGGCAAATAGTGTTCAGCGGTTATAAAATATGACACTATACGATTTGTATAACATTTTGTGTTAATTCATCAAAATATTTCTATTTATTTTGATTAAATAATTTGTGTAATAATTAATATGAATTATAATTTGATATAAACGTAATATTACTTAAAAATTGTTTACTAATATAAAAACAATGATTGTTATTCATTACAACTGCAATTAAACAAATAATTAATATGAATGTTTACTAACACATTTTTACTCCATATTGTAGCAAATTTTTATTTTTTTATCTTGAACTAAAGGAAGACTAAAACGAAATTTGAGAACAAATTGTTTTTAAGAAAATTTGGAAAGAATAATTATGTAAAGTAAAACTATCATTGAAATAGGCCGCATTGAAAGAAAGACAGCAAAAATCATCAATTTACTAACATAAAACCAAATAAAAAGTAAAACGCTTGTCTAAAGTACTTTAGTTAGAGTTTGTTAATTGATTTTTATTTTCTGAAGGAAGAAATACTTTTTTTCAGAAATATTGTAATATAAGGTCGGAAGTGTGCCGCCTCGGTAAATATTATGATGCAATTGTATTGTAATGATGTTAGAAGTAGTTGGAAATTTTCTCAGAAAAGATGATAAAATATATTTAAATAGGTTTAAAAGAAAATAATGCAGTATCACTAGGTCATAATAGTCCAAGCCCTTTTAGTAAAGGATATTGAATTAATTTAAATATATACATTTAATTTATTAAACGTAAATAATATTGAAAAAAAAGAGTATAAAATATTTACCCACACGGGTTATTTAAAGTTTTTTGCATATAAATTAAAAATGTCTCATGATTTTGAGCTTATTTTAGTTTTATTTTACGAAACGAAAAATACTCGAAGGTTACTGTATATGCGGTCACATGTTAATCGTAGAACAATTTGCAACGTTGAAATTTTTCTCAGCATTTCTTAGCGGTTTTTTGTGTTAAGTGAGATCAACTAGTCAAAATATTAATTTATAAAATTGACATATAAACAGCGCTAAAGTTAAGATATTATTGTTTAATTTGATTGAAATTTTACATTGCGAGTAACAAAGACAAACTCCTAAATTCCAACTAATCCACAATTGATATAGAGTTAGATTAAAATGCTGAACATTAACTCAGTGAAAATTATGTCAGGACATTGCCATGTTCTGTACTCTAAACGTGTTTAACGTTAGATCATTATAAGTTAGTCTAATAGACTACCTATACCTTCCGAGTATTATGTGTTCACTCTAGGCCCCGTCACTTCCCCACGCTGTCCTACTAACTAGATTCAAGATTGGTTAATTACCCTCCTGCTCGTCAGCAGCGCAGACAAATATCAAATACTTTCGCAGATTCCGCGAAATATTCTCTGAAAATTATGTTTGGTAATTACGCAGGGGAAGTTAGTGGAAAATGAACCAAAATACGTTGTGAGGTATTTTTATTATATATTTAATAGAAGTAAACATGAAGTGATAAATAAACAGAATAATAAATATTCTAGCTATTCTAACTTAACTACAGTTCAAGTGTGATTATTTTATGAATTTGTTAGCCACTCACACCTGAAAATGTTCGCGCTGTGAATAAAAGTATGAATTATAATCAAAATCTATTTCAAGGTTATGTTAAATTATTCGTTTTTTCAAACAATGTGCAAATCTGAACACCAATATTATTCGTATTACCTTCGATAATATACATACATATATATAAATAATATATATATATATATATATATATATATATATATATATATATATATATATATATATATATATGTATATAGAGAGAGAGAGAGAGATATTTGTAATCCAAAACCAGAACTGACATTGATCGAAAAAAAATTGGCGTCTCCCACTCATCTGCCTAACGAAAAAAGGATATATATCGAATAGGAATCATATCGAGTATCGTCTCGTTCAGTAAGTATTTTAAAACATAACGAAGCATTCTTCAGAATTAAATAATTTTGAAGCTTCTAACCCGAGATATTTACAGGGTGATTTACCAATTTCAAGGTATATTTTTAAAATATAGAATTATGGCTCTTAGTGAATACTTCTAATAAAAAGTATAACGAATACTATAGCGTATTGAATTTCATAAAAATTGTAGAAAAAATTCTTCGTGGAAAGATGAAGTATTCGATAAAGTGAAGTAGCTCTTATGATTTGTTACGTAAAGTGGAAATAAAATTTTAGTTTCAGTAAATAAATGGATAATTATACAAATAACAACTAATTTTAATAATTTCGATACATCAGTACGTGCAAATAAGGAATATGATTATCTCAATGTGAAATAATATATAGATATCTAACATACGGTTATAGGTAGATTTCAATGATTCTATTTCTTTTACAGGATGGTTATATAACCCTGTCATGGGCTTGTTCAACAAACCCTGCTTTTCAACAAACCATGATTATTTTTTTAATAAGATTGTAAGTCCCCATATATTTTCATTGCTTAATAATTTTTTTAATCATGTAATTTTCGACAATATCCCAAGAAATATGCTTATCAAATATAAAAAAATAGCCAAGATGTATTACAAAAGGTATTATTTTTAATTTTTGGATTAGACACATAGTCTAATCAGTAAAGATCATTTTCCTCGTTACTAGTAAGCTACAAATTCTAAGGGGTTGAATGGGTGGAGTGAGAAAATCCAACCTTTCCACGAAAGAAGCTCCACCATAGCAGTTCTAGTTGATTTAGTCTGAGTAAGTTAGACACTACCTTGTTGAGTTTGTAGATTTATTAAATTTAGACCTTCTCTATCCTATTTATTTTCATTAGTGCTGCAAAAATATGTATTAAAGAAAATGGATATTTTACTATAATTAGAATCGTTCGACGAAATTATTAATAACGATTGAGTAAATTATCATAAAACTACAAATATTGTTGACAGTGTGTTAAAAATTAATATTGGAATTAGATTGTATCTGCTTAATTTGTAAACAGTTTTTCATGAATCAATTCTCGTTTACCTCTTCAAGTGGAAGTGGTTTTTAGAAATACCTAAATATAATGTTTTATCTTTAATGTTTTATCTGTGTCTTAAATATGTGCGATTTAAAAACCCGGCAAATGAATGTTTTATATTCGTTCCGATCAAAAAAGAGAATTAAAAAAGAGTTCGTTTTTTAATAAATTGTTTAAGCATTCTTTTAAAAAAATTTTAATACTTGTAAATTTAAATGTTATTCGATAGTTTAGATTTTCTCCGCACTTTCCCCATAAATTCTCGAAAAAAGTTTGAAAAATATAAAAGACATTAATCCCTATATCCTTATTATCAGCTATTAGTGATAACGAGCCTAAGAAACCATAGTGCATTGGGTTTCCCTATACTTAATGCAGATTTAGTTCATCTCGCGTAATTTTCGCATTGCTCTAATATGTAGCTTATATTCAATCACAAGGACGTATTGAATTGATCATCGTGTTGTGTCGGTTTGATCACAAGGCGTATGGCGTTTGATAGTTCGGCACAGCGTGGGGACCCGGGTTAGATTCCCAGCCACTCATCGAGCGGGACTTGACTGGTGTTCTGATTGGCTGTAAGAGATTGTTTTCGTAGCAAGAAGTCCGCCATATTTAAACTCGAATTCAGAATTTATCAAAAGACAATTTTTCTTTGCATAAATTCGTGATTCTAAAATTAATTTTAATTTTCTCCTCACTAAATTAAAATCATATTCCTACATCGATCGTTTTATTATTACTTGGTTGTGTTTTTGCGAAGAAATAGAAAAATAGTGAAACGAAATCGCTTGACTAGTGTTTCAATGTGATGAAATTGAAATATTTTGTTGTGTTTTATTCTAGCAGTAATATTTTCTTGATAATTGTTTTAATATATGTCAATCAAACGTTTTACAGCTGAATAATATTAATAAAAAAACCTATATTATTAACTAATCTTTGTGAAATTAAAATGCAAACTAAAAATTAATTTTTAATTTTGAAATACTTGGAACTTTTTTGAGTAATAAAAACGAATGTCTGCCTTCGTTCTTAATTATTTTAATGTTATTCCTGGAATAAATGTTAAGTGTTACACGTATCTCTGACTAGATAAAGTACACACTGACAAGTAAGGTAACAACATAAAATTGGAACTATTTTCTGAGCTACTCCATTAAATGATCGTCGAAATCTCACTTTCTTTAAACGCAAAAATACGCAGTGAGTAGCAAGGAAAATATTGTCTAAACTCCTGAAGGTGTCATTTCGAGATAAATCAAACTCTTTATGTGGAATCTAATTGAAAATTGAAGGCAAAAAGAGATAATTGACGAACGATCTCAAGAGCTACCTGACTTTTTTCGAATAAGCGCTTATCATGCGAACTCTTTACAAATAAGGTTTATAAAGCTATAACGAAAAAAATGAATAAAGAAAAAAAAATAAAATCATTTATATTTGCAACTCTTGCATAGAAAACACGAAAATTTTAAGAACGTAAATAGGTTACTGAAAATTTATTCAAAAACAATTTTTTTTATAAAACAGTTGTATTATAAAAAAAATTATATTCTTAGACATGGAAATTATGCGATTATGTTTTGTATTCAAAATTATTAAAATTATTTAACTTGTTTTTTTATTATATATTTTACAAACACAATTAATTAATAAAAAGTATATATGTACATATATATATATTTTTATATATATATATATATATATATATATATATATATATATATATATATATATATATATGCACACTGGTCTCAGCGTCCTCTATGAGATAAATAGCTTGGGTTATGTTTCATAGTTCCATCCGCGATTGCAAAATACCATACATTTCAGAAAAATATTAAGAGGTTAGATTTTTACTAAATAATAAAATGAACATCGCCTAAGCTTTTAATGGTCGCGCCGCTTTGCGTTGCAGAGCGCTCGTATTCGCCACATGAATCCCTCGTCAGTCACTACGCTTGTAGCGATGGCGGTTTTTTGAACAAGATAAAAGGAGTGACGTTACTAAATTGGGTATTATAAGTTTTGACAATTGCTCATAATTATGTACAGTATGTATGGGATACGCTTGCCACTATGACTTCGTAATTGATGGTACTTGGTGATTTTAAATACCGTAGTATATATCACATTATATTAGTAGTATTTTGTAACATAATAGTATTAATCTCTTTACAGTGGCAATTTGTATATGACTATGTACATATTTTGTAGTTACCTAAAAATAAAATCAGTAATCCCTCACCTATGTTTGCGAGGGGCGTGCACGGATGATAGATCAAATTATGTTTGCACTGATTTTTCAATCGATAGAAGTAAAAATAAGTTGTAAAATTACAAGTGAATTAAAATTAAAGAACAAATTAAATAACCCAAGCATTTTTAACATGTCGCACCCCGTTTTCGACACATTTTTGCACACGTTTTTTTGTTTGTTTGTGGACTCCATTAAATAAAGAAATGTCTTGGTTTACGGTACTTTTAAGTTTGTTAAATACAGCGATAATTTGCGCATTCATCTTTATTTCACTGTCGCAATCTTTCTCAAACACTAGGTCTTTAATACATTTCCATACGAAGACGTCCATTGGGGTGACGTCTGGTGAACGTGGAGGCAAATGTATATCTCCAAATCGACCGATACTCTGGATTCCAAACATTTCGTTTAGCCTGTCACGAACTTCGAGTGCGGCGACGCTCCATCATGTTAAAACCGTACGAAGTTCAACTTCTGCATAGGAATGTAATCAAAAAGTCGGAAATTTCATTATTTAAGAGATAAAAATATTTATTTCAATTTAGTATACCATCGATTATAAACGATGAACTATTTTGTTACTTAGAATCTCCGCTGTGCATAGGTGACAATCGGTATTGATGTCCACCTTCACGTGTAGCATTTAAATTTGAACGTACCCAAAAGTGATTATTTTTCTTATTTCACATTTCATTTCTTTGGAAGGTACTTTCATTCGACCATAACACTTTACGAATAAATTGATTGTCACTGCGGCACTGTTTTAGTATCACGGGGTAATTATGTAATCACGAGGTAATGAATATGTATGCATGAATTTTCTCTGTTAATATGTATTCTGTTTCTCTGTTAATGCCAGCATTTTTATTTAAAACTTTATAGACAGTATTGAGGCTAATGCGAAAGCGTCTTCCTGCTTTCTGTGTGCTTGTCATCGGATCACGCCTGAAATATTCCAAGACTTTTTTTTCAATACGTGCTGAAACTTGACGTACTGGTACACTTTCAGCATCTTGTCCGATCAGCGGATAGTCATCTTGTATGCGCTGGACTACGCAAACTATCGTCCTGACATTACGCGGGGACCGCTCTTCCCTATAACGCCTACCATAGGCAGCTAATGCTCTTGACGCACATCTAGCATGTTCACCATATAGTAACACCATTTGCGTATACTCTTGAGCAGTAAACAGTTGCCACGCGTGACATGTTTATCACACAAAATCATAACCCAATATATTAAAAGCTTATCGATACAACGTGGCTGAACACAAAGAGATTACGCAAGCGACTAATTTTAAATTAATAACTAACTTCAACCATGAATGCCCTCTCGTGTAGGAGAAGAGAGTAGTAACATAGCATATCGCTCTCACTTGTCAAACAACCCATTTTCACATTAATATAATTTATTTGCCACGTTCGAGAGGGTGCACTGGACCTGACTGGACGGTATACGTAACGAAATATGTAAGGATTCGTGCAGACAATTTTTTTGAAATTTGTATCGTGCTATAATTTGTAAACCCTTTAGATAGCCGTTCTAGTTTTCACAAATTATCTACATCAGGACATTCACTGGTAATAGTTTTCATACAGGGGTTGCTTATACGGTGTATATATAAATATGTATCCGCGTGCGCGTGTGTGTGTGTTTGTGTGCATGTGCGAGTGTGTGCGTGTGAGCGCGCGCGCGCACGTGTGTTTGTGTACATATACACACAATATATAATAGATAATTTTGCACAATTCTTATTCCCAACACAACGTCACAGCGCACAACTTTGAACATTAAGCTTAATTTGTGAGTGATAAGTGAGCTGCAGCTAGAAATTTATTCTAAAACTTAGTATAAAAGTTATTCTGACATTCGCCAATAACTTCGAGTTTCATTATTTTTTTGTGAAGATCTCCAATTTATCTAAATATTTAAACACAAAATAAAGTGGCCCACTACTCTCTTATTTACTCAGTTTTTATAATAGTAGTAGAAATGGACAGATGTAAATGAAAAGTACAAAATTCATGTTGGTAAAATGTGTAATAATAATAAGTTTACATTTTTTTTATGATCTGGAACATACAATTTAATTGCAAGATATCTATGTCGAAGAATACAATTTGTTATATAACGCTGTTAGGAATTCTACTTCTCAATAACCTATTTAGGTTCACAAAATTTTTGTGTTTTGTATGTAAGAATTGGAATATAAATGACTATATTTTTTTCTTTTATTCATTCAGCTTTATAAACATTACCTTTAATAAGATTGTAAAGGGTTAGCCTAATAAATGTATGTTCAAAACAAGTCAGGTATCTCTTGGGATCGTTCGCCAATTATTTCGTATTTCCCTTAATTTTTAATTCGGTTCCACATAAACAGTTTGACTTACCTCGAAATTGCTCCTTGGGAAGTTCAACTAATGTTTTCCTCGTAACTCACTGCGTGTTTTTGCGTTTAAATAAATTGTAATTTCGACTATTATTTATTGAAGTAGGAAATTGCCCATATTTTGTTTTGTTAGTTTAATTGTCAATGTTTATTTTATCTAATCAGAGATACGTAAAATATTAAATATTTTTTCTAGGAATAATTTTTTAAAAAATACGATTTTAGTTATATATATATGAAACAATAAATTAAAAAGGGTGGTATATAGATTGCAGTTAAAGAATAAACATTCAAATGATTTCTTAAAATGAATTTAATTCTTTTTAAGTTATGATTATTGCCAAGAGGTTCAGGAGATTTTGGAGATTTGAAAATATTTCCTGAATTATTGTGTTGTCTTCAAATTAAAACTTGTGAACCCACTTTAATAAGATTTTTAACAATCTACAAATAAAAGTTCTTTTAAAAAATAAATTGTATATCTGCACTCCTTGTACTAGATTTTTGGTGATTGGAAAAGTAGAAAATATTGTGAGACATATTTTTAAAGTTTAAATATTGTGAGACATATTTTCATTATCATGGGAAAGTTATTGTTTGCACGCAACGCATTTTTTAGTTTTTAATAATTTATATTTGAAGGAATATTTACCTAAAAAAATTTTTAATTATTTATATCGACCAACACGTCACAAAATTACAATTATAATATTTACAAACTCCAACGCTGCAAGTGTCCTTCAATAGTGTAACTTACAGTAGCAATTGTCCTGAAAATGTACAATCGTTATAATAATACCTCCTTCACAGTAGTATAATTACAAAGTAATATTACTAATCTTACAGACTTTATGGTCAAAAAAAATTGATAAGTACATTTATTCCGATATAATTCGAACTATGTAAACATTTCAATATAAAATAACACACCCCTTCATCCGGACGAAGTAAAAATATTATAATGTAATATTAATATTATCAAAGCAGGAAGAAGAAAAAAGAAAAGCTTATCAAAGCTCTGTTGCGACACGCGCCCAACAGTTCCAAACGGTATACATAGAAACCATTCCCACTTATATCCGTTGCGATAGCCTCGAGCATGGTTTGGGACAAATAAATACGGCTACGAAGGACAAAGCCAAGGGCTACGCTGGTCGATTTAATTACATCTTACTATGGTTTGGAAATGAAAATGCGAGATACGTTGATGCTCCAGTAACATGATATAAAATAATGTGATGGCATATTTTATAAAAATAAGTTAAAAAATAATTTTCTTTTAGTTAGAATAAGAGTATGGTCAATACATTTTGGTTATCGGTTCTTTGTTCATCCAAAATTCTTTATTGTATTGGCTGAAGTGATAAAGAAGATAGAAATTATTTTTTATTGCTCGGTAAATTCCAATTATTTCGAAATGAATAGTTAATTTTTCATTTACATTTTAATCTTACGAAGGTAAGCGAAATAAATACTTTTTCTATGTTGAATACGCAAAAAAAAATTTCAAATGAAACAGACCAAAGTGATCTTCAAAAGTAATAATTAACGTAAATTATCTCAAACATATTTGTTCAAATCAATGATATGACTGCTTCCAATGAAGGAATTTACTAAACAATATATAGTGTCTGAAAATATTCAACAGCATAAGAGTCATGTACCGTATAAAAAGCTTGAGTTACCTCGAAAGATTTTAATTGATATTCGCTTGTAATACGACTTGTAACGCGCTTGTAATACAAATTTGTCAACGCGTATTTTCCGTGTTGACAAATTGTTATTTAAGCTTTTCTCGTAGCGATTTGTGGAGAATTAAGCTTATTACCGTTAATTTTTTCCCTAGTAAGATGATTTAGATGTAAGATAGCGAAGAACAGTGACTAGAAAAATCATGGAAATACATTCATGATTCTTATACATAGTAGGCGCATGTCAGTCCATTGTTTTGAACAATGAGAAGAAATATTCGATGTTTATAATTTTTAGAAGAAGAAAGTAACAAGGAAAATCATATTTATAATGAAATTTAAGGGAACACCCTGGTGGAGACGTATTACGAATAGCCACATTTTATTAGTGCTATTTTATTTTGAAGTTTCCGATGTTTGTTTCGAATTTTATTTTTGTGGAAGAGTAATAAACGCGTTAAAGTGATTTTATGAAAACCTTCGACTCCATTTATTTTCAAAATATGAACACAACGCACCATGATATCTTTTTCATTAATAAAAAAATGTCAAATTATACATAACAAACGAATATAACAAATCAACCTATTTGACTTCAAGATGATGAATGAGGGTCTGTTAATTTTTATGAATTATTAAAGGTAACGATAATAAATTTAAAAGAATAGGCGTATATCTGCCTAGGCAATGAAATTGTGATATCACAGTCTACTTATTTCACGAGTTTGATACTCATCACGTTCAATAGCATCGTACATAATATATAACAATATTGAAAGTGAAAGAGTATAAAACAATATTGAAAGTGAATACTTAAGGGAAAAAACGGTTTCTAACATTGAACTTTTTATTAAAGAATTCAAAACTGAAAAACATAAACTATTTAATTTAAATAGGAACCTTATAAAAAATTATGCCTATATCTTTTAAACTTTTTTCTTGGGTCGGTACCAAGTCCGAATAAAAATAAACAGACCAAAAAGTATAGTAAATATACCAGTCAAATCTAACTTCATTCCTTTTTTCGTCATTATACATATTTAATTATGTTTGAAATTAGCATCGACTCCAAATCAAACTAATAGTAATATGTATAATCTTAAATTACATCGGTGCCCACTGTCACGGCAGTGCTTAGTAAGGGTAAATAATAATTATGTTTCACTACTCAGTTCTTCATAAAAAAAATTTGAGCCTGAAATCGATCTTCTCTTTTTTCAAGAGTAATTTCCATAGCTATATAGATAAGTTGCCAGCAATAAGTTAGTAAATTATGGACCTTAACCCCATTTAAACCTGCTGAATATTAACGAGAACTTTTTTGAAGGGTATGCCGACATACAAAGTGTAATATCAGTAAGCTAAAAAATGCAAAAAATTAAATCAAATTATTTTTCTCGAGATTTTCTTCAGAAATAAAGTTACGGAGTCCCTTTGTAGGTCACGTGTTATCATTAAATGATGTTTATTAAAATTGTTATTTCATTCATTCATTATTTTTAGCACTTGCTGTGTCATTCATTATTGTTTGATAGCTATTCGTACTTATTTTGTTCTATATATCCAGGGTTTTGGGTAAATATGTGGGTCGGGCACGGGGTTTCCAAGACAGAAAGAAAGAAATAAGTATTTTAATGAAAATAAAATGATTTAAGTAAACTAATTCGATAATGTCGATGTAAAGACCTAACTGTAGCGGGGAAAGGCAAACATTAACAGCGCATGTGCATCTAATGTTATTAAAATCAATGTTTTAATCAAATTTAATGAAGCGAAATGAAAATGTATTAGAAGTTTAACTTTTACCCAAAGTTCATGAAGCACAAGCGGTTAAGTTATTTTATTTAAAAAAAAACGTAAATTTGGATAATAAATATCATATTTTTAACAAAGTATTCCCACAATGCATTAAACAATTATTAACTTTTTTGTTTAATTAATTATAATTATAATTTAATTTTTGCTTGCATTTCTCATTAAGAGTATAGCTTCAATATTAAGAATAGGAAGCCAATATTGAATTTTGACATAATTTTTATTAATGCACAGAAGCACTTTACAAAAGCGAATGAGGCAAGGCAATACCCTTACTCCATAACTATTATTGAATTTAAAATACCATAATTAGTTCAAATATTAATAAATATTTATAATTTTCATTACTACTTTATTTATTAAATTAACTACATTTTGTAATATTTTACAAAATATAGCAAATTAAAATCACCTTGTTGAGCACTGGGCAAAACAAGTTTAAGAAAAATAGGTATTAAATTATGTCTCATAAAGTATTGTTCCTTATACAGTGAATTCTTTAAGACGACATGTGATAATTTTACATAAGTGATTCAGGTTTAATTTTAATACGGCCTGAAAAATTCGCCAATATGTCCTTACCATTAGTCTGTCCGTTAATTAAAGAGAGATATTATTAAGTGTGAGCGACAAATTTGTTTAATCTTTTTTTTTTATTAATTTTGTTTGTTTTTTTTATGCACGTACAAGTATTAAATATTTGGAGCCTTATCATAAATTTTACTGAAAACCATCATATCAAATATACACTTCATAGTATTAATATGAAGATGTCTTAGAAATTTACTAATTTTATGATAGCCTGCCTCAAAATAAGAAATATTAACTTGCATATACTTCCACAATTAACGGCATCAAATATTCGTCTTTTTTTTTCTATTTTTATTTCACAGAAATTGCTAAAAATGGTAAAAAACAGTACCTCTCGTTCGTCTCCGTAATTGCAAAGTCAGAAAAAGGAAAAAGAAACAACTAATATTAAGTTTGTCAAAGTTTACCGGAAAATTATTACGGATATTTGATATAATGATTCTAAATCGCATAGTTGTTCAGAATTCACCATTTTTCTCACCAATGAAAAATGTTATAGGCGACATATTTACGCTGTGTAAAATAAGCAAATTAATTGTTAGCACTTTAATACGAATAGAGTGTACCTTTAAATATTTATAGACCTATGTAAATTAGAGTATAGAAAAACCATACAAGGTTCTATTCGTACTTTACGGGTTTTTTGACTTGTAACATCTACACTAACCAAGTGTTACGACAAATGCTAGTAAATCAAACTGAATTGAAGCATTGTTATAGAAACTATCTTAGTAGGTTTTATATATATATATATATATATATATATATATATATATATATATACATATATATATATATATATATATATATATGTATATGTATATATATATATATATATACACTTTATGTAAATACAAAACGGGCATAGGTACAACACACGTACATAAGAACTCACAGCTGCAGTCACAAATTTCCTATATGTAAAATTAATCGAAAGAGCCAAAGTGATGCAGTGTGTTTGCAGTGCGAGTGAATCAAGGTATTACAACGAATTGACAATTGGTACCGAAAGCACTACTAGTACTATAGCTTCTCAGGGTGCAACAAAAGAAAATATTTTTTTTTAATTATTTAACATTTTTACGTAATTACGCATGAAAAGTAATTCCACGTGTCCTGCTTTTGTTTTGTGAATGGTTAATTCATGTGAAAAAATACTAGAAAGTATTTTTTGATGGTTTTGACTAATAATATTAGCAATTTTAATTTCAAAAACCCCGCGTCTTTGCGAACCGCCGGTCTACATACAACTGAATTGAACAAATTAAAAACAGGTCCAGTCACAGACTTATATTACTTCGTAAGGACAGGTCCATAGCAACCGATAAATGTTCCACTAGGTACAGTGCTAAATGGCGAAATTAGCAGCGTTTCATGTCAGTTGATATTTCGATTCTCTGGAGTATGTTCGCCCTGAAAACAATCAAGAAATGGCAGATCGTGGAGTAAACATATGTTTAAATTACAGAGAATTTTAAAAAAGGTTGACCTATATTACCCTCGGTAAATAATCATTTCTCACATATATTTGTTATTATTTATTGAAAAAATAATTGTACATTCAGTAAATATATGAATTCCAATATTGTGACCTTATAAGGACGTATTTTCACATATAAATTATTTAAGCATTCATTTTTCTTTACTTTGATTTATAAAATTCTATTGGTGAGTACGATACTGGAAACAGGTAATTTTATAAGCAAAACGAATTGGTATTTGTCCACCTACCTTACTTCAATAACTCAAACACTTCTAAACCCATAAACTTAAAACTGGAAAGTATAAAATGTTCATAGATTTAATTAATGTTATTAAATATAGGTATTATATATAGCAATGTCTACTATATAAGTGATTATATATAGTAATGTCTACTATGTAAGTGATTAAAATAATTTTCCAGTTTGTTAAGTATAAGTAGTGCAAAAAGGATTTCACATACTAAAGAAAACAGCAGTATCTTGTCATTTGTAAATATTAAGCATGCTACTGTATGTTTGTATGTGTGTGTGTGTGTATGTGTGTGTGTGTATACCTGTATGAGTGTATGTGTGTGTGTGTGTATGTGTGTGTGTGTATACCTGTATGAGTGTATGTGTGTGTGTGTGCATATATGTGTGTGTGTGTGCGCGCGTACCCGCGTGTGTGTGTGTGTGTGTTTGTGGGTATGTTTGTGTGGGTGCGCATGCGCCCAAAGAGCGTTAATATAACTAATTTGTTAAACGACTTCTTTTTGTTAGAAAACAGAATCGACAAATCTTCTGAATAGTTAATCTTTCAAATAATAATTAGCATTTATTGCAGGTTGGCAGAAATACTAATCTTTTGTCTGATTCTAGCAATTGAAAAGATAATTTTATTATTAATGTGACAAATATCCACAATATATATTAAAATAATAAATAAAAACAACGAGTGTGCTTTAGATCACCGACTGAAGTAAACCTTTAAATTCACAAAATATGAACTTTAAAATGAATTAACAATATATACATATATATATATATATATATATATATATATATATATATATATATATATATATATACATACATATATATATATATATATATATATACATACATATATATATATATATATATATATATATATATGAGAGGAAGAGAGAAAGAAAGTGTGCGCGCGCACTGCTCTCTCTTGCTCGTACAGTGTGATACAGACAATAGGCTTGCACCGTATCTTAGATATACGAAACATAACTGGCTATGAGAGAAAGAAAATGTGTGCTCGCACCTTTCTCTCTAGTCTCAACTTCCGTTCGCCTCGCCCGATCACACTTTTCGTAACGCTCTCGGCACGCATTCGCCAGCTTACTCCCCAAGTCAAGCGTGCGTAAAGAAGTTTTACTTCAAAAATAATAACTAGGGAGAATTTTCAAGATAAATTTTAACATATCTCAATTCATACTAACGAGAATTTTTGCTTTTAATCTTTAGTCGTTATTAATTAACAATAAATTATTATTACTGACATAACTGTTTTGATAGTACTTCATTTCATAATGTCGATTAAACTTGTATATCGAATATCATTATTAAATCTGAGAAATGTCAATGTTTCATAAAAAATACGATGTTTTTTTAGTCAAAAATGGAAACTAAATGTAATATCGATTGACGTTAACTCTAAATCAAACCATAATCTCCACCATAGCAAACAATTCGAAACATTAGGCTTAAATTACATATATGTGTAGAAATATTACCAGCAATGTGTTTTTGATACTCCCGTAAAAGCGGGGTCATCGTACTTACCTCATAATACTTACCGCAATCCATAAAGCGCCACCATCACTAAATACCTTAGTCTAGAACTTAATTTTTTATGCATGCCGCGTGGTATTACCAGGCAGGTTTAAAAAAGTGGCCAGCCAACAGTGTGGGCAAAATAAGTGAAAGGGATTAATTTCATTTTCATTGTATATAAATATTTAGCGATTAGAGGACGGGCCAGTGCATCCTTTATCGGGGAATTGGCACAAAGATAATGTCGGCACGAAAAACATAATGATAATTCAGAGAATAATTAAAATAGTTTAATTAATCATTTTATCTGCCACGTCTTATTCAAGGGGTAATATTTCATCAAATTTTAGCGTATATGAACTGATTCTTAGGATTCTTTATAATAAAAGGAAAAATTACATAGTAAACATAACGAATAAATATTTTTTCAGTGCCATGTAGAATATCGATTGAAAGAAAAAACTACAGAGATTCAAAAATTTTCTTTTTTTGGGATTAGAAACAAGATAATTTTATTCAGCATCGTTTTTTATGTTTCTGTTGCAAAAATCCAAGAAAATACAATTAAAATAATCAACATAGCTTCAGCACAGTCACACAGTTTTGCTTTTCAAGACTTGATTTAGGGATAATCATCTCTAGGCCAACACATAATATGTGATCGATGTCTATAGATACTGACTCAGCATTTCTGCGGATATGGATCCTCTTAAGACGTCGTTGCTAGTAAATTTTATTGATTAACTCCTAAAATAATACATAAATAAGCTTCATCCCTTAAGTAAAGTAAAAAAAAAGCTTTTCATAATATTTTGAAAAAATTTCTTATCTATGTCTTTTTCCTTTTTATTTTCTTAACGTAGATAATTTTTTTTAACAATTTGATATTATATGAATTAATTTAAGGCTAAATTTTAGGATTAGAAACATAGTCGAACGAGTGGTGTTAAAAAACGTTGCGTATTTTATAATTTATAGTTTAATAAATTGAATTGCCCTGAGGAGTAATATTTTGAATTGATTGCTTTGTTAATTGTTAAAGTTAACTAATTGAAACTTTTTGACAAACTTAATTTAATATGTCCAATTACAATTAATTAATACCAATTGTGACGCGAACTCGAACGCAATCATTTGGTGATTAATATTTTCAATTCAATAAAACATTTGTACTAAAATTATCAAGGATATTCAGCAATTATCCTGGATATTTTCTCTAGCTTTTCAGTGAAATTTTATTAACCCTATTTTTTTTTATTTTTAACTCGGTAGTTTTGAAAATAAGGAACGGAAGAATGTTGTATTTTCGTATTTTTTTGGAATGTATTTTAAAATATAAAAGTTCAACTGTAAAACATATTTTTATATTCCTCAAAATAAACGTTGCAAATTATGTCATATGGGCTATTCTCATGATATTAAAAAATTCTACAACTTTTTTTACCTCCTCTGTAATTCTAAGAGTGTTAAAATTTATCTAGTGCAAAATATGTAAGTTAATAAGATGTATTGCGATACCAAATTTTAAATTTGAACTTTGTACGGTTTATAAGGACAGTAAATTGCATCCCATCTCTATTATAGATGTAAAATCTACGTTGCGCATTGCAGAAATCACGACGTTTAATAGCTTCACTATAGTTCTCGTGCAACCTTTAGATACTTCCAATTCTTTTAATTTCACCCTTCTCGGGCTTTTAAATACTCACAATTCTTTCATACTTTTAAAGTGAGTAATTTTGAAGAGAGGGGAGGGGCGGATATATTTTTTACACATTTTTTAGTAGTTCTGAAGATTTAATATCTAAAATTATAAAAATAATTTATGAGACCTTTATAACTAGTCCTATCCGAGGATACTCTACAGCGTTGATGTAATTCGTAACAATTTTTTAGAGTACTTACTTTGTCCGCCCTAAAATTTCCAAATGAATGTTTTTGAATTTTTTGTATTAAGATATGTGAATGATAAATATTTTATTCGTGTGTAAATTTTCTATGCGAAGTGGTTTCTGAGAAGATCCGGTATGACAGATTCTCTTTAAGATATGAAATCCTAAAAATGATTGTTTTAATGCTAAATAATGCGATGTCATTGAGAATTTAAATTAACATTCCGAAAGTTCTCCAACGTAAAATTTTGTCCGATCATTGTGCGATGATAGACTACAGCAACCCTGAATATATTATTACTAAATAAAATATTTATTAACTTTCTATGAAATATGTTTATAGTGAAGTTTTTAATCTTCCCTTCTTGAAAATTTACCGATAAATTCCATTAAAAGTTATGGAACCTAACGATATTAATAAGAAAAAAAAATTCTTCTTTCATCTCTCTAAAAGTTACGAATAGCTGGAATTTCTTTAATAATAGCAAGAACTTTTACTTTCCTTACAAAGAACCTTGATTAAGGAAAAGCCAATAAGTTCAACGTCTAGACTTTTACCGTAACTAAAATAGTTTTTAAGTTACTTTTTTTATAGAAATTGACTTTTGTAATATTGGATATTACTTTGCATAACTGGAGCATAAATATTCAAACCAAAGTAAAATGACATTAACATGAACTACTTAGTCCATTGACTTTTTTCTTTGCAGTCTTGTTTCTTTTTCCTAATCTACACTTGGAAAGGATACACACTTGTATTCTTTCCGAGCGTAGATTAGGTCAAATAATTTGATTTTCATGGATACAATTTGGAATTATTTGATGGATGATGCGAAAAGTCCGTAATCAGTTTTTCTTGGGTTTCTTCCTTTATTTAGGCTAATATTGTTATTTTAGAAGATGAAGATATTTTCTTGTTGAAGTGTTAATATACTTTACAGTGCATCGCGTTTATAAGTTATATATGTGTAAGTTGAAGAGTGATCATATAATTGGGCAAATCGTTATGCGCTAGAAATATCGGAAAATGGTATCAATTACGAAGTTTTTTACGTATGCAAAAACTAATGGAATTCCATATGTGTTACATTTAAATGTAATGTAAAAATTGATAGAACGGTAAACGTATTTGGAATTTATATACCAAATAACAAAGACTATAGTATCCTACGAACGGTTATCTTCCAAATATTATTTGCTAAAGATAGAACAATTGCTGCAAGTTTTAAAAAAGTCTTCGTAATATTCAGGAAGAAATATTTAAATTTATGTCAGTCTATGTGTTGTAGTATTTGAAAAATTTCAAAATGACTTCACGATTCTAATAATAAGAACCAATATTTTAATTTATTAACAGAAGTTCCTAAATCTTTTGGATATGGTGCCTTGATGAATTATTGTATGACATAAAGAATACATTTTATGTTCCAAAAAAGGTGTGGAAATTTATGTAAGTCTACGGTATGCATCAATACCAGAGAAGGGTATTGTAACATAATTCGTAATTTTAATATTGTAACATTCGCAGATAAGTGGATTTAATTAAATCAGTATGTTCCTGTCTAAACGTATAAACGGTTCTAGTCATCGAGATCGTTCAATATAACACTCACAACTTAAACTATTTAAAAAAAATTGAATAGCTGGAGTAGCTTTTATGCTGTTGAAAATGTTTTTTGTAGGATTTGACGCGGTATTCATGATAAAGTTTTTATGGAAAACCGGATATTTAGGGCGCAAGTTGAACACGAATTGGTCAAGCTATTATGAATATACAAAATTACACATCATAATAGTAAGAAATAATAGTATTGGAAAAAATTACCATAACTTTTATAATTAGTTTTAATGCCTGATAAATGATCTACAAGATGCACATTGGCTATTTCTATGTTTAATTTAATAGAAATTCGACTTTCTGTCGAATAATTAGTAGATCACAGGATTATCAGGATTTTTATGTGTATCGTTGAAAAACTATTTACGAAGTATGTAATATTCCTTATTTTCAAAAATTATATTTGTTAATCTTTCATCAATATAAATTGTAAAGGTCCCATAGTAAATAATCAAACATAATTCAGCAAATAACAATATTTATCGAAACATTTTCGAATATTTGATGTGAGTTTCCACTAGTGAAGTAAAGACGCAGAAAAACCAGACAAGTTAGTAACTGAAATATTTGCGGTAGATAATACCGAGGCAGCACGATATTACATCTTAAATTACGACACCTGCTATGTTTAACGTTCTGGTTTGTTCTGTTTGCAAAATTGAAGAAACAAGAGCACACGTTGGAAGTTAGATTTTAAGCAAGTTACTCATTTCCGTGCTTAGAAGACAGATTTCGTATTCCACTTATCTCAATTGCTAGATTACAGACCTCATATTATATATTATGTTCGAAAAATAATCAAAATATTCAATTCTAAACGGAGCAAGCTTTTAAGAGTATCGAGCGTGTTGTGGAAAATACAATGGATCACACAGCCAGGAAGCTTCCAGTGTTGGAAATAGAAAATTGAGTGTTTTCAAATGTCTCAAATATTTTTCATTGATTTCTTGATACAAAAAATATGTCAGAGAAAGAATTACTATATAGAGAAAAAAAGATTAGTCCGATATTCGATCTCTAATGTCTAAAATTAGTACTATCCCAATTTCATCTCATTATATGTTGAAAAAATTGTACGTATTAATAAATATGCTTAAAAAGAGCACATTTTACCATATTATAGTTTAGCAGTATTCATCAACCATTAATTTCAGGCACAAATCATTTGCAGGCATATAAATATAGTGACTATCTTAAAACGTAAGTAATTTTGAATTCAGCCACTTTATGTAAATTTTGGGCGAAGTTGTTTCTTAGAATTGTAAATTTAGCAGTTTTAAGAATTTTTAATTTAGTAGTTATGGAGGGAGAGGACCGATATATTTGTTGTGAATATGTTCATGATTTTCTGATAATAAACTAGCTTATATAAAATTTAAAAAATATACTTCTGTAACACAGGTAACTTCTTCTTCCAATTAATGTCTCATTGGAAGTCCGGCTTTTAAAAAAATTCAAATACTTTATTTACAACCTCAAACATTTCCGTTTTATTTGATATAAATATATCAGAAAGTTTTATAATTATCTCAAATTGAATTTTTTTACGTATTGATAATATGTTCAAAAAGAGCACATTTCACCATATTATAGTTTAGAAGTGTTCATCAACCATTAATTGGTTGGCATCAATAAGTAATGGGTAGTGTCTAAAAGTTATTGAAATTTTGTTTACACTATTTGTAATATTTCCTAAAGTTACAATTAAATTAGGCAAGTGATACCAGATGCGATGGAATCTGTGTATGATACTTCGAGTTATATTGGTAATTGAGTTGTAGAATTAAAAGATTTAATTTTTTCGCACGTTGTGCACTTTTTCGCTTACTTTTGAAAAATTTTATTTTATTACTATGTGTCGTTTTAAAAGCTTAGGTACAGCTTGTAAGTTAAAATATTTGAAATGTAATTTGTTTACCTTGCAAAAACTGGTAATTTAATTTTAAAAAAGAGGATAATCACTACATTCTCACGTTTTCAAATTGTCTAAAAAACCTCAGAAAGTAAAAAGTAAAATAAACTCTATAATATATGTCTTTTAAAAAGACACTTCCTTATTTATATTTAAGGAAAGTACGGTTTTTAAGTTCCACAAATTCAAAGTAATTTTATTAGTTGTCTAAAATACAAAATGTACACGTGCGATTTGCGGTTTACGAAATAAAAATACTACCAATTTTAGTACATTCCCGTTTTAATTAGGGTCTATTCAACAGTAGTTTAAGCCAGACTTCATCTGTTTTTTTAGAAACCATTATTACTTTCATTTATTTATATTAATTTCGTTTATTAATTACTGAATAAACTATGATTAAAAGACGAAACGTAATTCTGATATTGTATTATAACCTTATTTAAGTGAAGCCCCCTAATAATCACAAGTACCATTATTACTAATATCACTTGCGAAATATTTCTCCTACAAGTTGGTAGTTATAAAGAAAACATAAAAAAAAATTGCCAAACAATTATGATTATCTATTAACTAAGCTCGTATTAAATCTTCACGTTATTAATTCAGCGTTATGATTAATAACAGACCTTTGACTTCTACGCTCGCGTTATTATTTCTATTTGATAGGTTGTTGATCCTTAGGCGAGAAACCAAAGCTACTAGCGATATTTTGGATTACACGTTAATTATATGAGTATACAACGAGCAATGCATATGCTTTTTGTAGATCAATTTGTCCTATTATGTGAACGAACATACATGGTATAAGTGACAATTTGCGAATCAATTCGTAGCCATATTTTATTAACGTCGATATCAGAGTAAGCTTATTAATTAAAATGATTATTATTAGTTGTAATAATATTCTATTCTAGATTATATGTGAGATTAATTAATGACATTGCGTGAATTTCAATTCATTACTGCAATAAGTATCCGTTTTTAATGAAATTTATTTCAAATATATATATATATATATATATATATATATATATATATATATATAAGACCATTCATCACGTGGCATTGAAAATACAGAAATGTATTTTGCGGCGTAAGCTACGTATAACATATAGCTGGAAGACGTGAAAATACGTAACTATATTTTTGGCTGCAGTAGGAAAAGAGCAACAGAAATGAAGGCTACATTCGATTGAATACATTCAATATTATCGTTTGTATATATTCGCCTGAAGCGATGAACTTGTCAGATCTTTATATTATTTATTCACTCGATCTGCGGGACTTCAGTGTTCACACCTGGAGATGAAAGTGTTTCAAAAGCTCGCTATAATGACATAAGTTCAAGCTTTCCCTGAAGTGTTTTCTGAAATTGTCTACAACTAGATAATGTTTTAGAAACGTTTTAGAAATTAAAACCTTTAGAAATTAATCTGCATTTTACGAGAAATTAAACTAAAACAGTGTTTTGTTATAATGAACATAAAAAACATAATATATAATTTATGATAGTTTCTATGAGACGATGTATTTTTAATAGTTTCTTTGATGGCGGTTAAACTATATTACAAATAAAAGAATTTACTCACAATAACATAAAAATAATTATATATTTGGTATTAGCACAAAAATAGATAACAAAGATAAAATAATTCGTTAGTTTCCTTTTTCAATTAAAAAATTAGAAAAAAATGTACATTCCATAATTTTATATAAATTTTATTGAATGTTCGTTTTTAATAAACTTACAATTCCAAGTTCCTTACTTTCCCGGTATAACATAATTATATTTTATTTGTTTAAAAGTTCGCATTTCTTCATTTTTAAATAATTTTTGCTCAAAATACTGGTAAAGTAGCAATTTAAATTAATTAATATGAATATAAAATAATCCATAAAAACCTATATGAAATAAAATATTGTAGGATTTTTAAAAACTTTACAAGGTTGATTAAATTAAGATTTACAAGATAGAACTTTACAAGGTAGAGTACCAAGATCTACCTTTTCAAAAAAATTATAACCCTAAGTATAATTATTCGAATTATTAATAAAAAAATGAGTCACCGTTCCCAATTTCAGATAACTTTTAATTATTGTAATTTAAACTCTCGGTCTTTATGGAAATGTACTTCTCTAAATACATAAAATATTTTGGCCAAGATTGCGAATTCAAACTGAATAATAAATGTGGTCTGGTGCAAAACGTCCCCATATTTGCCGATTTTAATATAAAACAAAAGTATTGCTTACGTTTCAAGACATAAAAAGCCTATAGCCAAATTTTTTTCTAAGTTTTGTAAGATAAATGTTTAAACTTTAAGGCTAGATATCTAGAAATTAGTATAGTTTCCTAATTTGAAATTATATGGTCTTATATATATATATATATATATATATATATATATATATATATATATATATATATGATGCCACGCCCATTGATCGAAATATAAACCCATTGTTTACACATTTAGGCAAATATAAACATTAAAGTGTAAATTGAACTCGTATTAAACTATTTACAAATAATGTTTTTCACCACGTTAATATTTTGTCTAATATATCATTTACAGGCGCACAAATATCGTGAATATCTTAAGACGTGAGCAATTTTGAATTCTTGAATTCAGCAACTTTAAGTAAATTTCGGGCGAAGTTGTGTCTCAGAATTATATATTTTGCTATTCTAAGACTTTCAAATTTAGTAGTTATGTAGGGAGAGGACCGATATGTTTTTTTGTGAATATGTTTATGATTTAGAAAATCATAAAAAAAGCTTAATAAACAAGCTTATATAAAAAAATACTTTTGTAACACATGTAATTTCCTCTTTCTATTAATGTCCCATAGGAAGCACGGCTTTAAATAAAAACTCAAATATTTTATTTACAACCTCAAACATTTCCGTTTTATTTGATATATACATATCAGACAGCTTTATAATTATATCATATTGAAGTTTTTTTACCTCAAAGGGTTTTTTAGAAAAATATTTATGGACATTTTTAACAATATCTCCAGACATATTTTACAAGTAATCCTTTTATATCGCTCTTTTCAATAATATCCCACAAGACAAAAGAAGTAAAAAAACAAAATAATTGCGGATATTTTATTTGTAACCCTTTTTTAATTTCTACATAAACCATTTTGATTTTTGACTATTGGCATATTTGTGGATTAGATTAGATGATGCATTCTCAAGTTTTTACGTCAAACGGTTGTGACAAAGGAAGAGATGGACGGATGCGTAATAATTTTAGGAGCTTTGCTTTTGGTTTTTTTTTGTTTTTTTTTGAGATTTGCTTCTTTCTTTTACTTAATTTTGCTTCAGACTTTTTAGGCACGGAATCCTAAAGAATCGCAGACAACATGAAAATTCATTAAATAAATTACGCTCCAAACATATACGGTCTAATCGCTATTGAATTAAGGAGAGAAAAATGTTATATACCTTTATAAAAGTTACATTTGAAGTATGCTTTCGGAGATTTTATTATAAAGTAATAGTAATAAATTTTCTAACTTTTCTTAAGCAATTGGAAAGCAGTATCGAAATTGTCAGTTTTTATATATCCTCCCAATTTTCTTTTCCGCATGCTAGTTTTTCGTTTTCTGCGGCTTAATTTTCAGTTGTTAAGTAGAAAGTGCTTGTAGCATATTTTATCGTGAAGACTTTCATTCTTTGCATTAAATCGTATTTAATGCAAAGAATGAAAGTTTTCACGATAAAATATGTGAAGACTTTCTTTCTATTATTTATACCATTATCATGCTGTGTAGTCAACATTTTTTGTAATACAGGCATCTAGAATTATATTAGAATTGTCAAATGCTCAATCATCAAAATATGATTATAAAAATTATTTTTAAACAGTGATTATATATGATTATATATTGTAAAGTTAAGTACAAAAATTGTTGGGTTTGTCATAGGGTTCGTAATATTACCCTTATTTTGAGTTTCAGATGTGTTTACACAATTTCACCCTTTCTGTAACAATATGTAAATAAATAAATTAATAAAAATATAAATTAATTAAGCGATATAAAATTCAAATAACTGACGTAAAATATTGGCCATCTTAGATATCACAATCCTCTGGGATGGTAAATAGAATTCATTTAATTTTTTCGTATCCATATCAGTAATCATAAGTTCGATGCTAGTCTTTGAAAGTCAATGTGTATGTTAAAAATACCGAGTTTTCTCCTAGATAATTTTAGTCCAGCATTACCCCAGCACTAGGGGGACACTTTCTAGATTTTCTCCCACGTTCAAACCTCCGGTTTTCTTGATTCAAACCATCGGTTAACTCACTGAATTTAAATTGTCACTTGCTAAAAACGAAAAAAAAGTCTTAACACGTAGGGTAGAAGGGGAGAAATGTTTCGCTTATCACGCTAACTTGGAAGTTAATGGGACATAACACCGTTATTGTTTTGTTAGAAGTAATTTTTTTCTAGATTAATGTTCCAAATTGAAAAAGTGTACAAGTTTATGTATTTATATATATGTATTTATATATATGTATTTATATATTTTCAATGAAATAATTGTAAATTATGAAAACATATTCTTTGTAATTTATGGCATTTTTTAAAAATGTACTCCTCTTTTAAGTAGATAACACGAACGTATCGCAGTAGAACCAAGGTTATCGACCTTGAGCTAAAGAAATAGTCCTTCGCTTAGATTAAAGTAAAATAGGGTAGGTCCAGTGGACCCATTGATCTATAAATCAAAATACGGTAAAAGGAACATTGAACAAAAGAGCAAATAACAACCAATCTATTCCAACTAAATGAAACTACTTTTTCAGTCACATGGCCGGCTGTACGCGACTGTCGATGTTATCTTGTCATGACGTTATCTTATTTTATTATTTTTTAACCAAATAAAAAAAAATTGTTTTCAATTTGTATGCGTGTATGTTGATATGCCTAAATAGTTTGGAATTTACGTAAAGTAATCCAAAAAAATATTTTTATTTAAAAAAGTAACTTTTAATAGGGAGGTACAATAGCTCATTACCAAATAGACATATCAGCAACTTCAGAACTTCATTTTCTCAACTTCATTCTGTGCCAATCAGTTTTAGTTTATTCCTTGTGTTGGAAGGTTGCGCACTTATATTGGTCGACGTTGGTGAGATGATTATGCAATAACCGATATATACTTCATAATTGATATATTTATCTATAGAAAGATACCAACTCATTCAGTATTATATTTAAATTCTATCTTACCACACAAAGAAATACAAAATTTTCGACAACTTTATTAAAACAGAATATTAATAAATCATTTTCAATCCTGTTTTGCTTTCCTATTTTATTTACCTTTACAAAAAATACCCTTTCCTTTTGCACTCCCCTGCTTTAAGAATTAATCAAACATTTGACGCAATCAATTCAAATAGGTTTTAAGAGCGATAAGACAATTCCGAGTGGTTTTCAAAGATTTCAAACTAACTGTGCCTATGACTTTCTACGTAAGAAATTCGGAGTAAAAAAATTTATTACAATTTTTTTCAAAATCCGTCCACACTATTTTGCATTATTGGCGCACAAAGCAATAAAATAATTTCCATCTATGGATGTGAGAATACATTCAATTAATACAGGTATAAATTAAAGACGCGTCAACGTTAAGAATGTGTTTACATTTCACATGAAGAAAAACACACAAAATCTAATTGAAATATCCTACAAACGTTCATTATTGATGGAGACTAATTTTCTTTGCATCCTACGCGACGACCTAGGACGAAAATCGGAACATGTGAACGAGACCGCTAAATGACAAAGCTATGAGCTATATATATATATATAACATTACAATGGAATTATTTAGTGTCTTTGTGTTTTGAAAATAAAAATACGAAAATAGGGGGAAAAAGAATTTGTTAACTTCTCTCATTACACAAAAGCTAATTTGTATAATAAATAATTCCAAATAAAAACTGTTAAAAAGAAACCTGTGAGGTAATAAACGGCAGACCACTGGCCTTTAACTCTATCCAACGCTATTTATAGTCGCTTTATATAAATGTATAGAATAAATTAAAAAGAAAAAACAAAAAATATTTTTCATCTAAGTATTAATGATATCTACGCCGTTATTGTCATTCGTAAAATAAACCGAACAAAATAATAAAATTAAAGAAGGGTTTAATATTCAATAGTAATAAAGTTAACTACACAAACGACCGACAGAAATGCCTGAAACAAATTACACTTTAGTATATGATTTCGCAATAGAATAAATCATAGCCCCTTTTATATGGAAAAGAGTTGTTTTAAGAAGTTTGATTTTAACAAAATTCATACATGTGCCTTTATTCTATTCACAAAGTAACTAATGTGACACAGAAAGAATTTTATCTAAAATAAAAACCAAACAAACATTAAATCAGAGTACTAAATTTAATACAATGATTTTTTTATATTAAAAACGAATCTAAGTTTATTTCAACATTCACATCGATATCTTGCAAACAACGAAAATGTATTAATTAATTACATCTGTGTTAATCAAGTACTTTCAGCAGTGCACAGAAATAACTTTGTGTTTTTAAATAATAAAAATACCATAATTAACTATGTCATAATTATTTTTCAATAAACAAAAATACAAATTTTATACAAAATATTCTACACAAGCCAACAATTAAGCTGGTGATTTATAAAATTGAAACTAGCTTGTAAATCTTATATTCAACAAAAAATTATCCACACATATATATATATATATATATATATATATATATATATATACACATACACAAACACGTACGCATGTAATCGTGGCCTATGCAAAATTTACCACACTGTCAACATGTTCAGTTGCACCGCGGTCCCTCCCGTTTGACTATGACACCTCTTCTATAGCTAGCATATGCGTTCAGACAAAATACAAATGTGGATATTACCGTTACGACTAAAGTATAATCGATTCCTGACATAGGTCCATATCATTGTAAAATAAAACGCATTAAAATCACATACTATCCGTATATAGTGACTACAGTCTAAGGTACCAATCGTTTAGTGTTCTTCAGCTACATTTTACACACAGTTTTGGAACGCTTCGAGATATAGAAATAAAGTAGTGCCCGGATTATAACCAGGAATAAACTTTATAGCCCTGTTTCAAAACCTATTCAACCATTTTTTTGTTTATCTAGAACAAACAAATAGACGTCCACACTGGCGAACATGGATGGACAGAGACAATAATTTTAAAATAGTCATTTATGGTAATTTTTAAATAATTTGACAAACCAAAAAATATTCGTAGTTAAGAATTTTTAAGTCGCAAGCAGACAAATTTTACAATTCTTTGCGGATTATAAAAGTCATTATACTTTGTGCAAATTACTTATATATATATATTTATATGAAAAATAAATAAATTTAAGATGTTTGTTTATTAGCAATTATCTCCCGTACAATTTATACATACAGAGTATCATCATTAGTAATACTACGCTAGAATAATTATTATCATTTATGGAATTCGGTTACATAATATTACGAATTAATTACATTTTGTGTTTGTTCACTCGCATAATACACAACGTTAGATACAAAAATTACACATTGCCCATAACTCGCCTACATAATCAATAATCCAATTTATAGTTCCAGCCTTGTTTACTTTTCCTGATATCAATAACCTATCACAAGAAATTAATAAAATGGGGACACAGGATGGATGTTAGTTATTAATCAAAACGCTGGATTATTATGTTTGGTGATTTAAGCAACAGATTGTCCTAGTTATTGATAAAATTTAATAATAAACTTGTCGGTCAAATATTTCACGAATAATGTTGGTAATAGTCATGGTTGTTGTTAGAGGGATTTAGAATCAAACATTATTCGAGAACTATGTATGTTCTTCTAATCATAGGTTGGTCAGAATTTAAAAGGTAAATATAATAATGTTTAACCTAAAATTACCAAAATTTACCGAACTATAATGGTAACATCTTAATAATATAGAATATTTAAGAACTTCGCACCTTTACTATTGTTTACTCGTGTTTCTTATATTTTATCTCAGAGAAAAGTACATATTGAAAAACTTTCATGTTGATACTATCGCAGTAATCTGTCATTATAGACAATATGTTTACAGGTAATGAAAACTTTTAGGAAAAAAGAAGACTTATTTAAAATCCTTGAGGAGGTGATATTGCGGTTCGCCTTGGTTGGAAAACAAACCTGAAGAATGCAGTCGTATGAACGTTGTATACCCAGGCAATTATGATTTATCTGAAATTATGAGAAAAAACGGAAAACATTGAAAGGTAGCAATTTGTTGAGCCTTATACTTAATAGTCAAATGATTTTTTGTTATTAGATTAAATCTATAGATTTACTAACTATTCCAAATTAAATAAATATAATCACCAAGGCCAGATTATCATTTGTAATGCTCGGGGCTATATAAACTAAACGTGTACATTAAATCGCATACACCACCATTAGAATATGAAAAAAAAACCTTATCCGGACAGTGGTAAATACAAAAATTAGAAATGGAAATCCGAGGCATAGCAACTTTCAACTGTGAAATGGGTGCAAATTAGCCTGCCACGGGATGGAAACCAACCAGTCATTAAAGTAGTCTGAACAATAAGGTTGAAGCAAAAAAGAAAGTCGTTATTGTGGAACTGAAAAACGTGTGATAGCCTTAATAAAATTTAACATCTGAGTATTTGTGGTTATTATGTGTTTTATTTATAGATAAATTGCAATATTAATGGCAAACTCAACTATGGCAGTTGTATGATACGAGGGGCGTGTGATGATAATAACGTTTGAGAGACGAGCAGTTACGGTTTTTCTGTATCATTGATGGCTGTTGAATCTTTGTAGTCATTATCTTAGAACCGAAATGCTCCATAGGGTCCAAAAGCGTTATGTTAAGATATACGAAGTGGTAACACGGTGGTTTGCAGCATTTGCGGTTTTAGAACTCCTTTAAAGTCGAAGAGATAACAGTGCAGCGCCGGCAAATGAGGAAGACGATATTGGTGATAGCGACAAATACATTTTGACAGGTCTCCTGTTATTTTAATGCTTCAATATAGACATAAAGGGGGTCTCTGAAAGCCGTCGCTCCACCTTGAGCAGGTTCTAATAATAATTATAAACAAGAAGATCTTGTTCTTCCAGGCTTTTGAGAACAGTTGCTAATGATATAGTGAAAATTTAACCTCAAATTTAGCCACTGACAGCACATACTGGCATATTCTTACTGCTCAATTAAGTGATAACTCTTTAACAATGGCATTTACGTTAATTTAATAACGTTTCAAATTTTGTTTTTAGACAAAAATACTTACTATTGTCATAGAATATATATGAAAAAGTTTTCGTTTTGATAAATAAACAAGGGCAACCTGACATTCTCTTACTAAATAGAAGAGGGGGGGGGGCTTTATTCATCGTAATAAAATATAAGTCTAATATATATAAATATACGAAAGTAGAATTAAAATCGGAAAGCAACATTTTTGAATTCTGATTTCGAGCATAAATATTGAAATTGATAGTAAAGTAATTTAATATAAAACTTATCGATATCTAAAAATTGTAACGATACTACATCGCTACACGCATTATTTAATGTCAAAAGTGATTACTGTGTGTAATCCGTATTATAATTATCGGTAAACAATGAAAGCGTGGGATGCTTGTATCAGTAATTGTAATTTTTTTATAGTTAATTGTTAAGGTAAAGTCAGTACGTAAATATAAGTCGAGAGCACTCCACGCTTTTTTGAAATTTAAGTTATTTTGTTTGTCAATCACTTTACCCTTTAGTTAGCTTGTCCAGAAAAAAATTAAGTTATACAGAGTTGTGGAAACAAACTTTTGGTCTCGATTGAAATCTTCAAACTTAAAAATTATTTATATATAATAGATATAATTAATCGAAACCGTGACGTTCTAAGTAACATTACGTTATAGGCACTAAAAGTAAAGAAAATAAAATTATTTTAACTGTACCTACTTAAAATTATCGCGGAACGAAAAATGTACTAAAAAACATAAAATAGTAAAATATGAGCACTTGTTGGAATTTTTGGGATAAAATATAATTTCCGAATATAAGTAAAATTGCAAAATAATGCCTCTGAGAGAGGTTTTTTATAGTCTGTACCAAGAGCAACTTAGTACTTATCTTTGTGCGTGGGTGTGTATGTACATAAGAGAGAAAGAAAAGCGTCTACATGGCCTCGATTTCAAAAATCTCTAACATTAGCAGTACCATTTTATTATTGTATACTTCTTAGCGCGTGTCTTAAATCGGTTTAACTTTTTTTATAGAAAAAGCTTTATCTTCATTTCAATGGTTTGAGAATATATTTAAACGTTTATTTTTGCATATACAAAATTTATTTTTAAATTTAATTTTCAAAGTTTTTTTGGGTATTAAGAAAAATATGCAAAAATACAATTACCCTTTCCTCTCTTATTAATAAGTTAAATCGTAATTTCCTAGTTACTTAAAAATTATAGGAAAAACGAAATAATGTGTCCGAAACTATAAACAATTTTACTGCCAAACCCCAAAATTAAATTATATGACACATTAAATTATTTATTTGTGTATTGTGATGTAATTTAGGAAGTTTCTTTTTAATATTCATTACTCATTTTTGAGTAACATTTTTTAGCTGTAGACTGAAACATTTAAGACAAATAGACAAGATGAGCATAAACAACGATCGGTTATGTTATATATCCGTATAACAAAAGTAGTAGCTGTATGAAATTTATATTTTTGAGACGTATACATTTAGATGAGTTAACATAACCCAGTAACATATTCGTTTCAATATCCATAGCCTGCCTTAACAGGTTAAATAATTATGACGCCATGGCGCTCTGAAAAGCCATACTTCTTCATTTTAATTCAATTTTAACGTAGTTCTACCAAATTCTGTGTCTGATTTTGTGGTTATCTCAATATTTCTTTTTCTACCACATTTTCATTAAACACTACTTACATTTAATCGATTTTTATTAACTACTCAAAAATAAATTTTTCGACTTGTAAAAAATTTAAAACTCACATTATCAATATGCAATAAGTAAATACAAACTTATCGTCAAACGTCTAAAGTTCCCATTATAAAAATGGCTGCATATGCAATGCGAGAAGGGAGAAATGTATAAATGTTACTGAGCCATTTAGATGAATATTTTATGGAAAAAAAAAATTCAATTTGAATTTAAAAATTTAAATATTTTTCACTTTATTGACGTAATTTTTAAGTTTTAAAGTTATAAGTCTTTGGTCAATTTTTTGCAATCAGTAAATAAGTATTTTAATAATTGTTATCAGTAAATTGAGCGATTTTATTTTATATAAAAATTATATTTTCATTATTTTGAAAATAAGAAAGCCGACAAGCTGTAAACTCTTCCCTTAATTCTCCTTTATGCATTCTTCGAAATAATTTGTAAAATAAATTAAGTTAGCAGCAAATATGAATTAACGTATATACTAGCAGGTAACGACATTGATATTGATAAATATTTTCACCTCCATACTGTCATCTCGTACATACTATTTGATGTAAAAAATACGGGGAATCCATCAAATTAACAAGCAAGTATCCAAAGTATCGGCGGTAAAACTCAGTGTCGACGGCTTATCGTATATTAATTTTCTCAGTCTCGATGGCTTATCTTAATTAATAATTAACATACGTTCGCGAGCAGTGTGTTAATTATTATTTTGATTACATTATTATATGTGATGAGTTAGCAATAGTATAGACAAGTTTAAATATTGGAGCAAACAACAACTTGGTTAACAAAGTTTTAATAATAATTAACAGGTCGGTGAAATATTGTAATTCTAGAGCCATTTCATAACTAGCAAATATTTTGGGCTTGATCTAAAACCTGTTGTTTGTTTGTAAAATTTCAAACGTAATTCAACAAAATTTGAATTGGTCGACACAATACATATTTGAATTTGTTTAGTTTAGCATAGTTTCCATCCCCGCAGAACGTAATGTTGTTTTTTAAGATAATTATCTTGTATTAACTATCTTTAAATTCTACGAACTGTTTAATCTTCTAGATTTCTAGTTCTACAAACTTCTTTTCCTTAAAATTAAAAAAAAATCAAAGAAACCAAGTAGCACCTTTGTGGAACTTTCGACAGTGAAATAGGCTGTTATCACATTCTTCCAAATATTTTTTTGATTTAATTCTCACTTTATTGCATCCAATTTAATTGCATTTTTTTCCATTTACTCGTATGTAATTAAAGAGCTTTGCGACAAAACTGCATATAATAAGAGATATCAAATCTGAAACAAATAGCATCGATTAATTCTTTACAACTATATATGTTTTTTCTATAAAAGAATGTACCATACAACATAATATGAAATTTAACTAAATTTTTCTTTCTATTCAATTCTAGAGTTAAAAAGAGGAAAGTTGATATTTATTTTTATATAATTTTTTATGGAATTGCCTTGAATATAACGGCAAATTTTATATGCTAATTTCATTGACCTTTACGCAGAAATAGATGTAGTTCTACCTCAAAACTAGTTTATTAATCCAATCGTTTAACTAATACTTAATTCGATTAAAAATGTTGAAATCAGTGAATGTGGTTTCAAATTTATGTTTCTAATTTATTCGATACCAATCCTTGAAGAAGAAGTAGTTTTAATAACCCAGAGAGGAGGCTTGGAAAATTTATTTCGTTTTATTCTTGTTGTTTCACTTAAATTATTTATACACTGGTAATAATCCATTTTAATGGAATAATCCATTTTAATTGGCATTTTTGGACGAAATCCACTTTTGTTTCGTCCATTCGGTTTTTAAAAATGAGATTATTTCCAGTAGAAGACAATTATCTATGCGAACCTAACCATGCAAATGAGATAGTTTATTGTTCGGTAATTTTTTTAACGGTGGTGTGTGGTTTTGGAATATTATCGACATTACAACCACGGGTTGTATTATTATTGACATATATGGTATTATTAATGATATTACAACGACGGATTTCAATGTAATTTTGAAAAGTCTTCAGGATAACTGGCGGCTACCACTTGTTGGCCAGTACAGTTTCACCTGTATTATTAGGTTGTTTAATTAATGTGGCACCGTCAATTTAGTAAATCATTCACCAGAAATATCGTCACCTATATTCTTTTAAACAATTGATCCTTGTAACATGTTAACAATATATTCCGTATGCTTAATAAAATAGCTCGTCTTCTATGAAATATATACTGTCATTTCATTTTTATGGAAATTATTTGATGTACGCACTTATTTACTTGCCTCAGTAATAATCTAAGATTGCTCAAGTTATTTAATTTTTTTTAAATGATATTTACTTTTTTGAGGAAATGCTCTATTTAGTAACAGGGTTAGATAAATTTGGCGAATGTATCCATTTTTAATAAAATAGTGCTTTTCTTAAGTTACAGTCATATCAACTTAGTCAATCAGTAGAGTTCCATAAAAATGGAAGTAAAAATATTCGATTAATAATATTGATGTAAAATCAATAAATAATGTAATTTTAAATTGATTTTTCAAAAAAAATATTTTTCATTTGTTAATCACTTTAGAGTTTCATTTTTAATTTCCAAACATCCACATAATTGTTACTAATTACGATAATTGTTACTATTCAACTGACTGAAGAAAAAAAATATGTTAATATGAATCGATATTAATAAACTGCTGTAATTTGAAAAAAAACATGTCTTTTTCCTTTACTAATCGTATACAAACCTTAATCACAGGAAATTGTCTTTCGGATATTTGAGAAATTGTCTTTTTTTGGTAAGCCAACTGGGCTTATAATATAATAACTTTTTTATTCCTTTATTGTAATTTATTTTGTTTTAAAATCTGGCAATGCAAAGTGTTGCGACTCGCTAAATTATACTAATATTTTTTCAGTACCTTTAAACAGTCACTGTTTGTTCTAATTCTTCATCAAAAAATGTTGTAGCCACATAATTGAAATGTCTTACTAGGTAGTTTTTTCTTCATATTAAATTTAATTTTTATGGTAATAATGCATATTTCTTATAAGCACAATGAAATTATATTTTTGAGAAAAAACAAAGTTTGTACTTTTTCGAGTTATTCGTGATTAAGTTCAGGTAATATAAACATATTTTTATTCATCCATTCCAAATATAGCGTTCCACATAAAAACCATGCCTGACTAATTGCTTCCATAAAGTTATTGCAAAGTAATAAGTTATAATGTAAGTTTTGCATCCGTATAAAACGGTAACTATAAAACTTCGTAAATAACCAAATAAGGATTATTCGTGATTAATATAGTTAGGGAGCGGCAATGTTAAAAAAATTACATTTTAATTTTTTGTATTACTCAGAAAAATAAAGGATAAAATAAACTGTCTTTTTTTGTAGTTTAGAGTTTACGTGTTAAACAGTTGAATTCCAAATGATTTTAAAATTACCAAGTAAAACAAACTGAAATATTTTCCTTTAATGTATCCTACCTTCTTAATAATATATATATATATATATATTAAAAAAATAAACAAGCAAATATCACCATGAAAATATGCTGCGAGTATGTCTCATATTTCGCCTCTTGGAAATGCGCTTTCTGCTGGAAAGAAATTATTACTCCATATACCGCGAGCAAACTGATTAGCGGTGCTCTTCTGTGCCTACGTTAGAAATATTTTAAAGAACGTTGAACTTAATAGCATTCCGGTTCCGCTCTGAAATAAGCGAAGCTTTAATATCCCATGCTTTAATGTCCCAAAATTCACACAAGAAGTAATTTTGATAGAAAAAACAGGTTTATAATTAAAAATTGTAAAAATTGCTCAACAATAAAAATGCGTTGTTCTTTTGTGTAGCGCTCCATTTTTAATAACCTTGAACTGTCAGCTGTCACGCTGTATTTTTTTTTGGTTGGCAACACTTTACCGCACAAATGGCGCAAAATTCAAATCTTGCGTGAATTTTGGGACAGCCTTTATATCTGTTACTTACAATATGAAGCCCATGTTGACTTAGGTTGATATCGTGTTCGTGTTTATAAATAAATATTTCAGCACAAGTATTTACAATAGTTGTATATTTGTACTTTAATTAGGAGGAAATTTTGATTAAATAATATTTATTTAAATTAAGGACAGGGTAAAATTGACTGAAAAGCTTGCTGTTTTTCTAATTTAATAAGAAGGAAAGCTTTCTTTGTTTATGAGGGTTTCTCTTCTTGGCATGACACTTTCATTATCGTATAGTTTATAGTATGCTTATGAATACAGGATACATAATAGTTTAAGATTGTGCAATCTGTGCACAGTAAGCATTTAATTGAAAGGATTCAGGATATTGAGTGTATTCTTAGTTAAATTTGGTAACATTTTTGATAAAAAAAATTAACAAAAAATCAACAGCACATAATACAAATTACTATAGTTTTGATTCCTTTTCTTTTTTATAATCTATTATGGAAGTATTCTTGTATTAATTGAACTAAAATATTTTAGCTGCGTCCAAAGATTTGGCAAAAGAATTATACCTGATACTAAAATGCATAAAAAGTTCCATTCAGTGTAATGCTAATTATTACGGACCGTATTTATATGACGAGCATTTTTATATTACAAGATTAAGCAATAGAGTCCTGTATTAAACTAAAGCATGTAATAAATTTCTAATACATAATATATAATAACGTTAGTAAATAATTCACGAATTGTAATAATTATTCAAATAAAAGAGATTAGAACAAAATGCAGTCAAAATTCCTTTTTTACCAATATAAACTAAATACATTCATTAAGCAGTTTCATCAGTGCTAATGCAGATTTTATTCTAAGAAAAAATATTTCCTACAAATCCAATTATTAATTTTAAAATTGGTACTTTATATATTACTTTTAGACATTCCTTAATGATTAATTTCATTAAAACCTATTCCATTATTTTCTGTGAAAAGTTAAGTAACAAACAAATGATGATCGTTGTAGATAAAATATAGTAATGTTGCTTTATATTTTGGACCAGTTTTTGCCCATGATATGGATTTCTCATTAAGGTGGATAGATTTATGTCTAGGTTTTGAATTCTCAAAACGCGTGATGAATAAATTTAATACATATGTTTAATAATATATTGACATATTACTTTGCAAGTTTATTTATTTAGAAATAACGTCGAGTTTTACGACAGGAACAATGATTTTTCTTAAGGTAAATACTAAATATGAAAATATAATTATGAAATAATTTATGAAACTATGAAATTTAATTAGAACTTGGATTAGGTTTGATGACAATATTTTTATAATCAAATTAGCGTAATTTCCGTAATTGAGTAATTGTTATTGATACATGAATAAATAGAAGCGCTATATTCTCATGCTATTCACTTTTTCTGACTGTTTTTTGTATTCTCCACTCAAATGTAGAAATATATTCTAAAAATAAGATATTTCAATTATGTGGCTACAACATTTTTTGATGAAGAATTAGAACAAACAGTGACTGTTTAAAGGTACTGAAAAAATATTAGTATAATTTAGCGAGTCGCAACACTTTGCATTGCCTGATTTTAAAACAAAATAAATTACAATAAAGGAATAAAAAAGTTATTGTATTAATTCCTTCCAGCAGAAAGCGCATTTCCAAGAGGCGATATGAGACATACTTGCAGCATATTTTCATGGTGATATTTGCTTGTTTATTTTTTTAATATATGTATATATATTATTAAGAAGGTAGGATACATTAAAGGAAAATATTTCAGTTTGTTTTACTTGGTAATTTTAAAATCATTTGGAATTCAACTGTTTAACACGTTTTATATGGATGCAAAACTTACATTATAACTTAGTACTTTGCAATAACTTTATGGAAGCAATTAGTCAGGCATGGTTTTTATGTGGAACGCTATATTTGGAATGGATGAATAAAAATATGTTTATATTACCTGAACTTAATCACGAATAACTCGAAAAAGTACAAACTTTGTTTTTTCTCAAAAATTTAATTTCATTGTGCTTATAAGAAATATGCATTATTACCACAAAAATTAAATTTAATATGAAGAAACTCTGTACTAGAATAATATAAAAGGTGGTGCAGTGTGAAAGGTAATTCCTCAAAACAATTCAAAAATAATTTGAAAGTTATGTGTATACAAAGTGAAGCTGAGTTTCAAAATAATTTCGAACTATTTAAGAAATTTGAAATCCTCTTACTAGGTAGTTTTTTTTCCGGTCCGATTAAATTCAGGGGTATAATGAAAATTATAATTTTAATATAAATAGGTTATATAAATTATATGTTCGTCACACTGTTTCGTAATTTCTCGACATAATTAGTCGTTTTTAATAAATTCGTTCTTGAAATAAATTTGAATTTTAAAATTTAATTTAAATTGTTGAATTAATTTTATCCCGAATAACAATGAAATACGGGAAAAGTCTCACAGATATAATATCACAATCAAAATTGAATCCACAATCAAGGTAACTATGTGAGAGCTGTCTTTCTACGTGAGAGCTGTCTTTCTAGTGCACGCGCATAGCTTCCGTATTCTTTTAACGCTGAACTAATGACATTGAATTATACTATCCTGTTTCTCAAATTTTCATGAATATTTTTATGAAAGTACAAATATATTATGAATTACGAGACAAGCACTCACAAGGTTTATTTTTTCACTCCTTTCGACTTAGAAGAAAATTTGAATTGAGAATTAATATTTTAATGGTTAATTTTACAAAATATTTGTTTTTATTGAAAAGTTTAATCGCGTTCAAAAACTAAATGATATCAACAGTCTCTAATTCACAATTAAAACATATATATCGAAATGAATAAAAATTACGGCAAAAGTCTCTAAACTTTATGTTTTGGGACCGATTTTCGATTATTAAATTTAACAAAGTGATTACTTTGAGCTGATTGTAGGTAGGTCAGTATATTAAAAATTTAGCAGGCACGGTTAGCGTGGGAAAACTTTACTTGCAACAAATTAAATTGTAGTTTTGAAGTTTTAGCTAGAGCCTTATTGGCTAATAATCTGTTAAATTTAAGTTAGGCTATGCAGTCTATAGGAGATGGTAAAAGTTGAATATGTTACAGGAACACTTCTATTAGAAATAACGGAACACTTTTTTAAAATAAAAGCAGTATTTAGAAGCTCTATCGTAAACTTTTAAGATTGCCATAAGTAACTTTATCATGAACCATTACGTATTTTTATAAAAGTTCTGTTAAATTCCTCATCGCGTATATGGCGTATAAAATAGTTAAGAACTTTTTAAAAATTTAACTACTAACTTTATATTAACGAAAATGGCTCACCTGACAGTTATAAAACTATTACCGTAGGTAGATTTCATGAAATATACATATTTTTTTGGTGGTTTTACTGAAAAATACAGCTATTTGTATGAAAAGAGACTTAACGCACCGGATACCTTTTGGAAATATACTGAAAAAAAGGGGCTGCGGCTGCAAAAGTGCAATTTTTGCCGGGCAAAATCTGGACAGACAACTTATATCCTATAATTCTTATTTTTTGATATAGGTTTTGAACACGTATTTGGTGTCGCGTAATTATAATTTAATACTATTTATATTTTACATATAATCTCCATTTATTTCTTATTTGTCAATTAGGAAGGAATAAAATAAATAGATGATTCAATTTTTGAAGCAAATTTTTTTCTGAATATGGAATTATTTGTTGGACTTTTTATTTTAAAATCTTAATTTTATTATTTAAATTAAAAACTTCAATTCTTTATGAAAGATGTAATAATTTTGAAATTTATTGCAGAATTTTGAAGATGTGCTTTATTACTTGTATTGTTTCTTGTATAAATAAGTGAAGATCAGAATAACAGGTTAGTATAAAACAGGTCAACCAAGAGTGTCTTAACTTCAAGTGTGAATTTAAATCTTTTTTGAACTATACCTATTTTTGCCATATTATAGTGCAAACATTCTGTACTATTAGATTTAAGCAAACATTTTAAATTTTATTTTTAGCAAACATTCTGTACTTTCAAAAAGGGTTTCTAAAAGCATAGTTTTTAAATAATAAAACAGATTGTGAAACTTTATGCTTAATTCGACGTCTGTTAAAAATATGATCGTAAATTTATTGCCGCAAAGGGAAACCCAAAAAAAATATAAAAATTTGAATTAACCGTTATGTTCATTTAAAATTTGCAGGCAATTTGGCTTATAATGCAGCTGATATCAGCAACATGTTTTACAATTTATTTAATAAAATTTTGAAATTCTTTTTAGTGTTAACATTACAAATGCATACCACAGATAGCGGTAAGACTAACATACTTATTTAATCATAAAAAATAAAAATTCCTTCTACTGAAATCTCAATGTAAAAAGCAGATAATTGGCAATTAGTTTAAACCTTACATTAAATACATATTTGAAAAATGGGTACATGCAAATATATTAATTGATTACAGTTTAACCATAACCTTAACCTTAATCGAAGTGCACTTAAACAATCAACTTATTTAACCGATTATTAGATGGGCAGATTGATCAAAGTTCTGGTTTTTGTCATCATTATAGAGGAGATATTTGTTGAGGTCGGTCGACGAAGTACTCGTATAATTTTCGAAGGAATGTCCAACTATGATTTATTTTCTGACGGATTTTTTTAAGTGTTTAGGAAAAATTGGCTTCCTTTCCTTCGAGGCTATTTAAATGTATAAACTTTTGGATCGCTGAGATTATATTATTATTCTTTCAAAAGATATTTCTATCAATTAGGTTCTTACTTATGCTTGTCAATACATTACAGTTAATATACTAACTGAGCCATAAGCTACAATTTTTTAACATAAGAAGAGGCAGGAGATAAAGTCTTAATATATAAAGCATTTGAAAAAGTAAGGAAGCGTATAAAAAAATTTATAAAATTAAATTATATGGATATCTCAAAACAGAGAAGTGCCTCGCTCCACTATCGCTATCTGTACTGGCTGAACAGGAGAAGGTACATTGATACAAACACAATATTATTACTGATTTTTAAACTAAATAAATTAAATATAATTTTGGTGTTCGTGTAAAATTTGGGTTCGTTTATTATATGAAAGGGTTCGAAAAAGTGATGCAAATAGAGAATTTAATTTTTTTTATCCACAAATAAATAGTACATTACAGGAAGGATGTTAGTACTTGAAACAAGGCCGTGTTAAAATTGTAATTCGCTTTAAAAGATTGTTGAAGACACATTGCGTAATTTTATAAAATCTTTTGTTTAGTCTCTTTCTGAAAGCAATTTTACTTAATGATTTACAAATCTACAAATATACAAAAATTTTACTTAATCATATAGATCACGTATGTAATTCAAACACCATAAATAAACTTAATATGGGAATGAAAACTCATTTTCAATTAAATGTAAATGAAACTTAAAATAGTTTTATATAATGTAGCTTTGATAAATATAGTTTGAGAATTTAACACTGCCATTAAATATGTTACTGTTATGAATAAATAAAAAGAATCTGAACAAAATACTACCCTGGATGAAAGCAAAGATTCACAAAAAAAAATAGAAAATGAAAGATAAATTATTACAATACGCAATCATAATTCGTAAGCTATTTAAACATGATAATTCTTACGAAGCCAACTTCTGATATTACCATACTGACAACTTTAAAACTTTTAGAAACTCTCATTATTTCAATAATCCCCCATCATTCAAGAAACAGGTGATGACAATACGCCCTCTAAAACCTATAAAACGAAAATACAAAAAGAGGCTATTGATCATGGGCTCCATTACAATATCCTCACAATAACGTGAAAGGTTTTGCGGTGGCTTATTACCTACTGATAGGCCTTTAAATAGTTTATTATTGATATAAAGGTTAAAAATAGTTTCTGTGGCCAAGTGCATTCTTGAGATAATGTGAGTGAAGAGTTGAATTTTATGAGGGAAGATTTTATTTTCATATTAATTTATTGGTAATATTTTTTCTATGATACCAAGTTAAAACTTATTGCAATACGATAATTATAAGTTTATTTTTCTTTTAAGTTGTTATGCTCATGGTTGAGTGGTCATGGTTGTCATAACAAGTGTGTAGCAGATGAGGAATATGCCATAGGATATGTCACCTTTCGTCTCCACCAGTTGTTCTCCGCGTGCACTCGTGGATAGGAAAAATTTGGTATGACGTGAACAATATAAATTCAGTTTAATATTAAATTTACTTTCTCACTAGTTGAATAAATGCGACATAGTTCTCTGCGCGCACTCATATAGAGGAAAAAGTTGGTATGATGTAAGTAATATAAATGCAGTTCAATATTTTGTACTGACTAATGTAAGTTTCTCCTAGTTTAATAAATGTAACATATTTCAATTCATCTCAATATTAATTTTTATTTAAACCCAATTTACGAATTTATTAATTAAGATAATAACTTATACCTTTCAAAATTCTCAAATTTTGTTCCTCCAGGAAAGAAAGGGAAATATTCTTTCCTGGAGGAACAAAATTTGAGAGTTATAAATATATAAATATAATATAACATTAATTTAAAAACTGCCATCTAGCTGAGAACTTTAAAAATACAAATGATTGCATTTGAAAGAAACTAATGTCGCTTTGAATACATTAAGTAGCAATTTGTTAATAAATTAAGTATTAACATAGTTGACTAACAAATGTTATGAAATCTTTTTCAAACGTCGCTTGCACATTTTAGATATAAAATAAAATTTCACCGCAACCCGCTCAATACTTTTTGGAGTGATGCATACATAATCACGACCTTCATTTTCTTCGTCACTACATTTTCCTACAAAAAATAGTAGTTATTGATCTATCTTTTTATTGGCAAACCAATTCTTTCACAACTTTACTTTGAAGTTTTATCAGTGGAAACAATTGCTACAGTTTCATCAGTGGAAGCCGAAATATATAGATTTTTTCTAATTTTTTTATGCTTCATGTTCTAAGGTCAGTTTATATATGGGTTATCAGTACCTTGCATAAAAAAAGAAATACGTCAGTGAGTCATATCAAATTTCGGCCTGAACTTTTCGAAATGACCTTATTTATATTTACAATTAAACTAACAAACAAAACTTTTTTTACTTAATATTATATACCAAAAAGTCAATGTTTTCTTAGAAATCATAAAGTTAAAAATTTTAAGCAAATATCTGTCTGTTTACGGTACTTTTTTTTCAAAATTAACCTAAAGAGGCAATTTTGTGTCATATTTCAGTTTACGAATAACAAATTGAATATTGAAATAACTGTCCGTAAACTTCATAACATAAGAATTATTTAATTGTTAATGTCTCGTACTTTGTTGCGATATATTTTTATACAATGTCGATAAGGCTGCCTCACCATTCCATTCTTATATTTGTTACTATGTAACCTTGTCACGTGTGAATATTATCATAAACCTGAAAGATTACGCTTTCGTTATTCTTGATTCATAAAACTGTACGGAGTAGGCGGAATTAAGAAAATAGGATAGGTTACTCCAAAAGTAACTGAACAAGTACACCAAAAACGGTGGCAGCTGGTATGTAGAAAACGATCACCATCAGCTTTGCATATCCACTAAATCTTGTATTTCGAAACGAGCAATACACAATTAAGTAATAATCAAATATTATTTGGAGTGCGTATTCTAATTTGAAAATTTTAACTAAGAGTATTTCAAGACAATGTAAACACATAACTTTTTAATTAGACAAAGTAATTAAACAACATCTATTTTAGATTTGAAATACCCTGTAAAATTATACGTTCTCCAAATTCGTATCGAGAACAGTAAAATCTTCGTATTTAAAAAAAACAAGATTAGTCAATTAGTAAGCTTACTAGTTTATTAAGTAATAAGCTTATTAGTTTCAAAACTTGTTAAGAACCATGTGATGTGAAATGTGAGAAGTACATTTTGAGCATACAATATAATATATAAGTACATGCAATCAACTTCAAAACCAGCTATTCCATTTATGAAACGCACCGCTTGAAAAGAATCGAATAAGTTTAGAAAAAAAATAGCTGTTATATTCCTTAAATTCTTGAAACAAAAACGGAAAAATTTGTCTACGAGTTTAGGAAGTTTAAAGAAAAAATATTTGCCTACTGAAACTTACGACATGTTAATTTACTACATATTTACATCCATAGACCACTGTCACTATCAATCGGGTAAGTAAAGTAGTCCACAAATGCAAATCAGCAGACGACAAGATAATTTTCATAAATTTATATAATCTTAAACGGAAGATGACGCATCATTATACTTTTTAGTTTTCAAAAATAATAACATCCGACGTACGAACAGTATGACATGAAATTTGCTTACATTGCTTCAGAAAAGGTTGGGCTACAATGAAATTCGCTTGTAAACAACCGAACTGTACGTTAAGTGAATGAGTTTTGTAACGAGAGCAAACAAACTTAATTTTCTTTACAAATAACGAGCTTTTGTTATTTGCTCTCGCGTTCGTTGATAGAATATGTGAGACCTGTATAATAAATTATATTTCTGCTTCCTATTAAGGAAGCGTTATTTGAGACGGAATTCTCTATTTACTTTTCCTTACTTTATTACATTTCATATGGTAAGATATAAATGTACTTTTCAGGAATTACGATTTAAATAAAATATGTTAGGAAATTTTACAATTAGCCTTTTTTTATATGTATTTTGGATGTGTAACTACTTAATCTCACAACATATTCGGACAAGCAGGAACGAAGACATATCATACCGAAGAGATCTATTATACTTTGCATACTTTGCTAGCTAACGGTTTACCTACTGCTCTCCATTTCCATGATTATTAAGTTTACACATTTCTATTCACGAGACTGTTTAATTTTATAGCCAACCAATGATGTATCTCATGTTTCCTAAATTGATTATTATAATTGTTCTAATGTTATGTAATATCTTGCTAATTTAATGTTAAATTAAAAAAGTTGATTTCGTAATTTTTTCTATGTCATTAATATTTAAGCAGAGATTCATAAAGTGATTTCTGTGAAGTCAATAAACACTGTTTAATTTTGAAAATAAAAATTGTTTTTTTTAATTAAAGTAAATTTAACATAAAAAATATTCTAAAAATTTAATAAATATAAATAAAATAGCTGCATAATATAATTCTATAAAAATATTTGCTGTTGAAAAATATTTAGGTCTCGTGTACTACCACATCAGTACAATAGTAAAAATTGAACCACGTAGAGAGATATTTAGGTTCATACAGATAACAATATAATTATACGTAGAGGTAATAAATTTGTACGTAGATATGATGTACATGATAATAAATTTATACGTAGAGGATATTGTATACAATATTTGGACATTTATAATAAAGTTAAGACAAACCTAGAGAATGCCTACTATTATGAATTTCTTTTCTAGAAATTGCAATAATAATTCCTACAAATTCAAAAAGGGAATTTTACTATTCTCAACAAAGTAATTGCATTAGTATCCAGAAATGAAATATTTATATTATAATATTTGGCAAAATTTAAATGAACAGACACGAAGTATATCAGAGTCCTTTTCTATGTGTGTATCTCTATTTACATATGTAGGTACTTATGTTGGTATGTATTGTTCTTGTGCTTTCAAAGGCTTGTCAAAATTAAAGTTGAAACGTACATTTATCTGCGTGGTAAGTATATAACTTGCGACGTTTTCTATGTAAATTAACATTTTGTAATTAATTTAGGATAATGTGATGAAAGTAAAAAACTGTAAATTATTATAACGATATTAGGAATTAAAAATTGAGCGTTATGAAAATGTTTATTAAGTACAGAAATATGTAAAAGTTGTGTGCGGTCATGTGACTATTTCCGTAGATTCAGCTTCCAGTGCTTATGATAGGCTCTAGTTTGGTTGAAACAGCGACATGGTATGAAGACCGAGTTTGTTTGTAGATCTGATAAGATTTAAATATTTTTAAGAACAAAATGGATGACCAAAGATATTTTACATAATGATACTGTGTTACGTATTTTGTAAAATTTTTTTTTTAGCCGATACTGAGACGTTTCAAACTCTTACTTAGCAATATTTTCATACGTTTTTTACAAAGTAGACTATTCGTACTAAAAACAAAGAGATAGGATAAATGGGATAATTCAGGATACAGATAACACTATAGTCGCAAAAACTGTGAAATGTGTAAATAAAATTAGAAATATTGGTATTATACAAATATGTTAGAAATTGCGGAAGAGGTAACAGGTAGAAAACCGTTTTGTATTAAATATAAACTTTGATCAGTATTCTAGCATAACACCGATGTTCTTAGTTCGACGAGAATGTAACTGTTGTTCGATATGATCTACATTTTTTTAATACTATTTCAAAAATAAGAAATTTACTACAGTAATAAACAAAATTAATTGCCAAGTAAATATTGCAAGAAATTTTCAAATACCACTTTTCTAGACTTATGACACAAGAAAGCTAATATATTTCATTCAAACTAATGAACTAAATATATGGCAATTGAACAGGTCGCCGATGAGATTACCATGAGATATTTCGTAACATATTTGTATTCACACTCTCATGAACTAGATTACCAAAAATAAAATAAATTCTGTTTTGAAATAAAAAGTTGGTATGTGCATGTCCGTGATAAAATCTATATGCATAGAAAATTTTAGAGTGATCGATTAAGTTTTTGAGACGGAAAACAAGACAAACAAACAATCCGATATTCTTATTGATTACATTATAATATTACTTATAATTAGAGACTGGTCGCCACTTGTTTGCGTTAAGTCGCATTTTACTCACTCTTTTAATTTTTATTGCAATAAGATGCGATTAATATAAATCTTGAAAGTTGGATACCCGGAATCACAACTTAAAATTGTGAACGAGTATAAAGTGGTATATATATATATATATATATATATATATATATATATATATATATATATATATTTATATATATATATATATATTATGAGAAATAGTTTAAGCTATCCAAAAATGTTGAAAAAAAATCTGTAGATGGCTCTTAAAATCTACTTCCAACCACATTGAATTTGGATTCACTTAATCACTATAAATCAATATTCCATTCATGAAATGCGAATAAAAAATATTAGATAAACTAACGAAAAATTTGTCTCCCTCCTGAAATAGATTTATAAAAGTTATACAAATAACTGACGGATACATTTACTAACAACCCAAACCTTTGAGCCTATAAGTTTGAAATTGTATTTAGATTGTGAAGCAAACGGAAAAAATTGGATCTCAGCCTAAATGTAGCACCAAAGATATCATGAAAAAAGTTCCAAAAACTTGTTCCAATTTCTTTACAAAGCCTCATGTAAGTTGATAAGTTGTAATTAAATCACTTCAATAGTGCGTCGTAAGGCCACTTCTAAAGATCTATTAGTGTCATGTTCTGTCTCTAAGTATATTCGAATGAATTTTTTTCACTTTGGTGTCATGCAAAGTTAAATGAAATTAAATTTAAGAAATTAAAGTAATACTGAATATTTGTTACATTTATCTTTTTATAAATCCAACTTCTCAGAATGTATCCCATACTACGAATTTGATTGATTCGTATATGATTAGTATCAATCAAATTTTCATGTTATTTTTAAGAATTCTCTATTGTACTTGGAAGTTTCAGTTCTAAAAAACTTCCAATTCTAATACGCATAACGGCCACGTACTCATCGCCCAAAATAATATTATAATATTGGGAAAAACTTTGTATTCATAAATTTGTTTCCTGTATTACTAAATGTAAATACACCAAATATCAGATTTTCAAATTTTTATTTGTCTTTTGGGAAGTGTACTGAGCCAGACGCGTGGATAAAATGGATTTGATATAGAAAGCGCTTCGATTTTCTAATTTTGGCAACACGCTACACGTGCCAATAATAATCGTAAATGTACTTCGATTGATTTTTTATCTACCCTTCTTTAAAACCTCATACCTTATGTTAATTTACAAAAGAAAAGAATCAATTATAAAAAAAATTATGATGTAACATTGATATTTGCGTAGACCGTACGACGTCGTATTTGAATCCCCAATGTACAAATTCAATTGAACATTTTTCTGGAACATGAACTTCAAGCAAATAGTAATAAATTATGGTAAATTCTCAATGAATCCTTCATTTGTTTAATATAGATTTCCATTAGAACATTTACTAAATTTCTTTGTACTAAGTATCTAAAAAAAGTTTGTTCAATTTACTTTTAACGAAATTTCGTTGATGTAATTTCTTGGTTAGGTGTACTTTAAACTGAAATAATTGTTTTCCTTTATTTTTCAAAGATTTATATTTCTCAAAGATTTGTTCAGCCCTTAAGATTTATTTCCTGTAATTAGTTATGAAAACTAATATACAAATGGGTGTAATAAAATTACAATTACCGATAAATAATAAAAACTGGTCGGACATGTGTGAATATTCTAGTGTAATAAATATTAAATATTAGTAAATATTTGTGCCTTACTGTGAATATCTCAAAAATTATGTTCCGTCTAGAATCAAAATTATAGTTTTGCTTCAATTTTTGTTTAGGTGCTACAAATCATACTCTTTTCATAATTTTAGAATCAGTCATTTCTCAAACAAGGAGAGAGGACATATTTTTAAATGACTTCATAAACAGAGGAGTTTATCAGTTAGATGTGCACGTATATTGGTCGAGTATATACAGTTTTAGATTGGGGACGCTTTGATTAACTTTCATTATTTTTTTTTCGTTTAAAAAGAATTGCGTTCTCGGGACCGATGTAAATATTATTAGAGTCTGATAATGGACTCGAGGGTAGCCTAAGAAACTGTTCAACGGATAAGAAAATAAGGCAGGTTTGGCAAAATTAATACAGAGTTTGAACTCATTTGACATATTTTTATAACGAAGTATTTTAGTCATATATGTTGATCAGGGTCTATTGATGAATATGATGACAGAATATAAAAAGTAGATTCATTGAATTTGTGTGTATTTGAATTATCTTGATGAGTCCAATAGTTACAAATATTGACAAAAGTCTAACGATGAAGCCGGAATGACAAGAACTTCGCAATGTCGAGTTGTTGATTATACGTGTTTTCACTCATATAAATTTTTGACGATTTTTTTAGTCAAAAGCAGTATTCAGAGTCCGATGATGTATCCTAAAGATGGCGAGAGGAACTATTTAATGGTTAAGGGTTGGTTCATAGACTCTGAACTCATTTCACTTATTTGACTAGTTTTTTGTTTACTAATAGTGGCCAGGCTTTGATTATAGAACAGGCAGGTGATGGCAGAAACTCCTTAATGACGAATGGTAAGTTCATGGACGTTTTGGTTTTGGGCTTGCCTGAGCAATCCTATGGTCGCAAGTTATGGCCAGAGCTTGGTAATAGTACCAACGAATGGACAAAGATGAAGCTGCAAGTTGAAAGGGCTTCTTAGTCACTGATTAAGTATCGACGACTCTCTATCTCACGTACATGTGAATCTATGCAAAGACACACGAGCTCTATATCGGACTTGGCAACGGCTACAAAAACATCTAGCAATATATTTTGTAAGTTTATTTAAATTTGGAAGCGGTATTTTACCGCAAAAGTTTCAATTAAATAAACAAATATTTATTAATCAAAAAACTCTAATAATAGCAACATTTATACTCTCAGCAAACATCATTATTATCAAAACTATAAGAAAACGATATTTTACTGCGAAAATTCCAATTAATAGTCGTTTTTTTATTTTTTACGTATACGTTAGTTCATCACTTAAGCGGTACTACTAAAATCATCTTAAAAATATTTGTGAGAGGGTGTAACAAATTCTTTCAAACGATACTTGTCACCAGGACGTTAAATTTGTACATGTATTTAAGTTTTTTTGAGTACTTTATTCCTTAAGTTTGGATAAACTGCTGGACAGATACCATGGTTATTCTTTACGTATCCATTTTCACCAATACTGTATAAAAGACTAAAATCAGAATGTGAATATTTTTGTTATCTCTTATAGTTTATTAAATTAAATTTCAATCGAAACTTTCTCTTGTAAGTATAACGCATATCGTCATTATACTAACAAGAAGTTTTTTGCTTATGTATTTACGTGCAGTAGATTGCTATAGTGAAACGTTGTTAGCAGCGATAATAGAACCATTGAGCTTACATAACGATAAGAGTTACAATTATTTTGACCATTTACATCTATTACCAAGCTGCCATTACCTCCACAGAAAACTACAATCTCCAGTTACTGTAAAGAATGTAGCCATTTTTTAAATTACGTTCTAGAGAACTGAGGTACGCTATTCTACGAATATTTACTTATTTAAATCATTGACAATTGATGGTGACAGTGTGTTATTTTAATATTTTCTTTCGGCACTTAAATATAACGTAAATTCAGAAAATGATTACAACAATTTTAATGTAACCATTTTTAATTGGTATTTCTTGGTGAAGAAGAACCAATAACAAATAATAAGAAGAAATCTTGAAGAATTACCTTTCATAAAGTAGTGGAAAAAATTAAATGATTTTTAAGATTCCGCACCCCAGTAGGGAAAAAAAGGGATCAACCACATGTTGGTCCATTTATTAGTTTGCGACAATGGCTTTTCTAAGACACGTAAGAACTTGAATTTTACATAGTAATAAAATATACTAAATTTCAGATATCCTCATATTCCTCAACAGTTAGTAAAACAAAATATTTTTATGGAAGTAGCTATATGATAAAGATTTTTACACGTGTTCGTTCGTCTATCTGTCTGTCACAGTTATTTTTCTAAAACATGTGGGAACTTGAACATAAGATAGTTTTAAAACATATTAATCTTCATATATCTCCTCAGGTAATGAAATAAAAATATTTTAGTATAAATTATCAATAGGAATTAAATGAAGTTACACTATATATGAATATAGTTTTAAAAAACGAGTTACAAGAATGCCAAATCAATATTTTTCACAATTTTACACCAGATAGTTTAGAAAAAATTTATGTGAAAATCTTACATAATGATAAAAAATATTGGCATACATTTCAATAATTTACAAGGAAAAATGTAAATAATAGTTGGTAGTTATACTCAACAATGTTTATTTGAAAGCAGATGAATTAATATAGAATTTAAATTTCTTACATCGTTTGGGGATTCATTGAAATTAACAAATTATTAAATTACTTTTTTTTTAATTTAAAGCAATATTATTTAGAGATAATGTTCGAAATTTTCACCATTACCCTGCTTCTAAAAATTCTCAAGGTAAAATTAAAAAAGCAACCTCTGAGCCTAAACTCATACAACAATCATAGTGCGAGTTCTGTTATCCGACTAATTATAATATATATATATATATATATATATATATATATATATATATATATATATATACATACATACATACATATATGTATATGTGCCATTTTCAATAAAAACTAACTCGGTACGGTCATCTGAGTTAATACCGGCCCAAAATATTACGGAGCCTTTACCGTAAGGAGTGATTTCTTCAAAGCACACTTCTGCAAAGCGTTCTCCAGGTCTTCGTAAGACTCGCCGACGTCAATCCTTACTACTAATTGATATACGAGCTTCATCGGAGGATAAAACACTATTCCAGTCTTGTTGAGTCCATGACGAAAAATTTTGAGGGAATCTCAATCTGGCAACTCGATGCTCACGGATCAATGTAGGGCCCCGAGCTGCTACGGGTATTGACAGTCTGAAGTCTCCTTCTGCTTATAGGCTTATTCGTGTACCATACACATGACTGTCCATAGGCTTATTCGTGTACCTCCGACGTCCTCCAGGTTCTACTTGAGATCCACTTACGTAACTTGACGATTTCGTAGCTCTTGACTGACTATGAAGCGGTCGTCCCGTGGTTTAGTGCACCGTTTTCTTCCAAAACCGGGCCTTCTACTAACGGAGCCATTCTTGGTATCATTGCCAGGTACTTTGGATGGTGGAACGGCTCAGATTATACTGCTGAGACACATAACATTGGCTACAGCCTTCTTTAAGCAGCGCAATAATTTTACTAGCTTTTATCGTTATTTTCAACCATACTGAGAACAGCAAACAGAAATGAACTAATGCAGCAAACAGCAGAAATTTATTTAAAATTTATTCGTTAAAATAAAAAACGTCACAAATGAAAAAGAACTTAATAAGAGTTGGATTTCATTTACCGCCAAGAAATAAGTTTTTGTCAGTAAAATAAGTTTCATTCAAAAAGAATCAATTTCAAATTTAGAACGTTCGCTTTTAAGTGCCAGAATACACTATACCTGTCAGTGACAATTATATAATATATATATATATATATATATATATATATATATATATATATATATATATATATATGTATGTATAACAACAATTTGAATATTAAATTAAAGTAATTTAAGGGTTGAATTTAAGAATTACGTGACCTGTCAATCGATGGGCTTCTTATGGTTTGTAGTCGACGACATAATTTATAGTCGATATCTCTGTATGAACTCGGTGAAGTCATTTTTACAAATGATTATTAAGTTTATTGTTAAACCTATCAGTTGAAATCTTTTTTCTTAAGATTATAATAATCCCTGTTTCTCTAATTAACGAATACTGGTTTCGATGTGCACCGCGTCAAAGAGAAGTGGAGAGAAATCATTTGAATAAACCAAAAGGAAATGATACATATTAATTATAATATTTCAATATCTTGAAATTTTAAATAAAATATAACAGGAAAATAATTCCCCCTATGAAATTTAAATGCGGGTAGTAGAAATAGCAATTAATTGAGCCAAAAAATTGTATCATCTAGATTTTAATCTAATTAATACAGTTTTTAAATTATCGTTCTGGCCACATAAATTGATTTTCATATTTTATTTTATTTTTCAATATTGGGGCATAAATATTTTCAGTACATGAATTCCAAAAACAAAGTGAAAGGTAATTTAATTATTTTTGTTAATTTTTACCTTCTTTTTGTCATTCATCGCCTGATTTATTATCCTAATCCAGGCTCGAGGCTATCAAAAAGGATTTAAGCAAAATTCGTTTTTATGAATAGAGCTTGAAATTAATACATTTGTAATGTGAAGAGCTTTGGAGAGATTTTGTTTATTCTATTCTTGTAGTGAGGCGAACTCTTTTATTCCGGAAAATGAAAGGGTTCAGCTTTTTATATCGGAGTATTTTTATAATTCATAGGCCACCGCTTTCATAAGTAACACATGCGTGAAATTAAGACTGATAAACTATTATGCAGATTATTATTCGCCAGACATATCGCAAAACCGCATACCTTCATGAAATTAAACATGGGAAAATCAGAGGGCTTGTCAACGTATTTTAGTGTTAAAAACTAAAACGAAAAATATGGAAATATTTCTACGAAAACATTTTTCCGACAATTAATGTCTGACCAATCAAAATATAACGAAATCTGTTTTAAAATCTTCATAATGTTCAAGAAAAAATATTGAAATTAATAAAAATTATAAAGAAATAAAATAATAATATATGTGATTTAGTATCTGAGTGAAATCTGGGGACCTTACAGTTCCTGTAATAATAACAAATAGATATTTGAAATATTTACAGAAGTTTCTGATGCCTTTAGACATGGCGGTTAAGATGAAGTATCGAATGATAAAAAGGAAAAGGTTTCTATTCCAAAAAAAATACTGGAATTTATCAAGCCAAAGAATGGTAATGCAACAAATGTCATAACATGAAATTATTTCAATGTGCGTAGACTAGTGAACTTAGACGTACTGTCTGTTTCTGATGGAGAATACCCATTAAAGGATATTGAATTAGCTAATAAATGCTCTCTTTGTTTTAATGGTTTTAATGCACGATCTTGCAATAAACTATTAAAACAAAGAGAGCAGTCGGAGTGACTTTTGCGGTATTGAAAATATTTCCGGATTTTGTTCAAATCCGGAAATATTGTTATGTTCAAATTAATAAGCTATAATTGAAAAATACTATAACTAGCATACAAATTCACAGAGCAAGTAGGAGAAAATTCTTTAGGTTTTGGTCAGAGTGCAAAATTGTACATCGCAATAGCCACGGCATTCACAAATACATGGTGGTTTTAATGAGATAACTATGTGTTGAAAATAAGTTAAACCGTTTAATGTGCTACAAGTAATCTACAAAACGATCTATCAGGTATTACAATATTTAATATTGTATAAATTCACTTTCCTATTGAATAATTAGGAAAATACCATGTTGAATTTTATTTGAGTTTCATCTTAAAACTATTTTCAAAAAAAGTAATATTCAGTAATCTTTCATCGACTCGAACTGAGGAGAAACATAGTAGAAAATTTAGCATGTAATAAATATTTAACGGCTGTATATATTCAAATAGTGGGTATAAAAAATGTTCGAATAAGGAGGTACTAATAGTTGAAAATGTAGAAATGTCTTTTCGCTTCATATCGCTTCCAAAGGTAAGTAAAATACGGCTACTGAATAAAACACAATACTTGAAAAATACGGCTACTACCAGAGATTTTAGTAATTGATGTAAAATGAATTCACTACTCATCTGTATATGAGGGTGTACATATGTCTGAAAGAGAAAGAGAAGGATCGACTCAGCGCCGATTATTAAATTTACTACTGTATAACTAATGCAACATATGAAACGTTTTAGACTGAAAGAATAAACCAAAGAAACAATTAAACCGTAATTAATTTAATTGCTTTATTTTTTTCGCTATTCAACGCGAAGCTACGTTTATCAAATCATTGACAACGGTATCTTAAAAACAACGAAAATTCAATAACTAATTACCCACAATACATATAAATAATTTTGTCGATCTATATAATAAGAAAAACTTAATTATATTATTGTTAATAATTATTGAATGTATTAAAAACTAAAGCATACTAAAACTGTTTTATGCGAAAAATTCTCTCCACGCGAACAATGGAGTAAGCGGTCTAAAAATTTGAAAAGAGTTTGTAAATTTTTTATTCAACCTTGGAATTATCCATAGTTAGTCATATCACAGTATCAAATTATTCAACTCAACCCAAGAACTACAACCATTCCGCCAACAAACGGTTACGTAAGTCAGATCAGAACGACAACGATATACAAATGCATGCATTTAAAAATCGCATACGCAGACTAATCCACACCGTCGACATACTTTGGTCGTGCCGTGACCCCTCTCATCCCGCCTGCCTACTTCTTTATAAACACATGACTATTTAGAGCCAAATAATTATATAGTCGTCATTATGTCATAACGACTTAAGTATGACAGATTGGTAACAAATGTCCTTATCGTTCTAAAAGAAGATAAATCTTATTCATATTAGTCACGTGTATGTGGACTAGAATGCGACAGATATTGTTGGCGACCTTATTCATCCATAATTTCGAAACACTTTAAGGTATCAAGAAGAATACGTTTTCTTAAAACTCGTTCAGCCATTCTTTAGTTAAGTAGATGTACAATCATTCACGCACATCTACAACAATTTCAAAAAGGTTTTTTATAGGTAGGTTTGGTTTAGATAATATATATATATATATATATATATATATATATATATATATATATATATATAAATATAAGTCTAAATCAAATAAAAATCTTTTACGTCATTAAATGATGTTTTAGTATTTGGTAGAAAGATATTTTATCAAAAATAATTTTCATATAGGTCTTATGTATAAAATTATATTTCTTCAAATTTTCCTCTAATAATGATTGATCTCTTGTGTGGTTTAATATAAACAAAATAATTAAAAACAATATGCACAATAATTATTACAATCCATAATTTTACTGTAATATTAAAGTAAATAAAATATTACTTAATAATTTCAATTTATCTCTTGTTCCTTTTTAATATGGTACATAATTTTCAGAATTAAAATTACATATTGCTCGTTGTTGGCCTACAAAATAAATGAGCTTATAATCCAAAATATCTGTCAAAATATTGCTTACTTACATTTATAGCAGTAAAATGTTAAAACGAAACACAAGATATATGTTTGTTATTAATCACAACGTTGGATTATTATGCTAGAAGATTGTACAGGAGTCTAAATAACAGATTATCATAATTATTAGACAAAACTTTATAAAAGTAACTCCATAATTATAAATGTGTCGGCAATATATATCGCGGGTAATGTTATCAACATAATGATGTAAATATTGGAGGATTTAAGTTACCACTTAAATAGGAATATAATGTTATAATTCCAGAACTATGTTTTACTTTCTAATCATAAATTGATTAAAAATTCAAATGTCAATGTAATCCCTTTTTAACAGTTTCTTCGGATTTGATACTTTAAAAAGTTCTAACAGGTAAACATGTGAATCTAAGGGTAAATTATTTTTTGACATACATCCATGTACCTAAATTAAACAAATATCTCTAAAACATGTGAAATAAATAATTTTTGTAAAAATTATAAATCTTATGTCAGATATAAGATTTATAATTATTACAAAAATTGTTTATTATAGGCTATTTAAAAAATTTAATTTAGAATAAAGCAAATTCACCCATGACCAATTCAGAAATTTGTTTTCGGTTATTGAAAGACTTCTTCTTTGATGTCATTTTCTCTAGCATTTAACATTAATTGAAATGTGTATCTAAAGTAATGAAATTTAATGTCATAAATGCACCTCTAAACCAAAATTAAAATATAGCTTGGTGGAAAAATCGTAATGTAAGATACAGTAGCAAGTAACAATTCGTGGCCTGATCCATTGTCGAAGAACAGGATGGTTGTAAAATATTTTTATTTCTTTTAAACATCTGTTCCAAATGAGGGTATAAAATAGGAGAGTGAGTAAAAAAGTTCGCGGAATCAAGGAAATGCAAGGGGTGAAGGGTGCGTACTGATATATTCATAAAAAACGCTAACGGAAGAGTAATTATGAGTACGTCTACAAAGTTTCAGTTTAATTTTGTCATTATTCTCTAAGCTATCATCGATCAAGCGTATCATTCTGGGAGAAATCATCCACTGTGGAGGAAATCGAACATCGATCTGTCATCAATTTAAGAATAAAGCAAGGAAAACACTAGAGATCATAATGAATGAGACGTCATTGGTTTACTCTAACTTCAGTTACCGTAAATTCTTACCGTGTGTTAAGGGACAAAAATTGGATTCATTATTACGAGCCTAAATCTAAGCTGGATTGTATGCGGTGGCATAAAAAGGGTACCCCACCTTTAAGAAATGCAAGTTATTGCAATCGTTCAGAAAAGTCATAGTGATGGTTTTTTGCGACATAGAGGGTATCCTGCTCACTGACTTCAAACATAAAGCGGTTTCTACAACGGAAGAATACTACGCAGGTTTATTGGAGTGCATTAAAGGAGTATTGAATGAGAAGAGGCGAAGGAAACGTGTCCTGTTTTGTACGACAATGTACTTGTACACAAGAGCCATGATACGATAGCTGCTTTTCACAAGTACGCTTTCAAATATTGCAAACATTTGCAGCTCAAACTAAGTACCCCGGCGACTAATATTTGGCCCCAAAAATTAAAAAGGAATTTTATGGAAAAAAATCATGAATGATGAAGAGGTCAAGTCTACATCTATTTGGGCTTTATTTTAAAAGCAAAGAAAAAAATATATTTTATGTTAAAATTAATTAATCAACAGATCTGAGGAATGTGATAGATTTAAGGGAGAATATATTGAAAAAAAAGTAGCGACACGTTTGTTTTACTCTCTTTCCACCCCATCCCTTAACTTTTTGACCTCCCTCGTATTTTAGAATGACTATAAATAAAACAACAAATACAAATGTCTTCACCAAAAATATCAACAGTTATTCTTCGCAAGGCATAAATATATATACATATATATATATATATATATATATATATATATATATATATATATATATATATATATATATATATATATATATATATATATATATATATATATATATATATATATATATATATATATATATATATATATATATATATATATATATATATATATATGTTCACCTGTAGCGGTCATGTAAAACGGAAAGCTTATTTTATTCTTTGCTAGTTTGAAACCTGATGTTGATTTGAAAAATCAACATCATCATCAATTTCAAGAAATTATAGTTATTTCAAGTAAAGCTAGTAATTTCTCAACATTATAATTATGGTTATTGATAAATTTAAGGATGATTATCCTATACAATTTCCTTTAGGACAATTTTTGTAAAACGACTCTGCGGATGCTGCTTTACCCACATTACCAAATCATATAATGAACATCATGCTAAAATCTAATAAATAAATCACTAGAAATATAATCATATTTATTCTGTTAGAAAAGTAATCCTTAAAACATATTATTAATAAATTCTGCGTACGTCTGAAACATTGTTCGCCTTCTATCAAAAATATACTGTTTATATAAAAATGAAATGATATGATATCCCTTGAAAAATGCAAGCAAACAAAATATCTAGGGCAGTCTTCTTTACTTGCCTCAATAAAAATAGCCTATCACAATGAATTAACGACTCGGCCTCTTAAGACAAATATTCAATACTTTTATACAACTCACGATACGACAGTGGATTACGTAAGACCTCGGCCGATAAACGTAAAGATGTTATGAAAACGTCATATATAAGCATAATTCTACGAGATAGAATGATAATAAATCAAAAGCTTTCAGAATAATTAATCTGCGAGGATAATGTTTTCAGAGGTGTTAAGGAGCTGCATTATCAAGTTAAACTAAATTTTAAATCAGCGGTATATCCATATGGTACTGATAAAAATGAGTAAGTTTCCATGTTTGTTACCTAATAACTCACAACTACTTTACCAATTACTACTGAATTATTCGCAATTATAAACCATATTCTCGAAAAGCATGTAGAAATATTATGTTTGAAAATTGAATATTTTTTCTTTGGAAATACTTCTTTTCTTTTTTCATTTTGCCAACTGGCATTGATGTGCCTTTAAATATTTAAAAAAAAGGGTTTTCCTAGGTATTTTTTGATGAAAACCACATTTATTTCAATTAATTTGTCAAACATTTCGAATAAAATAATTATATCTATTAGGGTAAATAAATAAGTAGTCAAAAGTTAGTCAGCATACACGAGTTAGAAGTCTTTTTAATTTTCTTCAAAGTAAAATAAATATTTTTTTTTTCATCTTCAGATGACCACCATACATAACATTTTATTTGTAGCAGTCGAAGCCCCCATTAATAACTAATCGACAATAAATACGTATTTTTTAATAACCACTACTTTATGCCACCATGTTTTCCGTCGATATGAAATACAATAAACAAATGGATGTACAAATAGTAACTAACGTATTACGGAAATGTAAATACAAGTGAGAGAAAATATAATAATATACATTATATACGCATTCTCAAAATTTGTGTAAAAAAGTGAAAGAATTTTCCGCATGAAAATGAATTTTCATTGGTTAAGTGAACATTTTAATTGTGACATTCGGCATTTGAGATTACAAATAAAGTGGAAGTGGTCTACGAACTGCACAGTTATATACCTGAATGGCAGGTCAAAGTGTACTAGTATTAAACATTTTTTTTTCGAGAAAATCATAGTTCGTAATAAATAGTAAAAAGAGTTCTATAAATTCTATGAGCATATCCATTTTTCAACATAATAGGGATTTCTAGTTCCAATTATATCAAAAGTATAGAATAGTGTTAAATAAAAACGGAAACGGAGTTATTGTAATTATATTATCGAATATTTCTGATGTGCAAGCAACAACGCTTTTTAAATCGATCAAAGGACATTCAGTAAGTTATGGTTTTTAAACAGGTTTTATGTACCGAATATTTCTTCAATTATTAAATGCCTTTTTATCATCCTAATATTTCTTTGAATGTTATATCGTTCACACATTTAAATCTTTGTTACTATACTACTACTAATTTCCCAATCTCCTTTTTCCAGTCGTCTTCCATATATTTCAGAATATGTCATTCTGGTTCCGATACCAAAATGATGATTGGCTCGAGAGTTCAAAACGTATATGTAAATCCCTCCATCTTAATAGAAAATTCACACCGCAGACAAAAACTACTCTAAAATATCATGTAACATTGCATTGTTTTATCAAAAATGAGCATATATTTGTTAGTTTATTTACACAAAACGAATAAATGGATTTTGATAAGTGTTCAGGAGAGAGTGTAATCTATAAAGTACTTGCAATAAAACTAAGAAGGTAATAGTCAGTTACACAACGTCTACGTTTAGTACAGAATCTGTTTTGGTACTCTAATAAAACTGAATGAAGCTATTTATATTTTAAGTGTGATATGTTAATTACTTTTATTTAAGTAAAGAATTTGAAGATAACTTATTTACTGTATTCTCAATACTTTCTTTATTTATTATATGCTTTAGTCGAATACGTTATATGGCTCAAACTTGTAATTTACAAATATTCCGTAACTTGAAAATTTGTAAATGAAAAATCTGTAATAATTGGCCTACTTAACTCTATTTTAACAGTCTTTACAATTTTTTCGTACATTTGTTTGACATTTTTGAATGCTTCCTTTGTAAATGTTATTACACATAATAAGCACGTTATAAAAATATTTTGTATCCTAAATACTTTAGAAAATTCATAGGCTGTATGATGGCGAAAATTTATTCATGACTGGATAAAATATTTCTGTGAGAAACCTTGAAAAGCAAATAAAGAAAAGTTTCCTCTTTATAAAATTAGTATAACTGTAAGCTTTTCACCCAACAAAAACGAGTTCCTAAATCAAATAACTATTATTAAATCGATATAGCTTTCCAATTAAGTTAAACTCAAAACAACAAATACTATAATTACTCGCAATTAATTATTTTTATATAAACCTTGAGAGTAACTTTATATATTTCCGAGTGGGACCAGAATGCTATTAAGTTCAACGTTATTTTGAAAATATTCCTTAGCGCCGCTGCTGCTGTATAAATCAGTTTGCACTATAGTAAGTAATCATTTTTTTGCAGCAGACAGCGCATTCTTAAGGCGAGCACGGAATAGTCTTTTACCTTCATAATGAAATTCACTGTTGTTTATTTTTTGAGTATTTATGTGTGCGTTTTTGGAAAAAGTAAAATATAATAAACCAAAATATCACAATTCGTTTCACTTGGTAATTTTAAGTTAATAACTAATATTATAACCGTAAGAGTTTCGATGGATATTTTTTTTGAAAGCATAATTTGATTGAATTGAGCCAATGAATAAAGTTTATACAAGAAATACCTAAAATATTGTCCTATCTTTTAGTAATACATCACATTCAACCATTTTTTAAAATTATACGTTAATCGATTTGTTATTTAAGGTTTTTAATGTAAAAATATCTAATTTCTAAAAAATTATCAGTTTGATGAAAAAATCATCACAAAAAACTATAATCCTAATTCGATTTTACCATATATGAATCTTAGAAACAAAAAAAACTTTAGGTTAATGTGAAAATTGTGAGATTTAAAATGTTTTTTTATTAAATAAAACGAAATTTACCAATGGAAAAACCATAAATCATAGGTGGGTCGCATAAATCTTCCGTCTGTTGTACTCTTACGGAATTTCTCTAAATATTTTTTTATATTTAATCCCCATATTGGTCGGATGTATATAACCAAGAATTTTAAATGAAGACCAAGAAGTAAGAATCGTAAAGAACATTATCCGTACCTGAATATAATTGCCATTGCAGGGTAACGTACTACCATAGATTAAACAAAGAAACGTGTTTAAATCTTATTTCCATATAAAACGTTATTACAAAGATTTCGTTCATACACCCGATCTGTTATTATATAGATGTACCATAAAATACAAAATTTGTAAAAAAAGTGTCAATTACAAATTATTATCACCTCATCATCTTACACTAATTAAATGTCTTTTAAGAAGGAGATCTAAAAATTTAATTACCCATCAAACCAATTCCATATGTAATAATATAAAAAATGAAAACATTAATAAGTGCACATTCATTAAAATTATTGATGTATATCAAAATAAATAAAAATAACGCAAACATTCTTCAATTTTGCGCTTCGTGATTAACGTTCAGTTTTTAAAGTGAAATCAGTTTGGGCAGGTCATGGGTACGCCAATTTAAAGTATATTGAAAAATTAACAGGCACTTCAGTTAACAGGAAAAACATTTATTTGTAACAAATTAAATTGTATACTTGAAATTTTGGCTACAATATTACTGGCCAATAAATCAATAAATTTAAGTTAGATTATGAAGTTTAAATAAGATGGTGCAAATACAAATATAATGTTTTTGCCTAATTAGGAAAAAGCGAACACAGTGTAAAATATAAACAGTAGTATATGGAAAGTCTGTCACGACTTGTATAAAAACTTTCTTAAGATCTTAATCGTAATTACGGTATACAATTTAAGAATTTTTGAAAATAAACCTACAAATTTTGTGGTAAAAAATTATCCAACAGAAAACCTGCAAATTTTATAGGGAGAATTCGGCATAAAATGATTTACCTAACTGATACGAAACTACTGTAGTATTTAAATGAAAGGAAAGCTTAATGTACCAGGTGCATTTTAGAAATGTGCCGAACAAAAAAGGGATTATGATTACAAAAAGTGGAGTTTTTGCCAGGGCCAAGTTTGAACATAAAGATCTTATCTTAAAATTCTTATTTCTTAAGCAGGTTTGTGAAAATAACTTTTGTCACGTTTTTACTACTATTGCTGGATTTTATTTAATTATTATTTACTACTATTTTTATCTCACAAATAGAGTCCAAACAATAATGATTTCTTGTTTCTACTAAATAACCGTAATGGCAAATGGTTACAGAGAGAAAGGAAATAAGCCATTTAATTTTTGAAGCCTTTTTTTAGTAATGTTAAGAAGGATTGGTTTGGAAAAATTTTAAAAGTGACATTTCGGATCAATTATTTTATAATTTCAAAACTTAGAGGTTTTTAGAAAAATCAAACCATTTTAAACAATTTTTTGTGTTAAGAATCGGTTTCCTATTTAATATATTTCTTCTATCGCAGAATATCAAAGAGATATTTTATTGCTTGTATTATTTCTTGTATAAATCAATAAAAATCGTAATAATATATTAATACAAACGTGATCAACCGTGAATATGGTAACTTCAAGTACAATTTTATGTCTTTTTGACGCCATATGTGTTTTGATTATATTAAAGTGAAGACATTCTTTAGAGAATACTGGATTTGATAAATTATAATTATTTATATATCAGACTGGGAAATTTTTTTTAATTTGATGTCGATTGAAAATATTATTTTAAATTTGTTGCCACATACGAGGTTGTACTTTTAAAATACAAACATTTGGACATATTATTATGTTTATTTAATATGTATAGATCGTTGCGATGTTGAAGTTATTGATATTATCGTTTAAGTTAACATTTCATTTTACATAATTGATACATTAGTTCCGAGATAACAGATCTAGATAAATGTACACCACGCTTTATAGAAACGCCTTGTTACTTGCAAAAATATATGAAATATTCATTTCATTTAAATTCCACTTCAAAAAAGGATAGAACTACATCAAATATATTTCAGTATACGAACACCTAAAATATGTTAATGAATTTTAATTTAACAGCCTTAGCCTTTACCATGGAATTATATAACCAAGAATGCGAGCGACTCTCTTAAAACCATTTATTAAGTGCATTCGTTTTAAAAATATTGGCAAATTGATTAATGATCCGGTCTACATCGTCGTTATAGAGCAGAAGGTCTTTTGGGGTCGACCTCGGGCGTAGAGCCGAATTTTCGTAAGAACATCCGATCATCAATATTTATATTCTGACGGGTATAATAAGCGTTTAGGAATAATTTGCTATCTAAATTTTGGAGCCATTTCAATTAAAAAAAAATACGCATTTCTTTAAATTTATATTTGGTGACATTGGTGCTCTCTCAAAATATTATCCATCCAGTTTCGTTCTTAGGTATGTCTATCAGTATGTTATAGAAAATATACTCTAGATACAACAAGATTTAAATTTTACGATATAAACAAAACATTAGTCAGAGGAGAAAGTCTTAACGTAAGGTGTCGAAAAATGATAAAGCGTGTAAATAACAGGCATAAAGTTAAAGAAAGTTAATTTTATTACTGTTATTTAATCAAAAGTCCACAAAATTATAGTTTTCTTCGTTAATAAAAAATATATCATCGGGAGGAAGTGGTACTTAGAGCCATATTACAATTTTTATTCGTTTTAAAATAATAATAAAATTAGTAACGCATTTCGCAATTTTCAAATATTCTATATAAAATTAAGTTTTTTTCAAAAAATAATGACAAATTACAGTTTAAAAACATAATTTTTAATACATAGTTAAAAAATAAATGATGTGCACAAATGTTATCTGCATTGTATTAAATATAAAGGATACTTAAAATAGTTGTGACATAATTTCCAAAATGTTTTGTCAACATTTGTTAATGTTATTTCATGTGTTAACTACAATCCTGGACCAAAGTTTAGATTAACGAGAAAAATGTGTAAGTAAAAATAAAATTATTATCAAGCGCAATCATAGCGCCACATTTATTAAACAAAACATTTCTTTTGAAGCCGACCTTTGTTATTTGCATACACTTTACGAAATTTATAAACACGCCTTATCGAAAAGAAGCAGGCGACGACAAAACGCCCTCCGACCCCCAAAAAAAAGCAAATACAAAAGAATACTATTGATCACGGATCCATTCCACAATCACGGGTCCATTACCGCATCCTGACAATAACGTGAAAGGTTTCGGGACGATTTTGTTATCAATATTCCTCATGAAAATTGAAAACGAATAAAAAAATCGGCTTGTTAGGTCCGTATAGATCTTGATATAATTTAATATTCACATAAGAGTGAAAAATGGTTTTTGTGATTTAGTGCGTGCACGAGGCAATGAGTGCGGGTTTGAATCTGATCCTGAAATTATTTTCTTTTATTGTGATAACTTTATGATACTTTTTCTATGGTACGAAGTTGAAATGTACGGCGACATAAAATTACAAGTCGAAATAATGGAATTATATATGATAGATATAAATTCATCTCAATATTTTATACTGATTAATGTACTTTAATCCTACTTCAATTACTCCTACTACAACACAACCTGTTTCAATTCGTTACAATAATACTTATTTAATTTTGTATTTTTTCACCTTCTCTAATCAAATTTATTTATTAAACTAGCAACTTCCCCCGCATTTCACGTGAATAAAGCTGCGTTGTAAGTTTTTAAATCTTCAAATTTACTTCTATTGATTTTTTTTTAATTTCCTGAATTCATGATGATGCTCTAGTAGTTTAGATATAAATATAAATGCGTTATTTATATAAAAATATCTATGGAAATAAAACAAATACCACCTTCAAAGTGAAAATTATAAAATTGCACATTAATGCCGAAAAGAACGGTCATCATTATCTATAAGTTAGGTACTGAATAAAGCAGTAGATTAATTGAGCAACAAACGTGATGTGACAGATTTTAATACACCTTTGAAGTATAGAACTACGGTTTCATTAAAACTCGACCAAAAGTTTTTGCATAGTGCGCGCAAAACAGCAAGTATTGACCTTTAACTAGTATCCGCTTTGCAAACAATGAGTTGTTGTAAACAAGCATTTTATTATCAAACTAATTCTGTTATATATTATTTTTAACTTTCTTCTAGAACGTTATCAATGGAATCAAATAAATCCATATTTTTCTTATTTCTCTTGGACTTAAAGTTACTGCTCTGTCCATTTAAATATAGCTTATGAGTATCGAGAATAAGAAATAATTACATTAGTGAAAATTTTATCAAATTATGGCCAAAAATCAAAGCCTTTTCATACATAATGTAGATAGCAGAAACATGATGCCAAAAGTTCTGTATCTGTCTGCTTACGTAAATTTAGTTAGAAAAAAATTTTCTCATGCATTTCAAAGTGCGAATGGCAAATCGAATATTGAAATGATTTTCCGTAATTTTCACAAAACTATATTGGTTTATGATTATTGATCCGCGTTGTGTTGCAACGTATTATTAAACAGCTTTGGTAAGGTCTCTTCACCTTTCCATTCTTAGGTTTCTTACTAGGTCATATACTAGGTACGAATGGAGAATCATACCAGGCGATATTTTGATGAGTGACCAAATTTCAAGGAGTGATTACGAAATTCACACAATGAAAAAAAAATAAAGAACAATTTTTTTTGGCTTTTCCTAACATTCTCGCCGTTTATTTAAGCGGGAATGATAGAAAAACTTTCAAAAATTGGGTTTTTAATTTTTTTTTCTTTATCCGATATAGTTACTGTTTCTTAATAATTCTTTGAAATTTGGTCAATCATCAAAATCGTAGACCTGACTTATTATATTTTCCGTATTCCAGGTTTTATGACAGTAAATTAATAAATGAGTTAATAAACAAAAAAAACTAAAATGAAAAATCCTAAAATGATATTGATGAAATTAGGGTTCCGTACACATTTAGGCATTTACAAAAATTTAATTGTATGTATTCCTATTTACCTCGTCACAAAATTTAATTTTTTTTAAATTAATCTATATTGCCTACTATATTTTTTACAGGCGCATATTAAAAAAATGCCTGTTATATAACTTGACCTTTTTTTCAAATTAACCGTTTTTGCCTTACTTTTGTTGGAAGACATCATCTGTTGCCAAATTTTATGATTCTAGTTCATCGGGAAGTACTCTACATGTTTTGATTAAAATAACAAGTTTGAAAAAAAATGCAATATCGTGGAAATCAAATCCATATAGATGTACGACTAACAAATTGTGATGAATGGTATTTCAAGACAAAACAAATATAAATATTCAAATCTAGGTCTAATAGAATTGTCCATAACTTCTATTGGGGCTATTATATGCATTACAAAATTACATATTTTCTAAATTAATGTCTAAAATGGCAAAAGTGTTCAAATATAAAATAGTGAGATTAATAAATTACTCTTTGTATTTATAAGTGAACACTCGTATGGAACACCGAAATAGTAAAAATTTAATAATTATTTTGCTAATTCAGATCGACAAGAATCTTAGTACCAGGTTACTTGTTAAGAATCAGATATCAAAAAGTAGGGCGTACATATTGAACATATGTAAATACACTCAACGTTCAGCCCTATCAATCCAACCATCTGTTTGTTTATGAGTATGTTTTTTGTGTTCGATTCACTTAGGAAAACTGAATAAATTTAGAAAAAAGTTCAACTATTATTGTTTTTGGGGTCTTGCAAAAAACAGAAATATCTTTACATGGCATGAATAAAATTAAAACTAATAATAAGCCCTCTGACGACAATAACACATTAGTTTACTACATACCTTCTTCCATTGACCGCTGTCACTATCAATTGAGTAGATAAAGTAATTAACGCGAGCGAAGACGCGGAGAAGAATCTAATTAAAACATATTTATGCAACTTTAAATGGAAGAATACGCGTCATTGAATTGTTTAATTTTCAGTTTCCCATGAGCCCCGCTTACACCGCTCCAGAGGATGCTGTATTACAATAGAAATATATGTATAAATAACCAAACTGTAAATTAGACGTATGAGTTTTTAACGAAAGCCAACATACTACACGAATAACGAGATTTTCCTATTTGCTCGCACGTACTCTATTTGGTTGACAGAATTTAAGAGACTTAACTGTACATTATTTACCCTTGCTCAGCCTATTAAGGAGGCCTTACTTACGACTCAACTTTTTTCTTTACTTTTCCTTATTTTGTTACATTTCACATGGAAAGAATACACGTTTTTTTCCCGAATTAATACGTGAATGAAATATATTAACATAGATTCATAATTACAATTTTTTAGATGTATACTAGTTGTGTACATCAGTACTTAATGTCTAACCGTACTAGGGCAAACAAAAACGATGACATATCATCCCGAACCAACCTATTTTCCTTCTGACAATATATTTGTTGACATATTACGTACGCAAATATATTCTTATGTCTATTAATCTTATATGTATTTAGTCGTAATCCGACCTTCTGAACAATATTTTAAATTATTTTATGAAATCACATTTAACAATTGCTATAAGTCACTGATTATCTAATAATTACTAGTAGTAGTTTTTTACAAATATTTTTATAGTAATTAGGTTCATTCCGTTGTCAATATATAATATTGATATTTTAAGGATCACTACTTAACACCAATATACAGGATATTAAGCTCTACAAAATTAACTCAATCTCTTGGTATTTTGATTACTCTAACATAGCCTCTAATATGTTTATACAGAAATGGTATTGCTCATAGTATTTTTTCATCTGTAATATACATAGAGAAAACTGATTAATCTGTATTTCATTGTTTGAACTCGTGATAAGGATTTCCATATTTGAATGTAAGAGTAGCATTACTTTCATGAAAATAATAAATCGTATTCAATATTCCCACCATTGAAAATATTAAATCTTTTGTACTTTTCTTTACTTAGTATCTTACAACGGAGTTTATTCTTGTCCCTTCATTTTTGTGCCCACGTTCAATTAGAAATCATCACCCGGCTATGTCCAAGGCGGGTATAAGTTTCACGCAGTTTACTTTTACTATTGCGGCTCTCCGTTGGTTACTTCAATATTTTGTCTAAAGTGGCTGATGTCCGATGCACTCCAAATAAATCAAAATCCTCCTTCAGCAATATTCCAAAGATTGAAATAAATTAATAAATTTTGCATTAGGTAGAAATGAACTTAAACCGATGTAAAAAAAAACAAACTAAACCTAAACTACTATGTACACGTCGCCTTTAAAAATCTACCATAAATAATATAACAGTTGGATTTAAATTAGTCCTATATTTCACAAACATAAGTCTACAGCTTTACACATAGCAGAGTGAATATTTTAAAACTTCTTTTTTATTATCTTTCTTTACATTAACTTTCTTGTAGAACGGATCGTTGCCTCCACCTCTATAAATCAATTTAGTCGCAACATTTTAGAGCAATATTTTCTTTTCAACAGATATCGCATTTTTTAAATGCTTAATACGGAGTAACCATGCAACGTTTTGTGTTGTTTCAAGACAATATTTACTGTAATCTATTGTTGGAATATATTTAACTGAAATATTTTGACTATCTGAGAACTTCCAAAACCGACGTCAGTTTAACATGGACTTTAAAAGAGACAGATTCAAATATTATCGTCCGTTTAACAAACATAAGTACAGGTAATTTCCAATTTTGCACGAATATATGAACATGTAACTTAAGATTGCTTCATGCTTTATAATAGGCATTTCGGGAAGTAATTCTCCTCTGCTTTGACGGGAATCATTTGGTCTTGATCTTTTTGTCATTCCTCTCTTATAAAAATATCTAGTATAAACCTATCCATACGATAAAAATATTTCTGAAAGAATAGGGGAACGTATTGTTTGGGATATTTTGAATCAAAAATGTCTTTTTTAGAACTTTTATTACTTGAATGTTTATTTATCTGAATAATATGCAAAAACTAATGAACTTATTAAAATAAAACTTACCCTCGATTACTTTTGGTCGTTTCAAATATTACCTTATGATTATTACGTCCATCTAAACCGATTCGAATAAATTAAATCTACTGGTATAACGTGTAATGTATAAATAAACATTTTAAATATTTTTTATTAAATGCTTTTTAAAAAACTTGATAAAAATTATTGATCCTCAAATAGTAAAACCAAACACACGAGGATGAAACTTATGAATAGAAATTTATAAACCGATTACAGCAATTCAGCTTAAAGTGTAGGCTAAGGTATATATTTATTTTCATTCTAATGTAAAAAAAATTTTGATGTGAAAGAAATGTTAATGCAAAAAATCCAACCTACAAAAAATTCAATATATGTGAACGAAATCGCGACCAAAAGTTTGTCCTAAAATAATTATTTTGACACCTCCTCTATCTTGAGTTCAATGACGCCATATGCTTCTGGCTGTTACGTGTTAATTCACCCGCTTAGAGAGCATAAGAATAACCTCTTCTATTTGCAACTGTGTGTCGTGTATTTACATTAACGTTTTTTTGTAAGACGCACTCAGTCTTGATTTTTTTTCTGCACCATTGACCACATTAGTACTTAAGCTTTAACTCAAAATAGCTTTTGGGACACTCTGTTCTTTACCAATATGATCCTAGTCATAAAAACGAACATAAAATTTTATTTTTAATGCATATTAGAGAATTATTCTAAATGAAAATGAACTTGACGACATTAATTTAAATGAAATTGTTTTCTTTTGCAAGAAAGACCAATCTGTTTTGCTGCGCAAAAACTAAATTTCATTTTAAATCAAATTATGAAATGATCGATTAATCGATTTAAATCCTAAATTATTCGCAACAATTTCGAAAGATGGTAACGAGAATAAACCAATTAGACTAGGAATAATATAATCTATGTTCAAATCTAAAACTGTACGCGAATGTAACGAAGCATCGCACTTTTATCAATAAAACGCTCCGAGTCAGATATAATTTTCAAATATCATCAAATATATATAATCAAATATAATTTTTTTAGTCTAATACAATACGAGCATTTCACCTAAAAATAAACTCACAAATATATTGACTTTTTTTTACGTATTTTACGTAAAGCATTGTTTTATCAAGTTGCTATGGATTCACTTAAGCATTTCAAATTCAAAGCATATTTGAAAAACAAAAATTATGGACGAGTACTTGCTACACTATAAATTTTTTGAAGTAAAAATTACTTTAGCGACTGTGCAGTAAACGAAACTGTGCAGTCACGCTCGGCGTTACGTTCAGGTCGGTGACGCGTTAAGTTTAGGTTGGTAATGCGTTACGTTCGAGTTAGGGATGCTGAATCGGGTAAACTAAACTCGTTTTGACATCGGCCAAGTGATATGCTTTTTAGATTCACTATGCGCACTTCTAACGTATCAAGTGAACTACTTTTTGAAGTGCACCATGCACAATTTATTGAAATGTATTAATTAAACTTGACTCTAAAATATTTATAACATATTTCAATTTCCAACATCCTATCGTTTCCTTTATACGGGTAAACTCAACTCGCCATCAGCCAAGTGAAATTCAAGAAATACGTTAAAATAAAGTTAGTAGTGTAGCGTGTTTCATACGACTCAATCATTTTATTTTACAAAAGAATTTAGAATCTAAATTAGTATTAAATTAAAATTATCTAACGAAGTTTAACTAATTAACAATATTGTATTTGAAAATTATAACCTAAAGAATAAGTATTTTCATTATGTAAGAAAATTTGCAATCTTTGTAATTTGTTTTATTTCTCTAATGCAATTACTTTTGGAGATGGAAGCGAGAGAAAATAGCATTCCTATCTGATGTCGGGAAAGACATAATCTTACGACAAAAAATTTTGGTTCACGTCACTTTTTACAATTCTCCTGTAATTTACTGCAACCGGTAACTTTATGAAGAGCATTATACATGATTTGGAGTTCCGCACGCTAGCAGATATACAATTATATTAAAGATGTAAAATATATAAACCCCTAAAAGTAACTACGCATTCTACTAAGATACCTCAAAAGTTGTAAAATATCTGCATGTTGGCGAAGATATATCATAACGTGTGAAGTTAGTTTTTTATCCTTTTAATATAGTTTATATCCCATAAAATTCATCGCATAGTAATATTCCATAGAATTTTTTCGTCAGCTTAAAAATTTCCGAAGTATATGAAAAGTATATGTTTTTTTAGAAGTTTGGTTATTAAGACTAATAATAAAAAGCAAAAGCAAAATTTTGATTAATCCCACGACAGATGTAAAAGTTTTAATAGAAAAAGTATAAAACAACAAGCGAAATTACTAATTTCGAAAAAAACTCACGAAGCTTGTAATTGTTGTAATGGAAAAAGGATTAAATTATTTTTTTGAAAACCCTTCGAATAGGTTCTCACTATTGATATAATTACATACCCAAGAAAATCTGTCGGGGCTGCCATGCTCAGCATATGCGTAAAATTTTTCTGTTTTATAAGTTCATGGCTAATTGAAATTCTCTTAGGTGCGCAAATAGCTTTTCTACGCTTCTACAATGTAATTCATTTTTGCAATTGTAATTGAAAATGTATCTGATAGGAAACGGAAATGGCAATGGCATCCTCGACGGATTTTGTTGCGTTTGTTTTTGTATTAATAGGTTCTTACTTTCTTTTAGTCGGGGGAAACCCCCCGTTTCCAAAACAATTGTTTAATCGTTTTTCAATTACAACGTCTACATCCATCGTGGGTTTTTCAATAGTTTTAATTTTGTCTTTTATCTAATAAAACAATAAAACACGCACACTGTTTATTATAAATTTGCTGCTTATTATAAAATTTACTAAATATCCAACCTGAAGATGTTGTAATACAACGAAATCTAGGTCGTGGTAAAGAACTTAAAGAAAGTAGAAATAATACTGCATCACGTAGTTTCATTTAATTGTGTATAAAATTTATGTAATTCTATAAGTTGGTTTTTTGTCCATATTTCCACTGCCAATAAATAAAAAAATATTTTTTTAAATTTTTCTCGGTCAAAAATAAGTCGTGAACATATTTTATTTTCTTTAATCCAGTATATTTAAATAAAGAAAGGTCACTCTTGGCACATCCCCTAACGTATTTAAATCTTAGCTTTTATAGCTACATTTCTATATATTAACCAAACCATATATACGTGTATATATATATATATATATATATATATATATATATAAAAGTTCAGATAAATATTTAGTACCTAGCCGCAAAAATATAACGATACATTAATAATTATTCATATCCTTTGACATAATTAACGAAGTAATTTTTTAAAAAAACTTTAAATAATTATTTTTTGCAAAAGATAATTATTCAATACGTGAATTCACGTTCGACCAATACGCACTATGTCCGACATAAACAACTATCATAGTAAAAGTTCGAATACCACCGACTCCGAAGTATGACATGATTAATTTTATAAGCGACCCTAGTTTCCGTCTCTTTGGAGGTGACATGAAATGTCATCTGAAATTTTTTTTAAGATTTTTACTTTCGTGGTTTTTTGGTATATTAACAAAAATATACGCGACAAAGAAATATATCTAAAGAAATATTCCTCTTTTCTCAAAAGTTAGAAATCAAAGAAATTTTAAATTATTAAAGTAATCAAATGACTGTTTGAAGATTATAGGAAAAACAAAACGGTATACTGGAAACTGTGAATTTACAAAAGAAATTACTGCAAAAATACGGAAAGAGTTAGTTAATTGCCTGTTGACGAGAGCAGCCTAATTAAGGTAATACTACTTGGCTGGAACTACGGAACACTAGCACTAAAATAAGATTTAAGAAATAGTTTGTTAATAAATTACTTAGTCATTTCTGAATATTTTTTTTATAGAATGATCAAAACACATTTGATAAATACACAAGAACACGAACATAAACAATTGTCAGTTACTCGTATATTGTAAAATATATTTAAAATAAGTAACTGTGTTAAATTTACATCTTGGAGGCGGATTTATTTAAACGAACAAATATTCGTCACTAACGTATCATTCGCAATATACATGACGTATCTTAACGAGATAATGTTAACCAAACCCTAATCCCATTCTGCTTATGAATGAGTCATCTTCTAAAAATTTACTGTCCTACAATGGACCTCCCAATTTTGATTTTCATCGAGCATCCGATTCTTGATGCGCTAGTGCGGCTTGCATTTAATCGGTTTTTACCAATTACTGAAAAGTACATTTCAATATGCAATGAAAGTGTATAAACTTCTCATGAAATGACTAACTTTTTCATCATAAAATGGTCGTATACATTACGGGTTGGGGATAGGACTTGAGCAAATGTACTTGAGCAATTTTGATTTAAAGTTTCATGTAAAAGAAAAAAACATTCCTAAAATTTTAAAATCAACGCTTAGTATAACACATCAATTCTAGGATTATAAGCTTTTAAAATTAAATCTATAAGTATTACAAGACAACCATATTATTGATAATTTCGATCGGTAAGTTAAAAATAATTTTACATATTATCCCAAATTAATACGTTGCTACCAGAATCATCGATGATAACCCTATTTACTCCTTCAATTTCGACGGCACATCATAATGAATAATTAACATGAGCACTCTAGTGATATGTTGTTATTCATCGTAGGGGCACTGACATACGTAACGCTAAGAGATGATTTAATAACAAGATAGGCAATCCTAATTACCTAAGCAAATAACAAACTCGATTGACAAAGGGTTAATCATAATAAATATTTCTTGAGCGAAATGGTCAAAATATGTGTAGATAAATTAGATTTCAACTTTTGACTATAACCTTTTAATAATAACAGTTTAATTACTTTCATATTTCCAAACGCAACTCAAGAACCTTTGAGTTGAATGATAATTCTAAGAAATATTTTTTCTCAGTTAAATTTTTAATTAAACCCATTAGCAACTAGCCGTAAAAGTATGCAACTGCTATATTCGTCTGCGTTTTTCGATTTATTGCCCACTACAATAGGATTCATTTTCTTTTAATTTTTTGTTGAATTAAACGATTTCTGAGCAAACCACCTGCAATAATGCAACATAATAAATAACAAACAATTCCCACGAAACTTCTTTCTTTTCTTAAGGAACAAAATACAAGAACAACACAACCAACAGTCGGATTATAAATTAAATTATATATTTAAAGTAACGACTACAGCATTAATGACTAAAAATCTAATAAATTAAAATTAAATTCTACCATGTATAAGAGATGGTGCAAATTTAAAATGTTGTTCCTAATTAGGAAAAAGCAGGAATATGTACGAGCCCCGTTATGAACCTTTATAAACACTTTTATAACTTCTTAACCGTAATTACAGAAATTAGTAAATTTTAAGAATTTCTAAAAATAAACCTACCACAAAATGGATTACCCGCCTACTTTACCGAAACACGGTCTTTAGTTAATTTCATATTAGCCGGGTGCGAACCACAGATTGCGGGTAATAAAATTGACCGCAGGGCTCGCTGTAGCAGAAATGGAAATGTAAAAATGTTCCTTTTAAATATTGTCATAGGTAATATAATTTAGTTAATATGGTCACGTTTACTTTTGGAACCAGTGCAGAATAGCAAAACTGAAAATTTCACCGATGTTTTAATGAAAGGATATACATACAAAATTTTTAATTAAAAAAATAATTATCGGTCGCGATAATTTTATCATGAAACATTTTCGGTTAAAAAATTACTCCTACTAACACAACCACTTTTCGTATCGCATACTTTTTCCAATATCTTCACAATAAAATTTTAATTAGATATTATATATTTTGATAAACATTGAAATATGAATGGTGATAAAAAAGAAATAGTAAATTAGTAGTTAATATTAAAAAACATATTCAAATCTACTAATCTTGAAAATTTATCATTTAATATTTTGTTTACGGCTTTTTTTATTCGAAATATGATACGATAATTATTGTGTACTAAATGGTAAAAATACTTCAAGAAAAATAAATTTTAACTTTACAGATTTCCAATATTCAAGTGGAAATTATATGAAAAAAGTAAATAGATAGCTGTAACAAAACGCATTTCCAAAATATCACACGGTAGTTATTTTGTACTAAATTGTAAAAATATTTTAAGAAATAACGAATTTTACAGATTTTTAATATTGAGATGGGAATTAGCTGCTATAAAATGCATCTTTCGACATTGCTTATGATTGAAATGTTATATTTTTGAAAACAATTTTACACATTTTGTTGAACTGAAAACAATTGATATTGTATATTCCGAGTACGAACAACTAAAATCATGTTATTATTAGTTATTTAAAGCATTTCTTTAAATATTTTTATCTATATTACAATAAATAATGAGAAGCTATTTTAATAACGACTTAATAAATGGGGAGTGTTTTCGAAATGTACGGGGCAATAAAAGGGGTCATGACTTCACAGAAGGCAGTTATTGTCAGGGTAAAACTTGAACGATAAGTTTGTATCTAATATTTCTTATTTTTGAACTGGTTTTTGATAACTATTATTGGGTGTCAGGTGTTCATTATTTCCTTCTGTTTTAATTTCACAAATAGATTCCCAATCATAATATTTTCTTATTTCTAAGTTATGGTCGTAATCACAAATTATTATAATCGCAGGCGGAACAGAAATGAGCGATTTAAGTTTTGAAGCATTTTTTAATAAAAAAGAGTTGGAAACCTTTAAAAGTGATATTTTTGATCCATTATTACATAGTGTTTAGTCTAATATTTAAATTAAAAATGTTATATTTTATTTCTTACGAAAAATCCAATCAATTTGAGCAATTTTGGTATTGAAAAATCGAATTAATTTTTAATGTATCTCTTTGATCGCAGAATTTCGAAGGGATATTTTATTAATTAAATTATTTTTTCTATAAATCATAAAACATTATAATACTTTTTTCACACAACTATGTTCAACGGCGAATGTGTTCACTTTAAGTGCGATTTTATGTCCACTTTACGCCATATACATTTTGGTTATATTATAATGAGTCTACAACGAAAACATTCTTTACCAAATATTGGCTTTGTTTAATAATATACCTAAAAAATTATTTCACATGCAATGTATCGGATCGTATAAATTTGTTTTTAATTAGACGTCGATGCAAAATGTTATTTTAAATTTGTTTTCATGTTTGAAGTGTTACTTTTAAAAACCAAAAATCTGAATATATATTGTTTATTTAAAATACTTAAACCCTTCTGCTGTTGATGTTACTAATATAATCATTAAAATATATACTTTATTTATAATAATTGGCACAATTATTCTGAGATTACATAACAAGAAAAATATACACCACGTTTCATAGTAAGGCCCTGTTATTTCCACAATTACATAAAAATTCACTTAATTCAGATTGCATTTGAAATCTCAACAAAATAAACAGAACTATTAATAACTCTATGTCCTGCATATAACATTTATTTAATTATGTGGATATGTACAAATACGTTAATAGATTTCAGTTCAACAGGCTTAGCCTTTACTTATGAGCCCCTTTACTATCGACTTATTTAATCGATTACGCGGGTGACTCGCTTAAGGCCATTTATTAAATGGTGACGTTTAAAACGTATTGGCAAATTGTTATATTCTTCTTATAATATTTTTTTTCAATTAGTCACTTTACGTGGAAACTATGCAAACACAAATACACGCAGTATGCAAAATAATACTTTTTTTTTAAAATTTCGTTATGAATAGAGGTATCATCAAACAAATATCACATTTCTTTATTTCTTTATAATTTTTGGGACATCTTACACCGGAACACATTTAATTGTATCTAAAAACTCATTTATTTCTCCAACTAACTTACTGGTACATACGGCCAACTCATATTTTGTGGTGAATAATTGTTGCAGATTGGAATTAATACCTAAAATACTGTTTAAAGACTAGTATTGACAGAAATAATTTTAATAAGCCACAGAGACGGCATCCAAATATCGAATAATTTTTTTTCTTTTCTTATTTATAGGTCGTGTAAATTAGTTAAGTACTAATAATTCATTCGTATTATTTCAGTACCCGTTTAAAGAAAGTTTTAATGTTAGGGAATCAATACACCACTTAGCACCAATGATAGTTTTGATAATTTTTTTTATTACATTGAAATAACGTACTGGAAAAACGACATTTTGAAAAGTTAATTGCATCTTGCGGTTATTTATTATAGAAAAATCGATTTGACAAAAAAATTAAAAAAACAACTAACAATTTTTATATTCGTAACTATTTTTAATTAACGTCTCGAGCCCAATAAAAAAATAATGAATAATAAAGTAATGTCAAAACATAAAATAATTAATAATATTACCAACGTAAAAATGTTTCGCTATGTTTAAATCATTCTATGCTACATTTCTCTTTTTTGAAAATTAATAACTCCCAAATTTTACATTTATTAAATTTCAAGTGAAATAATTGTTGTGTATTAATTTTTATAATATGAAATAATAATTTTTGAGCATTTTATGAATAAAATACATCACAAAATTATATGTCTTACTAAGATTCAGGTCTTGTTTAAAATATTTGAAAAATAGTTTCCTTGTAAAATGAATAACTCGAAAAAAATATTGTTTATAAATTTTTCCAAGTGCATTCTTAGTAACATTAGCAAAGATCGATATATATGAATATATATGTATATACATATATATATATATATATATATATATATATATATATATATATATATATATATATAAATGTTCACTACATAATATTGTTCCAAAAATAAACCGTAGAAAAATAAAACAAGTGGTCGTTCCATATAAATAAAAATATCATTAATATAAATGGAAGGTTAAAACCACTCATACTTGATTTTTATTATAAATAATTAACCAATTTGTTAGAGAGTGTGTCTGTAAATGTGCGATAAGTACTCAATTCTGAAGGAGAAAATTAATTAAGTGAAAGAAAAAGATTAAAATATATTCCCTTCCAAATGAAAATCATTCATATATGACATTTATTTATAAAAATGTAATATGATAATCATCCAGGTATTTGAAATTATTTTTTTATAATGAATAATCGGAAGACACAATACCTATTTTTGACACGTCGTATTTATTGCATGTTCCATCATTTGATAACAAAAAAATTGTCAAAATATTATTGGCACTATACTGACTCATACCGATGTTAGTTTTGTATGAATTGAAATGCTCATTTAATTGGGAAACATTATCAATATCGATACTGTGCTCATGTCAGCCGCTATACATATTCAAAAATATGGCCTTACCTCCTAAAACCAAATTAAATTTGATAAATACATAAAAATCCGAATCCATGAATAATGAAGGAAAATTTGTGTGGGATTATGTAAAATATGTTCTAGTGGTTTAAACAATATTTTCGATAGCAAAAAATTATATTTTGAACAAAAAAATTAGTAGAACGTGACGCAGCATCTCAATCATTTTTAACGTCCACTTTAAAAAACAAAATTTGCCTAGTTTTGCATTTTTTGATGAAGCTCATCACTTTTTTTTTTATTAAAAGTGATCTTATTTCCCGCAAAATAACATTGTTTACGAAAAAATCCATAGCTCTTGATTAAGTTTAATGTCTTCTTATAATTTATTTAACGTGGTAGGTGTTTATTTGATTCATCATTGTCAGAAACAAGTCTATCCTGTTCCGATGAAATTATAGCTTCTAAATATGATTTGAGTGAAGTCATCATAAATATGTAGAACACCTTCAAAATCAAGATCGTTAATTGATCAAAACCACCTGTTTCGATAATTGATGTAATTTCTACTTTATTTTTGGGAGTTACTAGGTGTGTTCAAGGTACCATTTAAAACCCCTTCAGAATCATAAATTCTACCAAGAAACTTAACGTGTATGTATACATTTGTTGTTTTCAATAAATACAAAACCGTTAATAACATCCAATTTTTTTTAATATTAGAAGATTCCTTCATTCACTTCACTTTCTATATCATTCAAATGAAATATAGTGTATTTATAAAATAACAAAATGTTAGAACATTAATTTTTCTCTCGACCTAAATTATGGAAGAGCTGTGGAGTACTGTAAGAAAAGTTATAATTTGTGGTATGATACATGGTAAAAAGTAAGGTGATTATACAACAAAAAGAAATTCTTTTGAACATATGTACCTACTGAGCGAATAAAACGTTTTGAAAACCACTTAGGAAATAAAATAGAAATAATCAGAAATATTTAATTATCCTGTTAGAAAACTAATCTTCATAATAAAATCTGAATACTTGCTGAAGTATCTCACGTCTTCTATCAAAAGCATACTGTTTAATATAAAAATTAAATCCTTGATATCCGGTGAAAAAAGCAAGCAAATAAAATATCGAGGGCAGTCGTATTTACTTGTCTCAATAAAAATCCCCTATTACAATGAATTAGTGACACTGTCCCACAAGACAAATACTCACTGTTATTATACAAGTCACGATACGATAATGGATTACGTAAGACGCTGGCCAGTAAACATAAAGATGTATAATAGCGTCATATATAAGCATAATTCTCTGAGATATATTAAAAATACAACTTTCACAATAATGAATTTGCGAGGATAATGTTTTACGGTGTTTAAAGAGATGAAGAGGTGCTTAGAGACATTATCAGGTTGGACTTAATGTTTAATTGACGATGCATTCATATGATACTGGTAAAAATGGGCGAGTTGTTTGTTACCTAATAACTCAACTATTTTATTGTTTGGTACCAAATTATGCACACCTTTTTATTGACGAATATAAAGTAGTACTATCTTAGATAAGCTAGTAATTTATTAGGAAATTCCTAATTTTATTTATTTCTGCCAAATGGCTTCTAAATATTTAAATATTTTATTATAAATTGGATTTTCAATATCCAATTGTGGTCAAAGTTATCCTAAAATGTTCTCTAAAATCTCAGTTTAAAGATCAACTTTTAAAAAATTACAGGAAACTCTTTACTCGTATATAAAGTAACTTATGTATTGCAAAAATGTGAATTCAACTAAAAGGAAAACAAATTTCAATATACGTTATTTACAATTGCGTACAAAATAAATAAGAAAATAGAATTCTTAAAATGTATGCAAAATATATAGAAGATTTTCTAAAATTATCATCGAAATACGATGACCCGTATTTTCATCGGAGTAATGAAACTGTACAAGTGACCTATATAATTTATAGATAACCTATTTACCGTATTATAAGCGCTTTATTTATATATTAAACGCTTTCAAGTACAGATTTATATGGTCCAAACTTGTAACTTGCAAATGCTTCCAGCTAACAATCTGTAATAATTATCAAAATATATAACTGTAGATTTTTAGATCATGGGCAACGTTTTCGTACATTATCTTAAAATCATCATATTTGTTTAAAGATTTAACTCAAAAATGCTCGCGGAAATGTTTGGTCCATCCTTTTAAATTAATATTGCTTATTACATACAAGTTATACAATAAAATGTACACTATTTGAAAATTTACAGACTATGCATTGGGAAAAGTTACATGCTGATCGGATAAACTGTTTTTGCGAGAAACCTTGAAAAATAGATCTGAAGCAAAATGTAAAGTTATAACTTCTTTCTAACAAACAGCGTATTCCTAAAGCGAGCACGGAATAGTCTTGTATCTTCATAAGGAAATTCACTGCTGTTTATTCTTTTTTATGTGCATTAGAAGAAAAGACACAATAATTTACATAAAAATATTTCAATTGATTTTACATAATTATTTTAAAATATTTTAAAATATATTGAAACAATGAACTCAAAAAAAATAGTTTCTTAAAACCTGTTTTTTGGATTATGCGTTAAGTTAATTAGATTTTCAAGATAAAATAAAAATTTTATATTTATGTCATGACAAATTATAATTTTAATAGTTAATATCATAAACGCGAAATACCAAATAAATGGTTAAGTATATATGTATATTAATTGAACTTATTCACTAACAATTCAAAATTGCACAAAATTTGTTGGATCGAAAACTCCTTTAGGAGCGTTGATCGATTTTTAGTAGGAGAAAATCTTATGGATTAACGTCACCGACATGCTCATGTTAACAATGTGTCTCTAGCTATGAGTATGACGTATATGTGTAGCTGTAAGGGTGACGTATTTTGCATCAATAGTGCTGTCAAATATTTAAAATGTTCGTAACAACATTTGCGTTCAAAAATTTTAAGTTATTCATTTTTCATTTCTCTAATAATTAACCTCTGCAATACATCATGTAACGAGTATTTCATAATGGCTTAGGATTTATCTTACTAATATGTTAAAACAGATTTCTAGTTGTTAGATAACATGTGTAGCAGATTTTAAAATTAAAAATTCTATAAAATTTTAAAAACATTCTGTTATTTCATATGATTAAGTTCGTCCTGTCCCGTCCATTAGTAATATTTTATATCCTACTTGTTTGTAAAATTATACGGTAAGCGATTTGTTATTTCTTGTTTCTTATGTGAAAATACCTAGTTGTTAAAAAACAGTCTGACGAAAAATCTCCACACAAAACTTTAATCAAAATGTATGTTTACGATATGTTAATTATAGATAAATTAACTGTTAAAATAAAATTGTAATTTTGAAAACCATTTACATAAGGACATATTTACAAAATCTCTACGCTCGAGAACGAATAATTACTGTGCATACGCATGTAGCGGTCTAATTGGTTTCTGCCTGTAAATTAAAAACACACCTTAAAAATATGGTCACTAAGTGTCATATTTTTATGTGAACAAGGATTTAAATACCAAAAAAGTGTTTTCTATAACACAATTTCTAAAGCTTACTACGTGTTTGCTTCCCCCGTCCTTTCCAAAATGCGTGTAGTCTAGAAGTATACAGATTAGGATCTATTTAATATAAATAACTGAAAGGAGTTCAGATGATAAATACGATAATTAAGGGCTCAGTAATTCTAGGGCCAGCAAATAATGCCATTATTATACAAATTATAAACTTAAACTTTTTTAAGTGAGTATAATTTGTATTGAAATAAAAAATTACCATGTCTTCTTTTCAGTTGGTCGATTACGATAGCATCATCGAAGTTATTTTAGCTATATTTGCGTTTTGCGTGAACAAATAAACAGGTTTAAACACTTTTCTAAAACCATATTTTTGTATTCTGTTACTTTTGGTTTATTACCCTAAATATTTCTTTTGGTTAATATGTTCGATGTAGACGCAAACCAATTCTACATTTTTATTATAATAACTAATGTAATGCTAAAGTATGTTTGCATGTTTTTATTACAATTTATATAATTTTATTTATTATCATTTTTACAGAAAGGTAACTAATGGAATACAAAGTGATATAAAATATTATTTATTGAGGCCAAATTCTTGTTTTCAACTGAAAAAGTACACAAAATGGAAAGGAATCCAGGGTCGTAACGGAGCAACAGATGGACCTGATGTCTTTGAGTCGTTATATGCGCCTAAAGTAATAGCAGAATAACTCAGTTCAATCATTAATTTAGAGTTCTGTCTATAATTTGTTTGTCCTCGTTTTACCTTACAACCAAACGAAGTGATTTTTTATCTAGGGATATTCAGCTTGTCGGTAAATAACACAGGCTATTTTTCGTGGTGTTAAACTTCACTCTAAGTAATATTATAATCCAATGATAAATGCAAAAATGTGTTTATTTATTCCCCTTTCACATCGCAATGCTACTTTCAATCCGAAAATCTTATCCTTACTAACATTGTGATCTTAATTAATATTAAAAATGCAAAAGTGTGCTTATTTCATGTCGCTGCGGAGTTATGGATCGGCGGGATTTTTTGCCCAAATGTGGTTAGTGGGCTTTAAAATGATATTGGAATTATGATTATTAAAATCCAAGTAATACCGTAAATATAAAATCATATTTATTTACCCTTCTTTCAGGTCGAAAAGAGGCTACGTATCGATTTGATTTTTTACAGAATAGTAAGGGACAGCCTAGAGAATCACATAGGCTTCCGATCTAATAAATCTCACCTTTAGTAATATCATATTCCTAATCAATGTTATAAATGCAAAATGAATTTTTATTTGTGTTTTTTTTTCATGCTACAACATAGCTACTGGTTGAGTTAATTTTTTGTACACAGATATTTAGTGAACCAGGAAATGATATAGTCTAATTTTTGTCCCGAGAAATCTCATCTTAAATAATATTATAATTTTAATACGTGAAATGCAAAATTAAGTTTCTTTCTTTATTATTTTTTCAAGTCGCAGCAGAGTAATAGATCGACGTGATTTTTTGGTTTGAGATAGTTGGTGAGCCGGGCAATGAAACAAGTTACTTTTTATCCCAGTAGATTTCATCCTAACTTATATTAAAATCCTAAGTAATATTTTAAATGCAAAAGTGTATTTATTTTTTCTTTTTTAACGTCGCAATAGAGCAATCGATCAACGTGACTTTTTATATAAACGCGGACTCAGAAATGACGTGGACTACTTTTAACTCGGAAAATCTCATTCTGACTAATATCATAATCCTAATATTTTAAATGAAAAATTGTGTTTCTTTTTTCTTCTTTCACATCGTAGCGGAACATTAGGTCGACGTCATTTTTTACACAGAGATAGTCAGCGAGACGGGATTTGATATAGATTACTTTGTATTTCGGAAAACTCATTCCTATTTGAAGCAAAAATATAAACTAGATATAGGGAAGCAACATCGTCACAGTTTCATGGATAGGCGTGATATTTAAAGGGCTACATACGCAATATACGGTTGCAGTAGAAACGCTCCCTTCAATCCCTAAAAATTTGTTAAAAAGGTATGGGACTAATAAGACGCATCACTGTATCAATTTTAAGTTTTTACCTCGTATAGTTTTTAAGAAAATCGGTTGAGAATATAGAAAAACATGAATATATTGCCTGCAATACGTTTATGAGCGAAAAAACACGGTATACATTTAGAAAATTATGACATTTAGAATCTTTGCGATGGTTCTTTACAGCCTTTACGTGGGTTTTATAAACCCCTATTTTTTTATAATTTTGGGTTCAGTGGTCTCGAATTGGGATGCATTATTTTTAATAATTGTTTTCACATTTTTCTGAATGTCTATAAAGACATTATTTAAATATGTACCCTATATATACCTATACCTAGACTTTTCAAGCGATACCCCACACTGTATACAGACTTTAAAAAATTCAAGTGTACATTCGAACAAAGAAGCGAACACTTAGAGTAATATATAAGTACTAATATATAGAACCTTTATTTTGTTTTACCTATTACTTATTTTAATGAAAATAAATTCTTATATTCTTAATCGCAGTTACGGGATACAGTAAATTTTAAGAATTTTTTAAAACAAATCTTCTAATTCTATAATAAGAAAATTTTGTTTTTTTTCTATGATTCTCTTACCCGACTGACAGCATTGGCTTACCCGACTGACCGGAAACTAATACAATTGACTAATTTTACAAAATATTAGCGACCCGGCTCGCCTCCACAGGGAAAGGTGATGACTCTGACTCTTTTTATTTATAAAACTACATAATGATTACTAAATGTTAACTAGAAAATTATAGAAAAACCTAAAATATTTCCTTACATGCAACATTTATTACTTCTATCGGATTAGGTAAACAAACAAATATATTATGTTTTGATGTCGCACGTTATAGGGAAAAGTACAATTGGGCCTGTGTTTTATTTATTGTAATTCCAAATGCTAGCCGTTAAAAAAAATGGTAGACAACACAGTCATATAAAATAAGTACGCAGACCACTTATATTGTAACAAAAGATAAAAATGGCAGACAACACCACTAAAATGTCATTAAAAATATATGTGACCGCCGATATTCTAACGATTTACGCAACCCATACCAGTCAAATCCCCGCCCATGCAGGGTTTACACAGCCAATACATGTCCTTTATTTATTGTCATTCCGAACACTAGCCTGTCAATCTTTTAGATGTGATGATTGTTTCGACTTAATCGACAAGTTTATTATACTGGTGGAAACCGCATGAAAATTCGTGCAGCAGTTTTTAAGATTATCGTCTTAAGATAAATAGACAAAGAAGCAAAGACTTTTTTTATCTAGTGACGATGCATATTTCTGAAAGTACGTGCAATAAATATAGCTATTTAAATAAAGAGAGATTTAGTGCACCATGTGTATTTTCGAAGTATACCCGATAAGAAAAGGAGCATGATTCTAAAAAGTGCAGTTTTTACTGACCCAAGCCTGAAAGTATAGCTCTTTTCCTGTATTTCCTATTTTTTGAGCAGATTTATGAAAGTTATTTTTATCATATTTTTACTATTTTTTATATTTAGTAATTATTATTTCCTATTATTTTTATTTCATTACTATTGTTTTATTTCAAATGTATTGTAATAATCGCATACGATTATAAACGCAGCAAAGAAAGATATTTAATTTTTGAAACAATTTTTAGTGAGCCAAGAAGAATTGGCTTAGAAAACTTTTAAAGGTGACTTTTTAAACATATAATTTTATTGTATTCAGTTTAATATTTAAATTACAAACTTTAATATCTTTAGAAAAATTTAATAATTTTTAATAATTTTGTAATCTATTCAAGAATAAATTTCACTTTTTAATATCTTTCTTCGATCGCAGAATTTCAGAGGTATTTTATTGCTTGGATTATTTATTGTATGAATCATCATAATAATACATCAACACAAACTAGTTCAATGGGGCTATACGGCGCGATACCTATTTTGATTCTATTGTAATGAAGCTACAATGAAAATATTCTTTACGAAATGTTGGATTTGCTGAACACTCTGGATGTGTGATCATGTGATGTCGATTGAGAACATTATCTTAAATTTTTCGCTGCGTATGAATTTATACTTTTAAAACACGAAACTTAGATATATTGTTATTTTTTATTTAAAACATTTAGATCATTCTGATGATGACGTTATTAACATAAGCATTAAAATTAATGTTTTATTCAATGTAATTTCCAAATTTATTCTAAAGTTACAGATCTAAACAAACGTACACTACTTTTTATAGTAAGGCCTTGGTACTTGCACAGTTACATAAAAACAATCACTTAATTCAAGTTCCACTTCAAATCTCAAGGATAAGAACAGAACTATGTCAAATATTTTTATATTTATGAATACATACAAAAACGTTAAAAGATTTCAGTTTAACGGGGTATACAGATAACGTGGGTGGCTCGCTTAAAGCCATTTATTAAATGGAATTATTTAAAACATATTGGCAAAATGATTAATGTTCTAGTTTTTTTTTTGTCGGTATAAAGCGGAGGATTGAACGTCGATGTATATTTTAAGTTTAATCGTAAGTACGTTCGATCACTAATATTTATTTTCAAACGGGTATTATAATAAGCCTTTGGAAAAATTATCTTTCTCATTTTAGATTCCATTTAAATTAATAAACTTCACATTTCTTTAAATTTAACTTTGTTTAAGATGTTCTTTTAATATTTGATAACTTATCATTTCCTTAAAATGTTTTTTTTCCATTAGTCTCGTTGTTACGTATATCTATCAGTACGTTATAACCAATATTCCAACTGAGCTATAAAATGTGAATACATAAGGATCGAAAATTTTAAAAAACTGTATGAGTTGCACGGAAAAATTAAAGATAAGATATAGATATATCAGGATAAAGGAGTACGGCACTTCATCATTACTATTTATTCTATTAACGGGAGAAGCTACTAAGGTAAGGACAAAGATTATTAAAACCATTTTTTGAACAAAGTTAATAAAACCTATAATCAATATTCAGGTAAAAACTTTGATTGCCTATTTATTTTAGGAAAGGGCCTAAGGAATAAGGCAAAAAAAAGATCTGACGATTGTTCCGTGAATAAGTAAGATATTGTCGGCAGAACGTGGCTCTTAGAGCAAGGTTATATTGAAATTTTAATCCAATTTAAAAAAAAAGATAATTAGTGACAAATTATTTTTTAAATAAATCTATATCAAAAAATAATCTTAATATGAACTTAATTATGCAAAACGGACCCCACCAGCAAAATACTCGATTTCGAGGTTTTTAGCATTTAATATTATATCAGGTCAAGCTCCAGAAAAGTGGTTTATATCGAAAAAATACCGATGTTTTCTAACAAAAATGTGGGAATAAGTATTGAAACATTTATAAAATTGATCCATTCTACTTGATTCGCCAATTCGTTAAAGGTAATTGACAAGAAATATTTCGAAAGGTTTCAATCTATTTTACAAAACACAAAACTGTAAAAGGTGGTATTTTGTTTTTTGTTAAAATGATCCAAGTCACTTTGATCAGTCCTAGAAAATGCAGATTGACGTTCCGTCTTAAAAGTTTTGTTTTTGCAAGAAAAATCCAAACCAAATAATCGGCTATAGTATATATTTTTTTTATTTTCTTGTTAAATAGTAGCTCTGCTTTCAAATTATTACCATTGGAACAACAGCATTTTTGTATTGTTTGACAGCTGGTAATACTGATCAGCTATTTCTCTGGTAAGAGTCTTTTACCTTCTGTTCCACAAGAAATGTTTACCGAGTTTTTTTCTTCCTGCTAGTTGTTATGTTCTCTGGTCTTGTAAATTATTTTATGAATTATATTTACAATTAATTAGTCATAATGACTTTTATGCAATAATATAACTTGTTATAATTACAACAGAGGAGAATAGCAACAGGGAAGATAATCAGTTATACAATCAAAAGGACGGACTTAAAAGACTATTATACTACCAGAACCACAAAAACTTTATTACTTTTTATATATTCACAGTCATTTTCTTTAATTTTGTTTTTGTTTTCATTTTTTATTGATTTTAAATCTTAAGAATGCTCTCCGTTTCTTTATAGAGGACTCAAAAATAATAAATATCGATCGTTATCATGGTACTCCTGTATTAAGGAGGTACTGTGTTCGGTGAATTGTAAATTTTGCATCTTGAAAATGACCACATTTAAATGTTTTCTTTTGTGCTATTATATATATTTTAGTACATTGCTGGATATGTTCTCCGGGAAGCTGTCACAAGAAAATACACAATTATTTCTCGCCTTTCAAATTCCAAAAATCAAGATGAGAAAAAGTTTTCAAAGCATTATTTTATGAACAACTTCGAAGTTAACAGAGAAACGTTTGTTAAAACATTCAAATCTTACAGCATATAATCAACACAGCAACAAAGAAAAAAGGTTTGACCGATGCAGTCATTCATTTGCGAGATAAAAATTGTGGCAAAAATAAATTTAATGAATACTGTATAAAGTTTGACATTGACCATATTACTTATTTACCTAAGCGCACATGTCACTATCGTCGTGCACAAACTGAAAACCAATTTTTAGAATCCAATATGAAATTAGATACAAATATGAGCTCTATGAAGAGAACATTTGTCGAAATATTCCTGTTTTAAACAAGTTATCAAAATCAAAATTTCCCGACATTTTTCTGTCCAAATTTACTTTAAGAACAAAACTACTATAAATTTACACCCACTATGAAAAACCAGAAATGCAAGTGTTTACCAGGAACTGTGACAAAGCTCAGAAAAAAATTAGAAAAAACGAAGGCACTATTGATACAGATGAAAAATATTGAATGCTTAAAGTTTGATCAAGAAAAAACGTTGCCACTTCTCAGAATGCCAAATAAGCATTGTTTTTTTTTACAAGAGACAACTATGGGTTTAGAATTTGTTTTACTAATTGTTAAAAATTGTTTTAATGTTATAATACATTCTCAAGTAACCGAACGAAAAAAAGAAAATCACTCACAGATTTCTAAAACCAGAACACAGTTTTTTCCTAAACGACACGGATTTTAGCAACGTATAATCGGTACTGAACAATAACATCGAATTTATACTATAGGTGATTACATGAGTAGTTATAAAACGAAGGAAAAAACGGATCTATTTAAACTTACTTGAATGAATAGCTCGTATTTCTAAACGACAGAAATTATGGAGACATACGAGAATTAATCACTAACACAGGAAGAACTTTAAGCCAAAAAAAACCGATTCATGGCTGGACACCAAAGAAATCTTGAATATATTAGGCGTTAATTTTGTAGAAATTCATAATTCACAATTAAATGAAACTACGTGATGTAGTATTATTTCTACTTTCTTTAAGTTCTTTATCAAGACCTAGGTTTCGTTGTATTACAACATCTTCCGGTGGGCTATTAGTGAATCTTTGCTAATAGCCCACCTGAAGATATTGTAATACAACGAAACCTAGGTCGTGGTAAAGAACTTAAAGAAAGTAGAAATAATACTACATCACGTAGTTTCATTTAACTGTGAGCAAAGAAATCTTGCTAAAAAGGAAGCACCTTTTAAATCTTTTTATCCAAAACTTTTAATGAACCTCATGAGGAAATAAATATATGACCAAAGATAACGACACCTCGTCGCAGCCAAAAGAAAAGGTTTCCACCACTTCTTGCTCTATGCCTAATGGTAAGGTCATAGCTGAACCTGAATTAAAAGATCTTTAAGTGTTAGTTACCGCTAATTCCTAACGAAGCAAACAATTATACAAATCTCTGCTAAGATGGAACGAATTAACGTGTGGCTTAGAAGGATTCTGTGGATCTCCTGACTTTAAAATAGATGCAACATGAGATTCATTGGAGCTTTTAATATTATGGTTTTATTTTTATTTCATAATACAGAGGTTTCTACGTATTAAAAAATATACATTTTTTCGTAAAGGTACCTGCGACAACAACAAGGTCTTTATTATTATATCTCTATTGATTTTAATTTTTATAGTCTGACTTATTACTTTAATCTTTTAAACTTTCGTATTTATATTTAAAAATATTGTGATACTCTTTTTATGTGGCTCAATTTATTATTGAAATAAACATTTTAAAATTCAAAATTCATTAAAAAGATCCAATCTACATATACATATAAATATATATATATATATATATATATATATATATATATATGTATATATATATATATATATATATATATATATATATATATATATTTACATGTATATATATGTATTGCAAAAAAGATCCAAATTAGAGGAAACGGAGAAAAAAGCATATATTTAAATTTGTACGGTTTATTCACTGCAGTAATAATAATAAATAGTTCTACGAGTATTTTGTTAAGAAGAACATTTACAACTACAGCTTTTAAACTCTTATATTTTACTCTTATATTCAATTTGTCGTGGATTGGGTGAGTTATGCATAACTACATCCATAGATGGTTTGAAAATACATACATGACACGTCTGTAATCCGAGGTCCAAAAATAAACGCCGCCCAAGAATTTTATCGCAATGAAATTTAGTAAAAATCATTCTTAAAATAGTTGCGTGAGACATATTTTTCAAAATATACAGTGGAACTAAATCAAGGTTTACGAAAAAATGTGTAAATATAAATTAAATTTTTATCATGCGCAATCATAATTCCAAAGTTTTTTCAATATAATATTTTTTATTGAAAAAGCCGGCCTCTGATATTTCCATACAAGTTAATTTAAAATATTTGTAAAGCCACAATATCAAAAAAAAGCAGGCAACGATGAAACGCTCCTCGAACCCCCAAAAATACAAAAAGAGTGTTGATCATGGGCTGCATCATAGCGTCCTCATAATAACATGAAAGGTTTCGCAGCGATCCTGTTATCAATATTTCCCACGAACTGTGAAAAGGTGTAAAAAAGTTGGTACGACAGTCGTGCACGAGGCGATAAGTGCGGTGTTAAATTTTGTCGTCAAAGAATCTTTTTTGTATTATATTTTTTTGCGATAATTTTCCGAGATACGAATTGAAAAGCTAAGGCAAAATGAAAATCACAAGTATTGTAGTATGAAAGATATAAATTTACATAAATATTTAGCGCAGACTAATGTACTTTTCCATTACTTTAATGAACTCAAATCGTTACAATTTCGTTTCGTTTATTTTTTTTTTGATTTCGTAACAACCAAATTTATTTGTTAAATCCGCAACTTCACCGAGCCCTTCATGTGAAATTTATGCTATAATATATATTTCTATGTGTTCAAATTTTCCTCATCTTGTTTACACCCAGGTTAAACAAGATGAGGAAAATTTGAACCCCATTAAGTAAATATAAATACCTTACTTAATTAAAATATATATGAAAACAAAGCGAATGCAATTAATAATAAGAATTTTAAAATTACATATTTGTGATGAAAGAAATGGACGTCGTTTTCGATGAATTCAAGTATTTCATACATTAAGCAATAATGTAGTTTTGTAACAAATTCGATAATTTATATGTCAGATTTGAATTAATTCTTTGAAATACAAAACCGCAGTTCATTAAACTTTTTGGTCAGCAACAGGTCCGCGCACGGTTAGTTGTTATGTATCAAACTTTTTATTACTATTAATGTCTCATAGATTATTTTTGAGTCTTTTACACAGAGTTATCAATGGAAGCAAAACCAAACTTTGTTAATGTTTTATGCTTAAGGTAATTGCTTAATTAAATATCGCTTATAAACATCGTGAATCATCAAAAAAAATGTTATCTAATTCCACCTAACAAACGTAATTTTTTTATAAAATAGTGTGGATAAACCCGTATGTGGTATGGTAGAAAGAAAGATACCGAAATACCAATTTAAGTAACTCTGGGGTAAAGGAAATTTTTTTAGAAAAAAAATTTCTTATACATTTCAGTGCATGAATAATAAAAAGAATATTAAATGGTTGTTCAAAATTTTGTAAATTTAAACTGTTTTATGATCGATAACTCTAACGTAACAACGTTGCAACGTGTTATCAAACAATTTGAATAAGACCTCTTTACTGTCCCGCTCCTACGTTTTATACTACATAACTACTAATTTTATATATAGAATCTCATATAATATCCTAAATCTTACTTGTGAATTTACCTTATTATCGGTTTTTTCAAAGAGTAAATGAATGAAAGTTATTTCAACAGTAAAGTAATGAAAGAAACCTAAACGTAAATTAATAAAAAAGGATCTGTAAAGATGAGTTTTATATAACAAATGAGGAATCCACGTAGAAATACCAATATATTATAGTTTAATTGTATATTACATTTTTTTTAAAATAGAGCCACAGAAATATCAAAGAGGGGTATATTTACTTAATTTTGTGTCAGAATATTTCAAAAGTAAAGATTTTACACTTTCGTACAAGTCAAATTCATGCAGATGAGTGGAAAAAATGCGATTAAGGATATTTAAAGACAAAGTAAATTTATATGTTCAAATCTGAGTCATATAAAATAGTTAAAGAACTTCTAATTTAGCTATGATATGCACTATAACCTTACAGGTTTTACAAATTCTTAGTAAAAGTGATCGGACATAAAATAGCACAACTAATGAACTAGCCTTGAATCGGAAATTTGAGAATTATTTTAATGATTAAGAAGAACGTTAGTATAAAGACTTATTAAGAATTCTGTGATATGAAAAAAGTAAGAAGTACATAGTGAGCATAAATAAATACAACCAACGTTCAAACTAGTTAACTCATCCGACTATTCGTGGGTATGTTTTCTTGTATTTGTTTCACTTAAAAAATATGAATAAATTTACTATACACTAACCATCATGACTAGTTAATTTATTATACATCTTCTTCCATTGACCACTGTTACGAGCGGATATGAAGCTAATTAAATCATATTAATGTAATCTTAATTAGAAGATAACGCATTTTTAGTAATATACTACATGTGACGAATAGACTACGAATTCCGTTTATGCCGAGGGTTGGGGATACAATAAAGTTATACGTATAAACAATGAACTGAACGTTTAGCAGAAAAGTTTTGTAACGGGACCAAACAGACTTAATTTCCTCTACGAAAAACGAGTTTCTGCCATTTGCTCTCACGTACCGTATCTGGTTGGTAGAATTTGAGCCAATACATTAACAATATTTGCACTCTCTCAACCTATATTAGCGAAACCTTACTTGAGATTAAAATGTCTTTTCCTCATTTTATTAAATTTCCATGGAACAAAAGACGCCACTTTCCAGAGTTACTATATAAACAAAACGTATTAGAAAAGATTTATAATAACTTTTTTGTACATTTATTTCATACATACATGTCATTACGAATTTCATAGCTTACTTGGACAAGCAGAAACAATGATATATCACATAGAACGAATCTATTATACTTCCCACCTTTTATTAGCTGAAATATCATGTGTACACACATATTCATAAAACCTTATCAATATTTAATCGTAGTCTAGTTAAATATTCTTTATTATATATCTTTATTATATTTATATTCTTTTGTAAATAGTTAATTAGCCTTTTCATAAATATTCAAGTTATTTTTATATCCTTTAAAGTATTTTATAATTTTCAGGAGTGTTTTTTATCCACCTTCTTTTTACTCGGATTATTAAAAAATATTTTCATAAATACATTTAAAAAATATTTATTTCATAATCGATATTATATTTCGATCTCGTTTTATTTTCATACCACATATAAAATTCCATTTAACAACTTTTTTAAGTCACTATTTTTATAACCGTTTAATTTTATTATTTTAAGTATTTTTATAAGTACTTCACATTCTTATTTGCCAATACTGTTTTTTAATTAGGATCACCCAGTTGTCAATATATATGTATGTGTATATATATATATATATATATATATATGTATATATGTATATATATATATATATATTTATATATATATATATATATATATATATATATATATACATATATATATATATAATATTATACTTTTAGGGAGCATTAATTAATTCCATCTCTATTTGTAACTACTTGGCCCGGTTCACTCTAACACAACTCCTAATGTTTTCGTACAGAAACGGTATTGCCCATGATTTTTGCTAAGCTGCAGTATGCCTAGATAATACTTATCATTGTGAAACTATCAAAGCTTGTACTTTTACTTATTACAAATTTTTCTACAAATAGAAAGAGAGAATATTATTATTTCCATAAAAAATATCTTTACTTTTGTGGTATAGATAAATATGTCGTTCAAATTAGATACATAAATAACGTTGTACAACAAAATAAACAGCTAATTAAATTTCTGCTAGCAGTATGGCATTAAGGTGATATCATAAATACCAGCTTTTCCAATTTTAGAAGGAAACACTTAAAATATTTTTGCTAAAAATCAGTAGGAAATATATAAGCATTTTGGAGTTTTTTTGATTGATGATTTTTGTTGATGCGCCTACAGTTTTACTGGAGGGAATGCGTCGAGAAGATAGAGTAGAGGCAGACGATTTCTTAGAATGTGTGAATATATATATATATATATATATATATGTGTGTGTGTGTGTGTGTGTGTGTGTGTGTGTGTGTGTGTGTGTGTATACACGAGTGTATATATGTGAATATGTTTGGCTTTCTTAAACACCGCGAAAGATTGTTTCGATTTCAAAAAACTAAATATTATTGACATTAAATTCAACATAAGTTTGTGGAGTACTGAGTAATATAGAATATCATAGACCCTAAGAACAAAAAAATAAAAATATTTCTCAAAAAAAATTAACAGACTTCAAACAACACTTTAATGGAAATGATATTGAAAAATATAAAACAATGAAAGTACGATTTATTGGGAACTTTTGCGAAACAGTTTCTTTTTTGTACATAAATGAATTCTGAAAATATTGGTAGATTTTTACAGTCGGTGGCAAGTAAAATATAGTACCCATCTTTATGTGTGGATATTTGATAAGACGTAGATTATACGTTCAAGTCTAACTTCAGATTTTTCAATTAAAATTACAATGATATATACATGTATAGGCGTACTGTAGGCGCATATACATATATATATATATATATATATATATATATATGTATATATATATATATATATATATATATACACATGTGTTTGTGAGTATGTGTGGTATATATAAAAGGGTTTCCTCATACATAATAGGAATATCTATGACAAATGCCATCATGTTGTCTGCATAATAAGTACTTAATTCAATAATATCAAAAAATCCTTAAGTCGTTTTGTCTTTGGTGATTATGTTTTAAGCCAATGAAGTGCTGCAACAATTCTAAAGTTGTACAGAAAGTCATCAGATGATAATATACTATGGTCTATAATATATTAGCAAGAGAATGCTACAGCATTTTCAATATTGGTCAATGATTTCAGAATGACATCTATTTTTGTCCACATCAAGCCGAAAAGGGACTTAGTTTTTATAGCATGTGAAAGTGTATAGTAAAATCTATGTTTTAAATTTCTCTTAAATCTATATTTGCTAATAGAATTATATATATTTTCATTTAATTTCAATCTATTTGTTATGTATGTATTAGTCAACAAGTATTGAATTTATACATTTAAACAAATAGTGAATTTATTTGAAATCGCGGAATGTTTCTCTGAGGGTAGAAATTAGTTTTTTACTATTATTGTGCACATTCTCTTTCATTAATCAACATAATATCGAATGTACATTCGATTTTAATGAGGTATTTGGGTCGATTTGCATGGTTCTTTTTATTTGAAACAGTGTACTAGCGATACGATCACATAAAAATTTGGTGAGACTGACGAAAAAGTCCGGAAATGAAAAATGGAACTCTTTGACGAACGATAATAAATCAACTATGATTCAAGATTTGTACCATTCCGACTATACTATACACCTAGCCACTCTGGCTAAGTGTATGGTGTATGGATGACTCATCTGATTATGGGTTCTGGTGATAAACAATGGAACTAATTAATGGATGATAGTAAATCAATCGTGATTCAAGATAGTTGCTACTGGTAGTTGTTACTTTGCAAAATACTTATATTATCAACCACGTTAGGGTCCGATATTGAGTTCTAGACATGAACAATGGAACTCCTTAACGAATGGTAATAAATCGACTGCTATGTCATATATTTACTACCGGTAGCAGTTACTTTGCAAAATAACTAGACTACCAACCATGTCAGGGTCTGAATATTAAGTTCCGGAAATGAACAGTAGAACTGCTTAACAAATGAAATAAACTGTGATTCAATATGTTTGTGATTGGTAGTGTTTATTTCGCAAAATAACTACACCATCAATGAGATCAAAATCTGATGATGAATTCTGGAGATGAAAAATGTGACCCTTAACGAATGGAAGTAAATTAACCGTGATTCAAGATATTTGCTACAGATAGTTTTGACTTTGCTTTTAACTATAACTTTTTTTATTTATAATTATAACTTTGTAAAATATCTACATCGACCAGGTCAGGATCTCATCATGAGTTCTGGAGATGAAAAATGCGACTCCTTAACGGATGGTAGTAAATCTGCCTTGATCCAAGATATTTCTTATATGTAGTTTTTTTGTTGCAACTCTGATATTGAACTTCGGTTATAAAGAACGATACTCCTAACAACTCAAAGGAACTTACAGTTTCACTTGATGCATACTTTAAATTTAAAACCTTAACTTCTTATATACTCACAGTATGAAATGTGAAACCAATTCATACCATAAAGGCGTATTTATAATTTAAAATGTTTTATTTGTTCAATTTTATCGGCAGTGCTGGCACTGATTTTAAATATTTTAATGAATTTAGTTATTTATTCGAAATATTCATGTAACAATTTTAAGTTACTTTTTACATTTTAGTGCCCACTAAATCGGATATCCTAATATAAAGTGTGGTAAAGCAGGGTTGTTATTTGAGGTTCTTTTCATCTGCTGATACTAGGATTATTATTAAGAAGAACCTATCACCAAAATCCTTGTCTTCCAATTATAATATCAGTTTATTTTTGTTCGCATACGGTTAGTTACAAAGTTGAATTTTTAAATGTGGTACACTCCTAGTGTAGTTGTAATTCCGGGTATCTATATGAAGTGTGAAATTCAAATACCATATTGAATGTCAGGTTTTACGTATTATTGAAACAAGCGTGCAATCTCTTTATTTATGTTGCTTAATTCTATTTTATTTGATTTCTTATTACTTTGGGGTGTTTCCCGGATGTCCCGTTTATTATATGAGTGTGAAACAAAGATTATATATAAGTGAATCTCGAATGAATCTAGTGGTAATTCGTTACTTCTAAATTTGTTTGTGCATTCTTTGAGTTCATGAAAATTTTGTCAGATGAATTCATGCCTAACTGGGGACTGCTATCTTGGTTGTTTATATATATTCGAAAAAATGCGTGTGCGTTTTAAACAAGCTTTACCTTTTCATGAATTCTCTAATTGACGTTCAGTTCTATTTCGAAGTCCGAGTGTTGCAAAAAGAGGTCATTTATTAAGATTTTGTTAAAGATAGTTGACACACTTGCGTGCCAGTTCGATTTTTTTTTCCTTTTTTTAAACAAGAAGTTAGAAATGAAATCGGGAATGAACTTTCGGCAATAACTAAGTAGGCTTAAGACATTTTGTTTATTTTTGTGCCTTTTTGGATAGGGATTTTTTTAATGCGATGAGTAAATTATTTTGCTCTGATGCCAATGGAGTTTATTAGGTTTCCGATATACGAGATTTGTCGTTCTGATATTTCTAATTTGTTTAAGTTTATTTTAAAATTTAACTGGGTTAACATTTAAAATACTCTCGTTAGATTTATTACATGCTTTTAAAGAAATGTAAAAGTGTATTATAATCTAAATATACTAAACAGATGCTATTATTCAATCCAGTAAGTATTTTATTACTATTTTATATGTGATCAGTACGTTTTTGAAACTAAATGACATTCTTCAAAATAAGCAATGCTTCTTTTTCACACTAAAGGCGGTTTTCTTTCCATTGTCAGGGTGTATTTGAATCTGACAGAATCCGTTTGACAAATCTATTTTTTTTTTAAAGTATTGCATCTGCGTAATTTGTCGAAAATGTCAGTTATGTTGACAGTAGAGAATTTCTTGTCCATTGTCTTGCCTTTTATTTACCTATAGTCAACAACGATGCGCCGGTTCTGTTTTTCTGACCCGTCGCCTTTTTTGGGAACCTTACACCGTGAGTTTAAAGGTGGTATAATATTTTGTTGAAGCATTTTGTTAATTTAAGTTCCTACTTTGGATTTATGGATAAAAGAATAGATAGAAGATTATGTACAAACGACAATTTTTTCAGTTTTTTTGTGTTCTTTTCCCCTGGTTAAAAAATGTTAGTGAAATCACTTCACGGTAAAATATATCTTTTCATTGATTGCATAATTTATTTATTTGCCGGCTTGCTTCCCATTTTAGATGTGCAGTACGTTCCAGATATTCACTATCACTCTCACGTTCCAGATTAAGTAAAGCTATTCTTTTGACTTAACTAGAAGATTGAAGCCCGATGAGATTTTTATCCTACTTTAAATAGAATCCAAATATCTAAAACAAACTGATATAAGTATTTTATAAAATTTCAAACATCACTTCAAATTTGCTATCATTTAATTATGTCTGTTGCGTACTTAAATTTACATTTACCAAAACTTTCTCATTCAATGTGATGTTTTTCGTCGGAATAAATATTAATCAACTTTAACTAATGTGTAAAGTTAAACTTTGTAAGAATTTTTTATGCTCTTTTTCTAATAAATTATCCACTCTCCAATATAAAAATTCCTTTTAAAATTCTCTCACATTTTGCAGGAAGAATATAATTCTGCAGTATCACATATTTCAGAGTAAATGAGATATTACGTTGAATATTCTTTTTAAAATATTTCCCAACAGGCACACCGTAGCGCTGCCACTTTCCCATATATTACTTACTCGTAACGCGTAGGGGAAATATTTTCTTTCCAATAAAAAACGCATTTTTCGCAGGGAAAATGAAAAATTTTAACAAAAATACGAACGATTATCTTAAATTTCACGTTGAGGGATAGAAATTCACTTATTGAACTTGTTGGTCGGTATCAGGGGTTTAGCAGATTAGATGGACGCTAGGATGCCATTATTAAATATACTAAAAGCTGAGGGGTTCCCATACATACAATATAGCCTTGAAACTGGAAACTTGTACCTAATCGCACCTCGGCAGTATTTACAGAGTTTACGTTAAGCAAAAGCTTTCTAGGTCTATCAAATTAATAATTACGGAATATCGGCTTTTTAGGGTTCCGTAACTGAATACCAGAAACGGAATCCTTATAGTTTCGTCGTATCCATCTAATTGTCTGTCGCCGTCTGTCACAAGCTTCACGTATCTACAGTTTTTGCATTAAATAAATGAAATTTGCAAACATACGATTCATATGGATATATCAATATATAATAAATATAAAAAAAGATTTTTTAATTTACCTACCCTAATTTGATTCTAATTTTATACTTGTGGGCTTGAAAATGTGAATATATTCAATACAATTTTTTTAGAATATTCAAATGAAATTGTTTTGTTCAAATTATATGAATAATTCAAAGCGATGTTGATAACTACGAAACCCTATATTGTGATTGTTTTAACCGCACTTGACTGGTTTATTAAAAATTACATTCTTCTGCAGTCGTACCCTTTTTTTTAAGTAGCATTCAAAGTAAAAGAAACAGGTGGTATAGTAATAATTATGAAATAAAATATGCACAAAGAAGCCAAAAAAAATGTATTTCTATTGAAGATGCCATATTCATTATTCTATGTGCTAGTGCAATGATTTTTATTTTTTTTCAATTTATTTTATTTACTATAATTTAACTGATAGATCTCTCAACTAGGAAAATAATTTTATTATCCGTGAGCAACGTTACAGTTTCCTTTCTATCACGAACAATTTTCTAAGGTTCATTTGATTAGAAATATATTTATAAAGAACCTTTTCTATATTCAAGGTGAGATCGTGGTTGAGTAAGATTTTCATAGTTATATTTGTTGAGTTTTTCCTTAAGATGACCTTGGAATTACAATTTAAGTCTAAACTGGCGAATGCTACGTATAATCTTAAAACCAAGTGTGCTGGAACCGAATGCTTTCTGCTCTATGTTTCACTGTAGGAGCTTTCTGAGAAGTATTATATGTGTATTTAGATAAACCTACTATCTGAGGTTTATAGATTAGTTTTTTCGGAACACATCGGCCGTAAAAACTATTATTATTATGTCAATATCTTTACACAGTAAATTTCACTGTGGTTACGGGATTCTTTACCAAGTACCCGGGCTATCTCAACCGGTTTCTAAAAATTTCCTACCTTTCTAATAAGTAACAAAGCTAGCTACTTAAAATAGATCTATGGGGGTAAAAGAAAATAGACATGGGAAATTGAAGGAACGATGGAAAGTTTTCAGTACGACGTACGAGCGGTTTTCACGTTTCAAGTATAGCTATGTCTATAACATATCAATGCCTTGTTCTTTTTATCTGTGAAAACTAAACCGAATCAAGTATTTAATAAGGTATGTTCTCATCGTACGGTCCCCGTAAAGCTCCTGGACATGATTTTCTAGGATTTTCTTGGGAGCATACTTGTAACACAGAATGTGGGTTTCAATCAAGTCATATTTAATGTTCATGTTCAGCATCAAAGTCAAATGTCATATTGGTTTTTGTCATCATAACAAATCGGTTTCTTTCCAAGAGCGTAAGATGTAATCACTTATCTAGGGGTCGTGTGCGTAGATCTCCACATTATATATTTATAAATCTGTATTATTAATTACTTTAAATGTTTCCCAAAGTCTCTTGAGGTAGAACCGAACGAGCTGTTAATCGCTGAAAATATTGCAGCTGATTTCCGTCACAGCTTTTGCAGTAAAATATTTAGGTCTTAATATTTTGGCACAAATTATTGTCATTATTATCGTTCCATTTCACAGCCAAGATTGGTTTCAAGTTTTCGAAACGCACTACCAAATATTATTAAAAGAAATAAGTGTAAATGTAAAGTGACTACATACATCAAGTTCAGTTTTAAAAGGCCTTTAAAAGCGCATGAAAAGTATGTACATTTGCAGCTACATTTTCCTACATATTTACATTCAGACCTAATATTTCCATCTACTTCGTGCCTATCCATTATAATTTTGCCCTGCTTTCTTCATGTTCTTGAAATCCCTTCTGGATTCTAATGCAATACTTTTATTCTTTCCTTCTACTTGTTCATTATAATGAACAATTAGAAGGATAGAATGATATTATTTTCATTGAAAAAAAATGAAATTTCCAATGATAGGTATTGTCTGGGTAGGCAACAAATATTATAAGCAACACCATATCTGTATAAAGACATTAGGGATTCGATTTGATTGAACAGGGTACCGAAAGATTGATTCAATATTGCAGGATTTTTTATACAGAAGTGATGCCAAGTTATAAACTATATAACAATAATATTACGTATTGATAACTGCGTGAATTAATTTTCAAAAATTTAGGAATATAAATGATACGTATTTATAAAATGTAACTACTAGATTATCAATAATTTAAAAAGTTCTGAATGTTATTTTAAACTTCTTTAAAATAATTACATGAGAATGGATTGTGATATCAAGGTTTGAAATAGGTTTTTGTGTTTGATTAGTTTATTTGTGTGGAGTAGACTGACAGGTTAATATCAGGATAATACTAAGAATAATAATTTAATTTGAGGAAAATAATATAATAATAATTTATAGGATGTTTTATAAAAATTCTAATTAATTTATTTTGAATATTTTTATATTGTAACTTTTTTTTTAATTTAACGATTTCGAAGACATAAATTGTTTACATTCATTAGAAGGCAATTATTAAACGTTTCCGAAGCGATCTCGTCATTTTGAATTAAAATAAATTTTTCGAATACTAATATCAATACATTTTATACTGATAAATTTATGAATTGTGGTGTTCATTGGAACGTGTAAGTACATAACTACAGTTCATATGATCTTTTTATATCCGTGTAGGTAACTGCCAATCCAATTCTAGTCTTTTAAAAGTCAATATGTATGTGAATAATGCCGGATGTTCCCGTTTATCATCAGATATTTTTGTTCAATATTACCCACAACATATTTAACCTGATATTTTGAGATTTCTCTGCAAAATTTTTACACTATTGACGAGCGCAATAGCTGACCGAGACTTGGCAAAAGTATATGCATAAAGGAAACACGAGTTAACATCTAAAGGCTACGATGAGGAACATGTTAAGCCAATCGTGATTATTCTATATCATATGTAAAATGATACCATCATTGTTTTGTTGATAGTTTTTTCCCAGTCCATTTAATTTATAAATATAATAAGAAATTTTAATTATTTATAATTACTGTAAAGAATGTTAAAAGTATGATACCTCTCTTACAATTTTGATTCCAATTAGGGAAGTTGCGAATTAAAATAATCTTGAAATGGATTCACGATTATTTTAATTCGCAACTTCGCTCGCGCAGACTGCTTTAGTTGCTTACTTCTTAGTGACAGTGTATACTGTCAAATGCTAATATTTCGGTTCTTTTACCGAATTTACAGAAATATAACTGTTAAAGTTTTATCTAATATTATTCAGTTCCTTTTAAGCATACAAACGCATGGTTTGATTGGTTTGAACGTTTATTGTATTTGTATGTCTTCAATGTATACTCGTTCCTTTTTATATGATCTGACTGATTCTTAAAAACTTCAATGTTGAAGTGTTTTGGTAATCGAAGTCATGAAAATTATCCTCAAATTACTTCTGTTTCCGTCCTTAATTTAATGAAAATCTTTATTAAAGATAAATTTAGAAAACCTGAAATTTTATGGCGTTTATTATAGCTAAATAATAAGTTAAATTTCTAAGTAAGATTTTGTATATGGATATTTTATCTGAGTCAGAATTGGAAGGGTAATTTTACTTTGAAATACTCTTAATCATAATTTTGAAAGAAGAATACATCATCTATATGGATTTGGTTTCCACAAAAGTGGAATGTTTATATTTCCAATCCTATTATTGAAATTAATCAAGTGAATATTCCAATAACTGAATTAACTGAATGTACTATTTTGGTGTCTCTTATCATTCAAATAAAGGAAAATAACAATACCTCTTTAATTTATTTTGCACCGTACGTAAAAAATTACTAGATGTATATGAATCCCGTTTTTAAAATTCATTATTTATTGGACATACATAACAGATCTTTGCAGGTCATTTATTAATACACCAGCTGGGTTCTTTTGGATTTTTCCTTATTCAGTTGTGTTTTAAATAAATTATTTTATTCCTTTAATCATAGCTTATTCTGGATAGCGTAATAAACCAGGAATGATAAACAAGAAATAAGAAAAATTTAATTAGGTTTAAGATATTATATAAGTTTCTTAAGGCGTAACTCTTAGTGACGTAATAAAAAATGTAGGGAATAGATTTCATCGAAACTGTTTAACAATAGGTTCACTAAATCAGTTTAATTTTATGAAGTTATCGTCAATCTTTTAATTATTTGATTTTCGATTCATTCACCGAAATACGTAAAATACTTTTTTTAAATAAAACTTTCCCTAAAAGACATTAAAATAAAATTCAGCATTATGTTTTCTATGTTACCATGTTTTCAGAATCATGTTATTATATTTTCTATGTTATTGTTTTATATTTACTAATCTACATTAATATATAAAAAGAGTTTTTCTGACTCCATTCTGATTTACGATTCTAATAAGTTGTATATCGTTATATAAGTGTGAAGTACTCTCTAACGTTAAGTCTATGGAAAATGGGAAGAATTTACCTATTACGTCCACTAATAATACTGCATAAATTACTTAAAAATAATATATGAAAGTATTAATTTAATAATGAGTAGATAAATCTATAAACACAATTTTTTGAAAAGCTGGTTTTGACCAGAAAAGTGATGGTTCCATATGCGCGGGCGCTACGCAGGAAACCTTATAAATTAAGTTTAATAAAATTGCAGTTATGTACCTTAAATAATTAGTCAACGTATCCAATAGAAATAATCAAGTTTGTTACGACACAGCTGCTCATTTATCAACTATACTGCTACCTAATTAACAACTATACTGCTACTTAATTATAAACAATACTACTATATAATTTATTGACAGAAGACTACTTAATTTATTAAAAATGACATCTATTTCCTTCACAAGCAAGCCAAAAATGTGCAGTTTTATAATTTTCAAGAAATGGTAAAGTAATATTATAAGTAGCCGCTTTCACGTTACGGTACATTTTCAATTAGTATTGTATATAAAGTGTCAAAAAGAAATTAATATATAAGAATATTTCAGCAATAGAATGCATCAAGTTTGTTACTATACTGCTGCTTAATTATCAACAAAACTACTACTAAATTATCAACAATAGTACTGCATAATTTATTATCGGATTACTGCTTAATTGATGGATAATGACATTTGTCATAAATGTGGAGTTTTGTACTTATCACGTTATGGTAAAGCAGTAGATGGTATGGTATGGTATGGTAAGCTTCACGTTACGGTACATTTTCAATTAATATTATATAAAAAATATCAAAAATAAGTTATTATAAAATAATACTTCAGGACGAGATTCGACCCCGGAGTCTCGTTACCTCGTGCACGCGTTTGGCAACAGACACTCACCCTTATATCAACAATAAACAATCTCAAAATCTATTCGAAGGTAACAAGCCGATTTTTGTATATACTTACCGCTCATGAGGAATATTGATAACAGGATCGCCGTGAAACCTTTCATACTATTGTTAGGACGTCGTATTGGAGCCTGTGATCAACAGTCTCTCTTTGTATTTTCGTCCCTAACGGGGTTCAGAGAGGGTTTTTCCGTCGCTTGCTCCTTTCAATAAAGCGGGTTTATAAAACTTGTAAACTAACGTGTATGTAAATATGGGAGGTCGCCTTTAAGAAATGCGATGTTGGAATAACTTCGGAATTATAATTGCGCATGACAACAATTTCACTTTCAGGGGCTGTATTTTATTTAATTTTTTAAAGTTTCTCATAGACGTAAAACAAATATTAACACCTGTAAATGAGGACAGTATATTTCAAGAAATACTTTAGCATTTTTAACTATTTTAGATGGCATTTATTTTCAACACGATGTACCGTGATTTAAATCACGTGTGTATCATTAGAATATACAGTTAAAGTAACAGTAAATTTTATACGCGTCACGGCATCCGTTATAATAATTATAAAAAAAATAAATACACTTTGTATTCAAAAGTGAAATTTGCTGTATCTCCTTTTTACTTCATACGCACAGAATCGACCAGCAAAAATTAATCGAAATATTTTCTGCCATCTTGTGTGATTACATATATAAAATAAGGAACTTTTTAACAAAATATTCAAATAAAAGTCAATGCAAAAACAAAAGATGAAGTCAGACATCGTAATTTTATGTAAGAACTTCAATTGATAATTATCGCCGATAAGCCTTATCATATATATATATATATATATATATATATATATATATATATATATATATATATATACATATATATATATATATATATATATATATTTAACAATCTACAATATTTTTGCATATTTTATTAAATATAAAATCTTAAACTATGTATTGTTCTTTTAATTAGAATATTTTTTTTTGTTAATTAAATGTCAATAAATATTGGTACGAACATTTTTAACTTATACGACGTCTTATATATTTAATTAAAAGTGTTAACAATTATGGAAATAGCATAGTTTTGTTGAAATCTGCCCAAATATCTGTCAAACAAATCGCTATGAAATTATAATTGACAATGAACTATCGTTTGAAGTTGAAGATTTTGAAGTTTTATATATATATATATACATATATATATACATATATAAACATACATAATGTATATGTAAATTCCAAACGCTTTTAATTTAGAATTTATCTCGGTATCATCAGATGAAGGGATTAAGCTGCCAATTTACATTGATTCTACCTTTCCTTTCTTAATTTATAAATGTGAGATATGAATCTTTCCTCTTGGTCTACAATATGTGCGTGGAGGATTTGATTACATTTTCCTTCTTAACATACAAAATACTGTCTCGTAATTCCGTTTCCATAAACTCATTCAGACTTCTACGTTTAATCAGAGGTAATAAAGAGTAATTTTTCATTTTTAATAAGACTTATAATATAACTAAACTGTAGTGAAAGCTTAAACCGCTGTTCTTGGCACTAACTTTAATTTTACGTTTTAAAGAATCAAGACGTTCTTTGCAATCCTTTGGTTTGTCTATTAATGATTCTAAGTTACATATTCGCATTCTCTTATAAAATCTGAAATTATGTATACTTGTGCTCGTTAAACAACGGTTAGTATATATTCCAGTTAAATATATTATCACAATAAATGACATAAACTATGTTCGTGAAATGACACACTACGCGACCTGAGTAATCTGCCTTCCTCATGTGGAAAATTCGCTGTCTATTGAAAAGAAAATATTGTCCTTACATGTTGCGACTAAATTGATTTATAGGGGTGGAGGCAACGCTCCGCTGTACAAGAAAAAAAATATTTTAAAAAATTCAACGTATTTAAATATTTACTCTGAAATATATAAAGCTGTAGAAATGTGTTCATGGAATACAGGAGTAATATAAAGGGAATTATTGATTAATAGTTAACAATGTGATTCTTCCAGGTTCATCCCTAGTTTAATGGGTAATTTATTGATTTCAGTCAGACATTACTAAGTCGCTAAGGATGTTTAAGTATATCTTTTCATTTTTTGAAGATACTTTTGTATATTGTAGTTTGTTATGGCATTTAGAAATCTATCTATAAAAATGTATTTGCAGCATAGATTCTTTTATATATCGGCAATGAACCATAAAATCAAATAGTAGTTTTTCTACATACTAATTCAAACTAAAAAATAAACAGATAGGCAACAATTCCACTGCGTATTAGATACAGTAATCACTTTCCATACAAAGTATGGCGCTTACGGACGTAGTTCCGTTATAATGTTGTAATTATATGTGAATACGTGTTATAATGTTACATATAATTATATTTGTTATATTTATATTCCGTTATAATTATATATGCAGATCGAAATATTTTTGAACAATAATTGTAAAATACTTTTAATGGATTTTGTAATTCCCATATATTCCATGTTTGGTTGGCAGACATTTGGTATTTTTATAACAAAATATAATAAATATTAGTAAAGTATGAAATTGAATTTGTTTCCTTATCATAATGAAGTCTTTCTACCTTCAGTTTATCATGTTGGAAATTATGGTCGTTTACATGTCGACATGTTTAATATGAGCAAATTGACCATTTATCGCTTCGGCTGATGATTGCTGATTGAAGATGAGTACAGAAATAGAAGAAAAAGATAACCATCATTGTAATATTCTGAAAAAGGAAAACTAAAAATATTTGAACATTTTTAAAATTAAGAAATTTTGCGTCATGAAGAAATGTAATATAATTATGTCGTGATATGGTACACTTGAAGTAAATTTAATTCATTAAGTTTTACTATTTTCTTTTGAGCTGGGAAATTATGCCAGTATATGGGGCCAATGACAAAATTGAGATTCAAGTCTTGTACCATAGTACCGACGGCTACGCCCTAGAAGCTTGGAGAAACAAGAAGTTGGATTAGCCTGAAAGGAGCAATAGGTTTCCCTTCGGTTTGTGTAAATCTTTACTAAGCATTACATACCTCACGTGACCTAATAAAACGTATTTGACGCCACCGCCAATATCCACACCTTACCACACTTTGTCTTCAATTGACGCGGCTGGGTTGTCTGTCGTTCCTTTTATTTTAAAACAATCAATGCAGCAAACCAGCCAGTAAAGCGATTCGCATAAATTACTTCATATATTTGCTAACAATGGTTCTTGACTCCGCCAGAATACTTCAGGTACTGAGATTTTGATGTTCTGTTTGTAATGTTCAGGTAACGATGTGAATGATTTTGTAAATGTTATAATAAAAATCATTCTTTTTAAATTTACGTAATTTCTTATATGAAATATGAAATAGGTAAAAATGTCATTCATTCTATTAGTTAAAATTATTCGATATTAGGCAATAAACATTTAATAATGAACTGAATTTTCACAAAATTTTGCCCATGTTTTTTTTGAAGTTAAACTTCTTAGGCGGCGATCACATAATCGATAAGTGGACAAGAATTGAGAGTAAAATTTTGAGGTTGCACCACGTTTAGGCACATTTCGTTATAGGAAAGAGAAAAAAGATATGACGTAGAGAGAAAGAGAACTATATATTCCGACGCCTATATATATATATATATATATATATATATATATATATATATATATATATATCTATATATATATTTATATATATATATATATATTATAATTATTTTGTTTATTCCTGGATTCAACTCTTTTTCTTCAAGTTCATTAGAATATTTTCCTATTTCTCTCTCCCTCTCTCTGATTCTCTCTCTTACCCTTCAATATATTTGCAAATCGAGCTATAGATCGCAAAAGAAGTTTCACTTCTGTTACGAGTAATCATTGAATTGAACATTTTAAATAGCTCTTCCGTATCTATAAGATAATAGGAACTAACCTTTCTTCGATTACGAATTCATATAACGAAGAATAATTTGTGTTTTTTTAAATTCTCTTTATTCATTTAGATACTTATCTTTAGCGTTGAATGTAACCCGAACCGTCGTTTGCTTTATTTTTCGAAATTTCAGTAGCATAGTGTACCTTGATAACATATTAATAATCAAAGGGTCAACATTTTTTCTGTTTATTAGGGAAGTAATCGATCTTGTATTAGATAATTATATAATAATTGATATCGGTTTAGTAGTGGTAAAATAATTGTGAATTATGTTTTATTTCTTAAATTAATATGTAAATTATATAATTAAAAATATTAATTGTGTTCACGTAAATGGATTTAACATTCATTGACATATAATTTGCATTTTAAACTTACATCATTTATCTAAACACTGACAGATGTATTTCTTTGATTTCACTCAATATTCCGCTGAATGGTTGTAAAATCTTTCGTATATTGTAGAGTAAGTTAATATAAGTAGATTACTTTTCTTAAACAAAGCAATCATTAAAAAACCACAAATATTTCTTGCGTATAAATGTTTTTAATTTTTAGGCTACTTAATTGTTAGCTTAGATGCTTTGTTAGATGTAACCGTTTCGGTTTATTAAGCAGCGATAGTTATATAAATTTGTATTATTATTCAGAAGACAAATGTGTTTCAGCGCGAATGATGTCTAAATAACAAATTAGCAACACCAGCAACTGTAAACGAAATATAACAAAATTATCTACTTTTTCATAATATTCAATCTGTCAGTCACCTTTTTGCACGACAGTTTGATTTCTTTCTGATCAACGAAATATAAATTTATCATTATGTATTGTAGCCCCACATTCTTTATATTTTCCCAAGTTCTTGTATTTACTGAAACGTATGTGTATACAATATATAAATATCAAATTTCTCTCTTCATACGAGTAACAAAAATAAATAAGTGAATATTCAAATAAATCTTTCATCTTCAATGTTCTTCATGAGATAATATAAAAATTGAAAGAGCCGTAATATAAATTATTGGGATTATTTGACATAAAAATTCTAATCTTGTAAAATTCATTTAATCATTCTATATCCAAACCAGTAAGCAGCGATTCAAAGCTAGTCTTTGAGAGATCAATATAAATATATTATAATTTTACCCAAAATAAAGGTTTTCCAATAGATATTTTCCATCCAATATTACCGACAGCATTTTGAAGTGACACTTTTTAATTTTCTTCTACGATTAAGTTACGGTTTTCCTTTTGTTTTTGATATCCTCGCCATCTTTGGGAACAACCGCTCAGTGAAACTTATTAAATGTAAATTTTCACAAAAATAAATAAAACACGAGTTCACATAGAGAGTCCGCGATGGGATAAATGTTTTACTGGTCGTAATTGTTTGATATTATTATAAAATTATGCCATAGTCGTTATGTTTTCCATGTGTAAGAAATTTGAATTATTGAATTTTCTCCTAATGAATATTATAATTATGAGGGAACATTCCTTGTAATTTTAATATATTATAAGTTAAGTTTAATTTTATTTCTTACTATAAAATGCAATAATAACAGTATTACTCGCCTTGTGCTTTGAGCTTCAGTAAAGATCATGTATTAATTTGTACAACATTTCTGCACAGGCGAAGAATCTATACAGACAAATTACATAGAAGAAATCCTTCAGTACAGGCTGGTATCCAGTAATAACCAGTTGCTATTTCAAATATTGTATTATAGATGGCGATAAGATCATTAGATGTTCGGTTATGTATATAGTTCAGTTAGATATAGTCAAAAAACTGCCTACAGATGGCGTTATGATAGTGATATGCGCCGGTGAAACGCTAATGAATTATCTATCAGCGTAACTTTTTCAGAAGAACGAATATTCACCTTTATAGGTTTTGTATGGAGTTGTTTATTGCACAAATTGACTTAAAATTAAAGAATTTTTTTTCTTCCTATTTTCGAATTTTTGTTCTAAAAAACAGAGAAATGAATTGACTCAATTGGGGTTTCCCAAAATAGGTACTTTAGCATTGTTCTTTGCAGCCTCTTTTACGTGTTCTGATATGGAACTGAAATCGTCGCGTAAGATGCAAAATAAAATTGCTTATCACATGGTCATGGTGTAAGATATAAGTAAAATTTATTTTCACAGATAATTTAGGTCGATTTGATTCATTTTAATTTGTTTTCTTCATATGAAAGTGTAAATATATGAAGGTGCTTAATTTATGCATCCTTAATTTGTGATCACTCGAATATATATTTGTCCATACACCATCTATAAATTCAAAACAATATTTTTTCAACAAATTCAGAGCAATATTTCCTTTCTCATTTTTTTTAAATTTAAAGGTCAATTACCCATAATAAGCATTATATGATGTATCACTCCTCGAATGTACTGAGCGCGTAAAAATATGGCTATTATTTAAAATTAATAAAAATCATTACATTCTTATTTCATTACTAATTCAAACTATATATTGTCGTACAATATACTAAGTACCTCAAATAATAGTTTAATTTGTTATATTTGTTTATTATCTATTAATTACTAAGGATTGAAAAATCATAATTAATTAAGTGACTTAAGATTCAAGAAATATTTTTGAGACACAAGAGAGTTTGCAAGATAACTTCCCTCGATCTAGCGATTTTGATCGCATAAAAGAAAGTTTACTATAACTTTGTACTAAATTTATTCAATAAAACTACCTTTAAGTATATGAAAGTTGTGGTTTGATATAAGGTTATTATCCTTCAGGCTCCAATTGTTATGCAAAAAAAATGTAATTCTTTAGTCAAGGTCTACACTTCATTTTTTTTTTTAATTTTCAGTCTGGAAAATAAATTTCCTTTAGAATAGACAAAAAGTTTGGAAAAATGTATAAACATTTATGAAGTTATCTTTTCCGTAAAGATTGAAATTTATCAGTATCACCAATAAAGCTTATAAGTGGTATTGAAAGTAAATTACAAAAAAACTCATAAATATTGTAACGTCTAAATAATAAGAAATAATTCGTTCGTCAATTTTGTTCTCAAAGAGATATAAATCTTATCGTATCTACCCACAAACCCAGTGTCAATTCTACTATACTGCAATTTCATAACAGATAAAATTACCTATTTAAATTAAAGTTTATATTACAAACAGCCAAAATCAATTTCATATAATGGTTGGACGTTCTTGGACAAAAAAAATAACGGTCTGGCTGAAAATTTATGAAATTTCATCAAAATTATATTTTACAATGCCTTAATTACGAGAGTTAAAGACTAGTTGCATCAAAGTGAAAACTACAGTGTTTTGAACTTAGCTTACTCAACTTTTTTATATATTCTTAATCACTTCTTCTTTCTTAAATTAAATAATTTGCCGATTTACTTGCTTTTGAAAAATAACGTTTCTTATAAATAATAACATTAATTTATAATCGCCCAAACTTAATTAAGAGTGACAACCAAATAGAAAGAAAATTATCATACCAAAATTTCAAATATAAAGTAAAGTAATCATAGCAACGATATTAATGCGGCAGTACTTTTTCTACTATAAGTTGCCCGAACTTGTAGATTTGTAGAAAGCCGAGTATGCTAAAAACTACGCGTTTTGACTAGATTTCCAAAAATTGATTTAATAATTTTAACTAAAATCAATGTGCGCTATGCCTGTACAGAAAAAAACCAGGAAATTGTCGAAGTGAAATCCATTTTTCTCAATATTTTATAGAATATATATTCAACATCTATGTTCTGAAAATAGAAGCATTGTATCTGTCATTTATAAAGCGCCGCCTTTTTGTGAAATCCTTTTCAACTATAACAGAGAGTACAGTGATATTACGAGGTACGATGGCATTTTTCTGAAATCCTAAACAATAAAAAGATAAAAAATCGTCCACGTACCTTTCTCATTTTATTAATAATTCACCAATTAAAATTTAAATTTTGGGGTGTAGATCTTACATTTAGTATGTATTTTGGGGTATAGATCTTACGTTTAGTAATAAATGCCAAAGTGAGTTAATGTATCTTTTTTCTGACCATCTGCTACACTACTAAAGTTTTAATGAAGTCTGACAGATAAATAATTTAATACTTGCAGAAATATGTATGGTGTATAATATAATTATAAATTTAACATCGCGAATATTTTTTTATTCAATGTGCATTTTCATCCCCTTTGATGTGAATATCACGTGAAAACAATTTATAAGCAGAATACAAAAAAACATTTAATTTTGTCAATATACTGCAACAATACTCTTTCAAAACTACGCCTATCCAAATAGATGGTGGTATATGTTCCTTCAAGATATGTCTTAGTTGAATAAATTTTGTAAGCAACACTGTCTCTAAAGGAAAACCTTAGAAATTGCATTAGAGTTGCATTATAATCCTGAGAATTTGATTTAGTATTGCAAGTTTTGTTGTACAAAAATAAGATCATGTTATTGCCCGTGTAAAAATAATATTAAATGTTGACATCATCACGAAATGGGATTTAAAGCTTTGATTAATAAAAACGTGCTTATAAAAATACTTACAAATTATATATTGTGTAGATTTTCAGTCAGTTACAGAGATTGTTAAGTATAATATTATATTTTTTTATATTAAACATGAGTTTACGTATTTGATTGATTTATTTATTAAGAGTAGACAAACAATAGATAATTGCAGCATAAAAACTGATAGTTAAAATTACAATTAAGACTAAATACGTGAAATGAAAACTTTGAGATACATTTGTAGAAATGTTGAAAAAAACATGAAAAAAATATTGGTTGAAAAAAAAAGCAATTCTTAAAATGATAAGCCGTATGTATACTCAATACTAAGATTATTTTAATACCTAATAAACAACATTTAAAAGAACATGAATTCTAGATATCTATTAGTAGGCCGCAGAGCATGCAAAAAATGCGCGAAATATTGGTAACATGCTAAGAATACATAAAAAATGGTACATTAGCGAATAAAGGACAAGAAGTCATCATGGCACGTCATCCTTTCTGCTTCTTCCCGTATGGTATGAAATTAACTGATTATGTAAACATATAAAACACGCCTAGAAACCTCACACAATAATAATACTGGAAAAAAGTGTATTTCCCTTTATACGTAATATACTTAAATAAGGAAAAGTAAATAGACACTTCAATTTTAAATAAAGTCTTGCTAATGGGCGAAGCAAGTACAAATATTGTAAGTCTCTTACATTCTACTAACCAAATAAAGTACGTGAGAGCAAATAAAAAAAAAAAACAAAAGCTCGTTATTCGTAGAACTTTCGGAAATTAGGTTTGTTTGCTCTCGTTATAAAACTCATTCTCTTAACATACAGTTCGGTTGTTTATAAGCGGCATACGCGGGGTTAATAGCATATTGATCGCACATTATGTATTACTCTGGAGAATTAAAACAATTAATGATGCAATACATTCCATTTAAGATTACATAAATGGATTTAAAATAGCTTTTTATTTGCGACTATGCTCGCGTGAACATACATATTTGCTTTCTTGTTAGTGACTGTAGATAATGGAAGACACATATGCCGACAATCACCACATATTATGATCGTTAGTAGGCTGACAGTTTTCTTTATTTTTTAAGTTTTCAAAGTCAAATAATTATATTTAAATTTTTATACTGGAATCAAGAAGTCCGTTCAAATTTTATCTAATTTTATTTTTCCCTTTTAAGTGATGCACATACAAACACGCATAGGTAAAAACCGACTGACAGATAAATAAATTGACTTGGCTGTAAGTTTATTTCATTTATATATATTCAAAAGGTATTTCTTACTTTTTATATGAAATGATTCCTCACAAGTCCCATACTAAAGGAATTTTTAATTTCAATCATTAAAGTGACTCTCGAATTTGTGCTATAACAACTATTAATAAGCCACTAACTTTTTATGTATTAAAACTTCCGATAACTGCAAAATCAGGTAACCTATAATCGTTCAGGGTATGTTATTATAAATTAGGGGTTATATAACTATTTTATCTGACCCAGACTTATAAAGATATTACATCTTGAATAATTTTGAAATTCATTTCAGTGAAAGTGAAAACTTTATCTTTCCAAAACTTCTATTGTAATTAAGACCACATGAATATATTATTTTGATGTCTCCCTAATTTAAATTTTAAAAATGTAATACATCTTACATTTTGCTAGTTACGACACCTCTTTAAACACACACGACACCTTTTTAAATTCATAATTTTTGCAGATAATTTACCTTTCACCTTTTTCGGTTTTTTCATACAGTTACTTTTTAAATAACGTATTTCATTCCTTAAATTCTGGCTTATTCCGGAAAGGGTAACATACGAGGAATAAGAAAATAATAGTAAGTTAGATTTAAGATATTTCGTAAGATTCTCTAAACATAGGTAATAATCACGTTACAAGAAACATAGGAATAGAAGGATGAGGAATCCGTACCCGAACTAATTAATAATATGTCACAACATAACTTGAGCCATCAGTTGTTAAAACAATTTAATTCTGTGAAATTTATGGAAAATCATTTTAGTAATTTGCCATTCGTACACTGAAATATATGAGCTAATTTTTTTAAAGAGACAGACACATAAAATACGACTTTCAACATAAATTTAGTATCATATAATATTTTTTATCCATACAATTATAAAAAAATATTTGTTTTAAAAAGATAATTTTTAAAAATATAGGTCGGAATTTGATAAAACCTTTGACTTGCAATATTCCTTTATATTTCAGTATGCTTATACGGTATAAATAAAATTAATTAATAACAACAAATGTAAAGAAGACGAAGAAAACTGCCCGTGTTTACTTCCATAGATAATTATGCAAAAGAAATAAAAAAATATTATACAACAGATTAATAATAGAAAGTTCTATCCATAATCACTAATTTTGTTGAGAAAGCGATCTTGACCAAAAATATAACAATTGTGTTGTGGACGGTTTTAGTCAGAGTGCAGTTTTATGCCCTAATGGTATGGATAAAAGTTTCCATATAAATCATAGTATTTGCTACTTGACTAGATTACAATTAGTATATCAACACATGAATTTAAATTCTTTTAGAGCGATATCTGTATTTTTTAAAACCAATCATCGTAACTGTTTAGTTTCATAACTTTCTGTTAGATATTGTTATTTATTTTATATTCATGGGAATATTTAATTTTCTGTTAGGTTTACATTATAATATATACAGCATTATCAATATCAAATTCTACCCTTCCGGTTATACATCACAGGGAAAAAATTCGAAGATATAAAAAAGTATAATATAATATCATTTTCCGCACAGGAGGAACGGAAAAAAATCCAAGTTTAATAATGAACTCATTCATGTGCGATGAAATAAAACAAAATTTAATAAATGGAGTTTTACTGAATTGAAATCGGGTACGTTCATTGAAGAAGGAGAAAAGTAAATATACACTATTAAGCTAATATTTATATTAGATACAATTAAATTACAGCTTAGTTCTTATAATAATATGAATCATAAAATAAATCTTCGTACAATAATACAACTGCACTGTCGTGACTTTGTAGTTTTATTCACGGTAGGTATACTCAGAATTAGAGAATAAAATATTCTCAAGAAATTATTATAAAAAAATATTTTCCGGACATGATTCGAGGGCGGACTCACTTCGCTTCTTGAACTATTTGCTCACAGAAATTATTTTTCCTCTCCACATCAGTAATAAACCATTTCAAAATATATTCGAACCTAACAAGCTGAGCTTCTCTAATATTCTCACCGCTCATGAGGAATATCAATAACAAGATCGCCGCGAAACCTTTCACGTTATTGTGGGGATGTCGTGATTAAGCCCGTGATCAATGGTCTTTCTTTGCATTTTCGTCCCTTTGGGGGTTCAGAGGGCTTTTGACGTCGTCTGCTTCTTTTCAATAATGCGGCTTTATAAATAGTGTAAAATAACCTGCGTCAGATCAGAGGTCGGTTTTAAGAAACGTTGTGTTGGATTAACTTTGGAATTATTATTGCGTATAATAGTTTTACTAGTGGTTGTGCGTGTTTTGCGTAAACTGTTACTTTTACTAAAGGTAGTATTTCATTTAAAATTGCAGTGATAGTGTAAAATGTTGATAATTGATTAAAAAAAATGTATAACCACACGTGTAACAACTATTTTAAGTAGCATTTATATTTTATTTTAAAACTAGTAATATATTTAGTTTGCTTATGTTACTAGAATAATACTGGTTTGGGGAACAGACTTAATAAAAAAAATTGTAAAATTGCTATATGTGTCTTACTACTCTAAAAAATACTAGCTGCTATACAAGTTTAGCCCGAGCAAAAATTTACCTTGACTGCACTTTTTGTAGTCACGAGTCTTTTTTGCGGGATATTATATGAAAGTTTTTTTCCCGGCATATACTGAAGGTGCTTTCGAAACACTTATTTTCTCTTCATTTAAATGGTTTTACTTATTATTACTAAGTTAATAAAATACACGTTTTATATAAAATCAAATTATTGTAACTAAAAATCAAATCATGCAGTAATTTCTCTCGCCCGCTAGTCTATAACTTTTCTATCAAACTTTCTTTCTCTCAAATTTTTGGTACACTTAATACTGATATGCCCTCAATCTGCCCAAATTGGCATCAACAATTTAATAAACGAATTTTTATTTCAAAATGCAGAAATAATAACTTTTTCATTTATTTCGATGCATATATTTACGTAGCTCTTCGTTTAATCTCTTTAATCCACCCACTCGCGTTGATCTTTAATAACCCACCGATTCACGTTGATGTTTAATAAAATATTTGAATCTCCTTGTTACAAAAGGTTTAATTAATCCAAGTTGATGAACAATAATTTGTACACAAAATTACAGGTGAAATTTTAATTACGCAAATAGATTTTCTATGAAACTGTTTTCAGTTTTACTTATCTCTAAGCAAGTTCATAATTTAAAATATACATATACATATAAATTAATAAAGATTCATTACAGAAATTAGGCCTAAAACTGCATTCATATAAAACATAGTCTTTATTAAAAAAGTAACGGTTTAAAGACTATATTAAATTGTTCGTAAAATGTTCATAACATTTTTATATGACATTTTTCACTTGTTTTTGATTTTAAAAGTAACCTTTTCGTTTTGAGCGTATAAAACTTTTTTTATATAAAAATTAAGAATATCTTTAAAATTAGTGTTCAGCACTTTATAAAATATAAAGATAAAACTGTTTTCAAAATAATTATGAGGATTTGTTTTGTGACTTTACATTCATTTAAGAATAATTAAAAAATTCAGCGATCTGTTTGTTTAATCGCATCAAAATTGTATCGTGAATTTTTCACCGTCTGGTTCGTTGTTTTGTAATTAATGATTTTTGAATTATAGATACAAAAGTATAACTAAATTAATGCAATAATTTGAAAACTAATCAATACGTTGCAAGTAGACGCCTAGTTCTTAAATGCCATCAATTTGCTTTTAAACTCGACTTGAATTTGTAGGCATATAATTCTTTTATTTTTTTTAATTACTTCTGGAAACGGAGAAATGTTTTTAGAAACATATTTTATGGACTTTCTTCTTTAATTTCAATTTATAATATTTCTTATATATTTTACATTTCAGTTAATAAAATGAAATAAATTGCGCGTATATTTGTCGATAAATTAATTTTGTTTATAAATTTAATCCATATCTTCATTCAAGAAGACACTATTTGGTGACGAAGTATCAAGTATTATAAATAAAAACCGAATATTGAATATATTTGGCGTTAATTTTGTAAAAAGTCATTATTCACAATTAAATGAAACTACGTGATGTAGTATTATTTCTACATTCTTTAATTTCTTTACCACGACCTATGTTTCGTTGTAATACAACATCTTTGCTAATAGCCTACCTGAAAATGTTGTAATACAACGAAACCTAGATTGTGGTTAAGAAATTAAAGAAAGTAGAAATAATACTACATCATGTAGTTTCATTTAATTGTGAATAATGAATTTCTACAAAATTAACGCCAAATATATTCAATCAATGACTTACTAATTTAAATTATTAAAAAATAAACAAAAAAATTACATGAATTAATTACCAAAAGAATCATTTCATTTGAATGAAAGAAGTCATTTTAGTATAAAACCTCATCAAAATGTATTACGTAAAATATAACATAATGACTTATAATTTATGTTAAGAAACATTTTTCCTTTGCACCCGTTGTTCCGATCGATAGATAGCTTTAGAGGGGCACGTATGACAACTATTTATCTAGGATTAAACATAATTTATTGGCAACGTAATAATGTTTTAACATATACGTTATAACAGATTTATTAAACTTTTACATTAAATTCCTCCAATTTTTTTTATCGTAACACATGATATTTACAAAAACTTCGAATAGTCATAGTGGGTAAGCTCAAGAGGATATCTATAATTGATATGTTATTTACCATTCAGTTTAAATTGAAAATAGTTTTAATTTACCGTAATGAATTTTCTTTTTTACAAATGGAAGGTGAAGATGGCGTCATAAATTTATATTGTATTTTATATAAAAAGGAAACAAAATTTTCAAGAGTCGCATTATGAAATTACTAAAGGATTGTACGATATCATTGAAAAATATGAAGAACATAATATTGACCGACTTCTAATCGCGACTTCCTTCGTTCTAACCAGAGGAATATAACTTTTGTGGCAATGCAGACCAGACTATATCTCTCTTTCAATTTTTTAAAAATATGTTCACGTTGATTAATCCCTAAACTCTATTCCAATGCGAACCAGGCTGAGATTTGAAAATAAGGTGTACACAATACAAATTCATACAGGCTAAAATAAAACTTACAGGAATTTTTTTACAGACAATGCTAAATGATCAAGTAAAGACCTAATTATTATCGTTACAGCCAATTATTTTAAATTTTTAGAAGAAAAATTAGCCTTTAAATAATCAAAGCTATAATACTCTTGTGTTCTTTCCGTGTAGATGCTTTTAGAAGTTATTGAGTTATGAAGGGACAAAGATCTATTCACCCATATGTCCTTCAATCCACACTTTCGTATTTGTAACATTAGTTAGAAAAATAAATTTTACTGATAATAGAAAAACATATTTTAAATTCATCCTGAAAATCAAGTTAATATCATGTGTGACCCGATAGAAAGAGATTTCATGAAAAAAAAATCATCGTATTTCACTGTTCACAAGTTTACGAAATGACACTAAGACTAAAACGAACTGAGTTATTTTCATTTGAAATATTCCCTCTTCTAACTATGCACGCACGTGTAACAATTTTGAAAAAAATAAGCGATACGAATATCTTCATCCACACTACAAAAGTACTCCGCGTTCCGCCTATTACAAATACGCTGCTTGCAGGGAAGAAATAATTACTGCGTACACTGCGAGCAAACTGATTACATATAATACGGCGGCGACGCTCTTTTCTCTAATGTTAGGTCAACGTTTATATATTGATTATAGAAATATGAGTTAAAACTTCATAACTCGAAAATACAATAAATAGGCAATGTTAAAAGAATGGAAAATAAAATTTCATACAATTTCATTGTTCTCGATATAATTCTTTTTTCCTTTAAATGTACGGCAATGAAAAATAACAAAAAAAACTCTTGTTTTATGTAATTTTACCAACTTTTGACGATTTGTGACTTATTAATCGAAACTTTTAGTGGGATGGTATCATATACATATCAGTTATCGATTTAATTTTTCAAACTTAGTGTAAGCTTAATGTAATAGTTTAGTGTAGCGTTGCATTGTATGTTGATTTTGAAATTTTAGGAAATTAATTTCTTTTTCTTTCCATAAAATTTTCGTCAAAATCGCTGAAGTTGATTTATGCTCTTCCGCAACTTGCAATACATACGAAGCCATTTTGACAAATTTTAACTTCATTTTTTATAAATTTACTGCATTTTGATGACGCCAATTTTTTCTAATTAAGAAATGTACTTTTTTACAAGTCGAACTCGCACACGTAGGAAAGGTTTGTTAATGGAAAATGAAACAGAAAGGAAATTTGTGGATCATAAAATCGAAAGTAGAATTAGATTGTGTTTTTTTTAATTACAACGAAATATGGTTTTCAGAGCGTCATTCTTTTTGTTCCTATACAAATAAATAAAGAGATATTATTTACTCAGCTAAATATTTCTCTCAAGTAACTGATAGTAGTTCATAGTCATCTTCGCTCATATTTGTCCCCTGTATTTCGATCACTCACTTATTGTACATATTTGTTATGTCAAAACTGTGTATCATTTTATATTATGCCAGCTATATAAAAACTTAAACTTTAAATAAACTTTCTATGTATCCCATTCTACATTTTCTTCATGTTGCTTACGTCTTATTGACTTTAAGGAATGAATTGGTAAAGGTGAAATGAAAATAGTTTAGACTTTGCTTTACCGTGATGTTTCGAGTTATGTAAGTTTTATTAAAAAAATTATATAACTCGAAACATCACGGTAATCCTAACTATAAATGGGGTTATATATAAAAATAAATTATCTACAAAATGTACCGAAAAAACTTAAAAACTTTAGTAATTCAAGAATTGTTATACCTACGATGCAATGAGTATTATATGTATGTGCTTGAAACCATCTGGAGGATTAAGAGATAATTCGTATCAGAGAATTACTTTGAGGGAAAAAAATTAATGTTGTGTTATTTAATGGAACGGTAATTCAAGCTTTGATGTAAGAATTCTGACTCAAATTCTCTCAGTATGTAGACCAAAAATATAATGTTAATTTTACATTTTTATAAGCAGTATCAAGTTCAGTGTAGGCTTTTGATGTATCAATATATATGTTAATGATATTGGTCACACAGATTTCCCACCAGATGCGTTTCATCTAATATTACCCTCAGCACTTTTCAAACGACCTCTTCAGCTTTCTCCCCACGTGCGCGTCTCTGGCATTTTATTCTGCCGTCCCTTGAGAGACTTGCGGGGGTGGAATATTTATACGCCTTTCGAAAACAGGGATTAAACCATTGGGTCGAAAATGAAATAATTTCTTCAGCCGGTCACGATTAAAATTGACAAACTCCAAACCAATTTATAAACTAAAGTAATATGACATCGTCTAGTTTTGAAACAAAAATGTCTCACTCCGTGGACTCATAAACACAGACACCGACAGATTCATAAAGTTTGGCATTACCAAAATTACTATGGGTATCATCAGCTGATTCACGAGAACCATAAGTTATGTATGTAATATCTTATATTTTTGTTAATACGCAATATATGATATTATTATCTATATCTTTGTGTTGATTACGATCTGAGCTAAATATTACAACTCTAAGAAATAATGCCCAAGGCCGGTATCAAAAAAAATATTGTGGCAAAACCATTGTTGTGCCCGTTTACAATTTTATGACTAATCGTCAATTATATTATTCTCAGAGGATTTTTTTAATAATGTAATTGCACAAATTGTATCGGTAAAATAAAATTAACTTTGAACTGGAGTTACACGTCAGGTAATCTGTTGCAACTAAACTATTTGGAATTTACTTCCACCATAGTTAAGCAGAGCTTCTTTCAAAACAATTTTATTCACTTGCTTATTGTAAAGTATAGATGTATTTAGAAATATTGCTTAATATGAAATTAAAATAAAATTAATAAAATGGTTCTTATTTCTTGGATATGGTATAATTCAGTAATAAAACTGAAAATTAAATTTCATGTAAATCTAGATCATAAATTTTCTGACAGGGCATTTTAATGATTCTCGTGTATTTCATATCTTATGCCGGCTCATAAATTTTGTTGAGGTTTATTTTTCCATCAATAAGTTATAAGAGTATTTATGTGGGAGGTTTCGACTTTATGGAAAATAGTAGTCTCTTATCCTTTCTTTTTTTTAAGACCTCGAATAAAACGGTGAGTGTGAATATTGACTGAAAAATTGATGGACACAGTTATAAACGCAGTTTGACATGCTGACGTCACCCGAAATTTATATGCGAATCATATAACGTAATAAAAATTATTATTATGGTGCGAATAGTAAATTTTTGATGAAAACTCAATAATCATTAAAGAAAAATCCTCACTAAAATGGAAACAATTATAATATAGTATTTATTAATATGACTATTAGTAGGTATCATATAATTTTCCTTTCTATACTCCCACATTTTATTTCATAGTTAGAACGTAAATTATTGGTTATTCTATGAAGCGATATGGTGGGATCGATTTTATTTTTATTTTTAGCCTAAGCAGATATAATTAACCAAATAGTTCCGGAAAAAAAAGAATAACAATAGAAAACAGTTTAAGTGGTTGGTGCGACATAACGTTTTTAAAAAGTCTTTGTTTCACATAATCGATGATAATGTGATGTAGGTGATTCCAGTTTTTACAGTTTATTTTATCTAGTAAAAACATCGTTTTTACTTTTTGAATAAAATAATTCAGAAGTAGCAATATACATATGCATGTAGCATCGTTAACCTAACATTTCAGTGCCTCTCATTTTTATACTTCTAGGAGTTTCGAAAAATTGAACCTCAAAACCTGAAAAAGTCTCACTAGAATTCGTTGGTAAATAAGATGCACGCATTTTGTAAGGTTTCATAGCCAGATGGAAAATTGTGATTCGTCATGTCTGAATGCCTGTTTGTCCATCCCCATAGATCTCACAGTATCTGTTATAGTCCCACATTTTCTGCAGTTTAAGAGTATACATTTTGCAACCAGTCGCTTCATGTTGATGTGACGATTGATATGATTGATTAAAGCTAAACAAAATTTTTAAAATCACGCACATACATTACGCAGATTCACGCGTACGCGCAAGCACGCACACACACATACACAAGCGCGCGCGCGCGTTTATGTGTTGTATATTTTTTTTTAATTATTAAACAATTCATTTCTATAAATTTCTCATACTAGTGGCATATAGTTACATTAGTCTAACAACTATTAAATTAACTCCTATGCTTGCTTCACTCTGGGATCGTTGCTTTAAAAGGCGGGCAATAAACTGAAAATATAAGAGCAAGTTTTTCCTTGTTCAATTTTCTGACAAGAAAAGGCTGTATTTTACAGCAAACCAACGAAGGAAGAAGCAGATATTTAATTGTGTCTGACACACGAAAATGGATGTTTAAGTATGCGAACAACAAATTTCGAGGAGTAAATAGTATAGTCTATCAAGGTAAAGTTAGGGTTGAAAATTGAGTAACCACGTGAAAAAAAAATATTAAGCAAACTATTTTACGTAAATAGCTTTTGTACGTGGCTTCGCCAGCGCCGATTTTCGTGTAACGTGGCGGAATTGGTCCTTGTTCCAATAATATTGTTGCGTAAGTTATAAGTTATACATTCATTTGAATTGAGTTATAAATCATAAAAACATGCTTTCCGTAATATTATGATTCTCATAACCAAAGTCATCTATCAATATAGCCTTTAAGTTATTCCTTTATAAGAACTATAGGAATGCTAAATTTGGTAGCCATTTATTGTTTAGCTAATTTATATCACATGACACACTACGCAACAACTTCCATTAAAATTCTTATATGTATTAGAAGTTACCTTAAATTACGCCAAAACAATAAGTTAATTCATCCGCATCGGCACTCGCATATGACAATGGTAATAGTTTATTGTTTTCAATCAGATTACAGAGTTATTTAAAGGTATGTGGTCGCACCGCTTCGATGGTTGAAAATTTATAGAATGTCCTATTATCTTACATATTATATTATTCGAATTTGACGTAACTTCTAAACTATTTGTATAAACAGTGATTCACGTGACTGCATAAAATGGTATTTAAGGAAGAATGATATTAAAATTAGTATTCTTTACTTTTTTCTCAGGATATTTTTAAAACAAAATGTTTAAATATTAGGACCAAAAGGCAATTGTATTTGATAGAAGCTTTAATAATAATAATTAATATAATAATGGTGCACTAAAAAAAATGTAACGACCTCAGATGTTTTACTAAATTTCTTAAATTATCTTCTCTATACAACATCGAGGTTTTTACGTCTACGAGGTATAAGTAGCATAGAACACAAACAATATGTTATGAAGTGTTAATACAAGTATGGTATAAGACTGGATATTTTTAATTTTCAGAAGACACCCTGGATCGATAATCAAATGATGAGCACAGAACATTACACACGTAATCCATTTTATTTTAAATTAACAGATATTTTTAATATTTCCAAGATGAGAGAGCATTTACACACACACACGCACACACGTACAGATGCAAACACGCACGTACGCCCGAACACACTCACCCATGAACGCACTTACACACGTCTGGGCACGTGCGCGTGCACACGCACACCTACACACATACATATCTGTATTTTTTTAAATATATTAAATCGCCATAGACTGTATTTTAGCCTATATCTACATGATACACACGGCATTCCCATAAATCATTCTTGGATAAATTGTGTATTTGGTTATAGATGTTAGTTATTTAAATACTTGTTAATTTATGTTATTAATTAACACTTATCTTCCTCATGTGGTACATAATTTAAACTTAATACGTAGAAAATACCGTAAGACAATTGTAAAAGTAATATGTAAAAAAAATACTAATCGAGCTTCTACTAGATGGCGCATAAATAGTTATTTTTTCAAAATGTTTTGAGTCAATGAAATTCAGTTAAAAAATTATTATTTGAAGAGTTTAAATACAATATATTAGACCATCATACTCTATTTTTCTTTTATTATACACTCCTTAAAAATATAAACAATAAATACTCTCAAAAACTTATGAAAATTAGATTGCAGACTGGACCTGGCTATCCTTGTTATTTTTTACATATTTTTAAGGAAAAATAGTCACATATTTCACGCAATAATTTTGGTAATATAAAGTAGTTATACAATATTTAACGTAAATAAATTTCACTTCCAATGTTTGAATTTTGTGAATATAGGTAAAAAACAATGTAATCAGACATCAAGTTAAATATGTTCAGCATACATACTGCAAATAATTTCATGTAAATTGTTTGTCACAGTGACTGGCGTTATTTACCACTTTTACCATATCATGAAAGTACTCCCTAGTGAAGTGTTCAAATTCCTTATAGGCAGGTAATTGTAATGTGGTATAATCTCCAGTTTCCCCAGTTTGGGTGGGAAATGTCGCAGAGGCATATAAAGAAAATTCTTTTAGGTAAATTAATGTCCATTGATTCGCTTGGTTTTCATTTGAATAGTATATTGTCTTTCAGGGAGTTTTATGTTTTTGTGAAAATTTTCCTCTCACGTTATATCAACACTTTTTAATAATGTCAATGTTTCTAATAATGTGAATATTGTTTAAATAAAAATAAAACAACATCCCCTCCCCCCAACTTAGAATAGACATTTTCCTAAACATTTTATTTGAAAACATATCATAAAAGAAAGAATGGTTCAGAATAGTTTTTTCCTGTAATCGCTTTTTTAATCGATAAAAAGATAGAAATACACAAATCTCACATACAAATTTCTTCTATTCGATAACTTATCAAAATAGATTAAAGAATACATAATCCATACATGCTGTTGCTATCTGCCTGTCTGCTGCTGGTGCCCGCAATCCTAAACGCTGAACATCAACAAAAACTAATAATGAGACAATGATAACAATACTCTTAGCCGAAAATTAAAGAATAGCGTCTGATGACAAGCATTTCCAATATCTAGTCGCAACATGGTCACTGGTTTTTCCCTTAAGTATGTGAATAGATGTACATGAGCGGAGCGAATAGATGTACGTGAGCGAAAATCTGAATGAGTACTGATTTAAATATTTTTACGAAGTATTTTGTCGTCTGAATAAAATTTTTGTCTGGTAAAATTCAATGTAAGAAAACAAAGTTGGTTAATTCAATAGGAAAACGAAGTTAATCCAATAGGATAACCAAGTGGTGTATGAAAGCAAAATCTATATCCGAATATTAGAAAGTAAAAGGTCATATCCGAGTGTCAGTTGGTAATTCGAATTTTATTTATTGGAAAAATACAACATCCAGAGAAAAGTTAAATATGGTAATCTCAGGGATACGTGGCAGTGCTGGCAATTATGTGATGATAATAGGAAGAGACGAGAGGATTAAGAGGGTGTGTGTTTTTTCGTCATTTATGACTACCGCCATGGCGTGTCCTTGTTTTCAAAATCTCAGTATCCGAAGTGCTCCGCCGAGGTCCAGAGTTATTGTTGGCGAAAATGTGCTAATTTATGCGTGTTTTTGTAAAGTTTTCATATATCTTCAACATCGGCAGAATGACAGATATAGCAGCCACGGTATGTTAACGCAAGTTGAAGTTGCTGATAGCGTCAAATAATTTCGATAGATCCCGTGTTTTGTTTAATATTTTACTACAGGTGTATACGGGCGACAGTGAAAGTCATCGCTACCTCTTTATGTTTCTTTAAACATTTGGGACATAGCTGGCGATAAAACAGTGTAAATAGTATCATAACATCGAGTTAAATCATTTATTTCAAATAATTATGTGAAAAACCATTAAGTTTTGCTTTCACTTTCGTTATATATTCATCTGTCTTATTTTGTGCCAAGAAGTATTTATAATTTTATGACCTTAATTTGTGGCCCAACAAAATATTAATTGCAAACTTCAAAATTCTGTGCCTTAAAGTGAAGTAAGCGCAGTAATTTCCGTTCCTCATAAAGCTTTTTTTTGTGTGTTCCATAGATTAAACGGTGTATCGGCTCCGTTTACTTCATGGTAGAAGTAAAACTTCTAATTAAATGTAAATAATACCGAGGTAATAGTCACATTTGACGTAATTATTATTGCAACATTGTTTTAAAACTAATTCAGTGAGTGCGGCGATACATATATCGATCGATAGAAGAAATTGAACGACAATGCAAGGAAAATTCCTCATGAATGTTGGAATAACTAGAGAAATAGCAATTTGAATGGAAAATGAAAGAAATATCAACAACATAATAAATATTTCTCGGCTGAATATATTAGTAGTTGGATGTAAAAAACGTGTAGCTAATGAAGATAGTTAGTGACAAAAAGCATATAGAATTGAAAAAAAATGTAATGTAGTAAATACTGAGACCATAATTACGCCCTCAGTGATGTTCAATATCTCGGCTTGTTCCGTTTCCTGTTGTTCTAAAACAATGAAGAACTCACCAACATGAGCATACATTTACACTTCATGTTCTAAGCCAATGAATACTGTATATATGACATATTTTTAGACGAAGAAAATTGCCAATTTCATACTCCATACAAATATTTGATTAGATTATTTAGGAAAACCTTTAATTTGAAAGAAAATATTTCGAGTGTAAATTAAAATATGAACCGTCAACTTATATATGTCACTTATATAATTATAAAAAGAGCATCTTTCGAAATGACACCTTCCCGTTAGTTTTAAGTGACGTATATTTTTTGAGCTTCAAAAATTCGAATTAAATTTATTTTAATTGTGTAAAATTTTGGTTGATAGGAGAGATTTATGACAAATACTACTAATTATAACTGTTTTATGTATTAAAAACAGCATATTTAAAAATGGTTCAAGTCACGCCTACATTTGTTCTTACATTTTTAGTTAAAAACTCTGTAGATAGATTACAATTTTACTAAATTTATTGGTTTATTAATAGTTAAATTTTATATTAGTTTAATCATATAGTAACAAACATAATTCTGTTTTATTATATCCCTTTTAATTTATTGTATCATATCCCTTTTTAAGCTCTAATTTTCATAAGGATCGTTATTTCCAGCATCAGTAGCAAAATCACCCACAAATTGATTATTCTGTAGATAATATTTGCTTAAGCTATCATGAAAATCTGTTACTTGGGATGTTATTATATTTTCAAGATAATAATTCACCCTTGTAAGTAATAAGATATCTTTATCTTGCGTCCTCATATTATCTATTCATTTTGATAGGTAATTGATAATAAGTCGAATTTACAAAACTGCTGGCAATATTATGGATTACACTTAAATTATGTGAGTAAATAGTGAATAATGAGTAATTTTTCTATTGGAGAAATATACATATTATGTGTATGAACATACAAAGTTTAAGTCATAAATATTTCATAGCAATATTTTGTGAACGTCAATTTTAGAGTAAAATACAGAATGTAATAATTTTATGGAATATAATTTCTAATATATTTACATGCTACATATAATAGAACTTAATTAAATATAATACGCAAATTGCAACTCATTAAAGCCAAAAAGTTCCTTAATAAATATTAATTCAAATAATGACATATATAAATTTAAAAAGTCATAATAATGTAATAAGACAAATCATCCCATAATAGAAATCAACCTATATTTCATAAAACGTGGAAAATAATGCCCCTAGAACTCTATTTTAGCCACGATATGAAACAAATTGCATACAGTTGTAATATATGCAAATTCGAAGTCTCTATTATTTGATGATAGTAGAAAAAGTGAGGCAAAAATGCAGGCTATGTTAGATTGAACACTTTCAATAAAAGCCTGGAATGAAGAACTCATCATGTATTCGTGCTTTATTTATATTATTGATTCACTTAATATTATAAAAATCTGTGGAAGTTCAAAACTGGAGGTGAAAGCTGATCGATATATGGATATGGTGACGTAAGAATACAAGCTCCCTGTCAAATATTCTCTGTGGCTCTGCATGGCTACATAAGCATTGTGTGGTTCATAGAGTATTTTTTTTAATTTCTTATCAATCTACTTTGTACAAGTACTTAATTCAATATAAATTCGTGCAACACAATAACGAAGGCATGGCCTTTTTTATTTAATTTTTGTAAAGCAAAATAATTTTTGGTAATTTTTTACAAAGTAAAATAAAATTCTACCTAAAACTTGCTCAGAAATACTTTTGTGTAATTTTAATAAAACTATGTGTTATATTTCAATAACCAACACTCAAAAAAGGCTGAGAGGCTGACTATACCTAAGTACAACAATTTTTTTTAGTTTCCTTGTGTAGCGCAGGATATTGTTTGAAAGGCTAATTATGAGGTTTGTAATAGCTTCCATAGTTTATCAAATATAATCCCATAATTTACCCTCTCTTTCCCGTCAATTCTGGAAAAAATATTGTAAATTATATCTTCGATTCTATACATAATTGTCACAATTTATGAGATATCCAAGAAAATATAAAGGACCCCTTACTTAATTATATTCGGTACTATCTGACATTTATTGCACTGATAACTCCAAGTTACTGATGATTTATGAAATATAAACTAAATTTACTTTATACTCGATAAAAAAACCCCGATGTGTGACCCAAATATACTTGGTCTTTCTTTTATTAATTTTGTTTAAATCTATGGGTCAGATAGTATAATATCTCATTTACATTCTTGTTTCTGTGTATTTCTGGAGCATTTAACAAATTTTTAGAGTTTTTACAATATTAGAAATTTCTTTATTTTAAGTAATTTTTGTTCACAATATTGGTGGAATACCCACATGCCTTTTCAATATTCCCTACTACAGACTCTTCACTTTGTGAAAAAAAAAACTCGTACCATTTTATATTACTAGTTAGATTACTGAAAGTACAAATATAACCTTCTCTAATTTTAAATAATTTTAATTACCCTGATTCAAATTTTAAGCCTTTCCAGAAACATAATACGTAAAATAAATTGCAATTGAGAAACTTGAATAGATTGCAATTGAAATAAATAGTTTGCTAGAAAACCTATTAAACAAAACAATTTTTATTGAAATGACATTTTCCAATACACGAATCAAAGAAGTGACAGACATGCTCATGTCGAACCAAAAGTGTTTTATTAACCAATAATTCACAACTGGAAAATTTTATGTATCACAAGTTAATCATATATATAATAAATTCTTTGTATGGTTACATAATTTCTCGCCAGATTTGGTTATTATAATACCGATTACATAGTCATTCTTCCAGAGTACGACAGAAGCGTTTATATCTTTTGGCATCGAATCTGCCAGCAACATTTCCGCACACGAAAAAAAATATTTTTGACCTTCAAAACTGATTTACCCATATTACAGTGAAAAGTACCACCTATGATCTAATAAAATTCTATGAATTCTAAGAAATTTTCTCTAGTTCTTGGAGGAAAAAAGTCGAAATTTTATCCATGCATATCTTAGCATGATAAGGAAAAATAAATCTTTCATACACGAACAAAACTCTCACAGCGAGTGTACCTCTATATGTAACTAAATGTGTACGAGTTCAGTATGCACTTGACTGTGTATATGTTCATATACAGTTGTTTTGAAGATATACAGTATCTCCATTAAACTATTTACAAATATTAGCATTCTCTTTCGCTTTGTCAAAATATTGTCCAATGTTTAAAGGCAGATTTCAAAATATAGTAAATAGCTCAAAAATTGAGAAATTAGAATTGTTGATATAGTTTATAGTTTTCAGGTGAACATTAGGAACATTCCAGCAACCTTGTTATTTTCATAATATTTAATTTGACAGTTTCAGAAATAGAGACGATGATATGGATGTGATGGATAACATAATTTTGTGAACTTTTCCGTTATTTCTAGAACTACCAATCTTATAACTCCCTATGACATAATTTTTCGACATTATAAAGGAAATTAAAATAAATTCGAGTAACTTATCTACGCAAAATTTTCTCGCAAATATTTTTTAAACTACTGCGTTTTAAGCAAACTATTGGGTTAATATATTTTATCATTACGCCAAATTTAATTTTTCTATCGCAAAATGTCTGTAAAAACACTTTTGTGTATATTCTTACCTATATCTCTGGAAACATTTTACATAAAATTCGGAAATAGTTGTTTTTTATTGTTTGTATAGCGCTTTTTTAATTAATATACGATACGAGAAATTAAAAAATATAATGTTTAAAAATATTTCATATTATTATTTTAGAGTGTAAACTTTTCCAATATATGTGGCATCACTGCATGATTTATTACTGCATTGAATTTCAAGTTTTTACATCAAACGGTTTCAGATAAAAGAAACGGCTGTGTCAGATGGACATACGGAAGAGCGTTCTTATAAGATTTTTTTGAGGTACGAAAACCTAAAATATTTGGAAAGGAAAATTCCAAAATGTTTTCTATATTTACCAATAGTCATATTATTTATGAAATACTTTCATCTTTTTAATTGATTAAAAAAGAGGAAAATGTGATCAACTTTTATGAAGTGACATTTTAGCTTAGTGTTTTAGGAAAATTTATTATGAAATAATAATGGAAAGCGAAGTGGGTCATATAGTTTATAAAAAATCCTTTACACCTAGAACTTTAAATTTTCCACCTTCCGTTAAGCAGCTGTGAAAGAAATATCAAACTTGTCAGTTTCGAAATAAATATTTCCACTTTTCTTTTACAATTCCCCTCATCCCCTTAAAATTATATTTGGGCATAAACATAATCTTCGGTAACTGTTTTCACTCTTACTTAAAAATAAAATATCAAAAGAATGTATTTATTTTTACCTTGATAAAAATTGCGCGAAGTAAAGTCGAAGCAAATACGTAAAATATGCCGAAAAGGAGGATTTTAGAAAGAACAAAAATATAACGTTGGTGCAAAAAATATAAAATCATAGAAAAAATTATTACTTACTTCCACAATAAACAGAAAATATAAATTAATTAACATGTAGGTGATTGGAACATATTCCGAATGTCCTAAATATGTTACGATATATTAATATGAGATTTCTGATGTCTCTAGGAACACGCGAACATGCTTAGGTATATTTATACTATATTTTTCTTTCTCCTTTTAGGTATATTTATACTATATTTTCCTTTTTTCTGCTTCCATTTTTTGAGTTACTCGTCGTAGTATAATTATAACATACAGCATTTTTTGGACCAACAAAACGCATGCACGAATCGAGAGGTCATATAATCCTACTGGCGCAATGGTGCCGTATGCCCAATGTCGCCTCAATGAGTAGTTAAGCAGGCTGAGAAAATAAACAGGTGCATGTCGTGAGCTGTTTATTCCAATCTATTTTGGAGTAAAAAAGGACATTCGTGGATTGAGCTCGTCGATAAAAGACTATCGTCGATATCTACACGTGAGATGGTGAGGTTACTTCTCTGTTGTACTTCCTACCAATTTAAATATACAAATTAATAGAAAATTTCCCAATTTAAAAGAAAATTTTCATTAATTGCAGCTTTATTTTTTTTATTGTCATGAAGACTATTTTTCTTATAAAACTTCATTTACCGTATCAACAAATTTCTTTACGAATTTTATTGTTTGTAACCCTGCCCAGAACTATTCTAGAATTTTCCATTTTCCCCCGGTATTCAATTACTCAAACACTTTATTGCAGTTACACCAAGATGTGATTTATTCATAACAATTAATATCTTAATAATGTCATTGTTATATGACATAGTGTCAAATTTATGAATTGTTGTGTTTATCATAAAGTTATATTCCCGCATAAACATAATTTATGGTAACTATTTCCGTGACGCACAGCGATTGTGTTCGTAAATAGCCAAGGCTATTACGAACACAATCGCTGCGCGAAATATACGATAACAATAATGACTCGAATTATTATTGTTATCGTATATTTCATATATATATATATATATATATATATATATATATATATATATATGTGTATATATATATATATATATATATATATATATATATTTCATAACGTTAACCTTTTTACAAATAAATATAAATAAATTACAAATAAATTCTTTGTTTTTAATTATAATAAAACCACGTAAAAATTAAAATAAATATGATATGAAATATTGGCGTCCCTTGACATTAAAATTCAAACATTAGTAATCGCCACTTCAATAGAAGTTGTTAATTAGTCAATAAGAATGATGATAATACCGGATATCCAGGTTTTCCACTAGATACATTTCTTTCGATGTATGGGTAATGACCCACAACACCCTTAAGGCGACCCTTTATATTTCTTCCCACGTTCAAACCTCGGGGCTTCTTGCGTCTCCAATGCCTTTACTATTTACGAACACAATCGCTGTGCGTCACTTGTTGAATTTAAATATTTACTTGCTTCAGGAAAACACGAGTTAACACGTAGGACGGAACGGCAAAAAGTGTTTTCTTGATCACGATAACTTGGGAAAGGTTATAGAATGATTTCATCATTGTTTTGTTGTGAGTACTTTGGTTGCAGTTTAATAGTGTAGTTAAATATCGTGTTGCAATTGTTTGAAATTTATATATTTATTTAAAATGGAAGTATTGAAAATTATGAAAATTAATTCCTTGCAGTTGACGATATTTATTTTTACAATTTTAATAAAAATATTCTCCGACTTATATAATATTTCTCTGCAAATATATAATCTATTCTGTGTACAAAATATATAAGACAAGTTCTTTAATAGCTAGAATCAAAACTGAATTCGGTTTGTTAACCTAGTTATATAACATAAAAAAGTAACATAAATAGGTTAAGTTTGGTATATAGTAAGTTCTATTTGTAAACAGTAGTTTTGTATACGGCTTGAGTTAGGAAAATTAGTCGAGTACTTTTAGAACTCGCACTACGAGGATTTCGTACACATCAAGCATGTATAAGAATTTGAGGGTACATAGTGTTTCCGTTAAATTATACATAAATAGAAATATTATTCTTTATCATCTAAATATGTAGCCTAATATATGTATTTCTGACAAAAAAACGACTATGACAGAAAAGCAGGCGGATTCACACGTGGGTGATATGACCAAGCTAAAACATTTTTTCCTTTGATGTAAAGAAATATTTAAAAAAAATCACTTTTAGGATATGGTCATCTAATATTTTGCTTACGAGTATATATTTAAGTGATCATTTCTAACTGAAATTTTTATGATATGGTTTTATTTTTCACCAAATGTGTAATAATTGCAAATGTATGAAAATTATGTCAAAATTTTATATAAATATTATCCACAACTTTTTTTAGGATGTCATGGAGATAAAGTTTTAGGTTTATAAAATTTATCGCTCGCATCTATTAATATCTTTCACTAATTAACAGACATACCAATGACAAGGAGTTGTTAACTACGCTTATAGATATATATAAATGAAGCATGAACCACTTATTGGAATGTTTTAGGGGCAAAAATTAATAAACCAAAGGTTAATTACTTGCCTACCTTATATTTACTTAAAACGTGGCCAATAGAGCAGCTAACTACTCCTAAATTTTTAATTTTTCGGACAATGTTGCAAAAAAATAATTTATTGAAAACTAGAACTGTCAAAATTATAAAACTACAAATTCAATGATTATAAAAAACGGTGTCACATTATAATAGTGCCAGCTATTCAAGACTTACGAAATTTAATGAAAGGGCATAGATTAGGGGCATTTTCCGACTTTGCAGAATATAATGTTTATTACTAAAAATTATGTTAATATTCATTATCGCCGTCCATATCCCGATTTCAACGCAAACCTCCCTATATTGCTTTTATAAAGTTTGATCTTAAAGTTTATTTGTAGGTTTAAGGTTAATGAAACACTTCAATAGATATATGTTACGGGTATTCTTTTTCAATATCTATATGAATTATACTTTAAAAGAAAAAAAATCATTTTAACTTTCACATTTTGTTTGATGCACTGAAAGGTCAAAAATATTACTTAGACTAAATAAGTTTAACTTTAGTTAATATTTTATTTATCAATTTAATAATTTTTCACTCATTTACTCTAAGAACTGCCATAACAGTCTTTTAATTACTTTAATTATAAAATCTAATATATGTTATAATTAAATCCAACACGAGATTCGATCGATTTCTTTTTTTTTTGTTTCCGTATATTTTTGTTCGGATTCACCGTGAACATTGGCTTTCACAGAAAAGAGATTATATGAAAAGACTCATAACAATGAAAAACTGGTCGGTCATGTACACCGTCTTAGATTGGCACACGAATATTTAACTAATTAAAAATAAGCGTTTTAATTACAAGTGACATACTGGCTTTGGTTAAATAATTACTTTGGCAAAAATCCACTCTCTTCAGACGGTTTATTAAAAATATATACGTAAACAAAGGATTGTTTTCAATCACAGGCGATTTACTGTCATTTATGGAGGAGCTCCAATGTCTTAATCTGGAGTGCATAATCAGATCTTGACCAATTTTTATGGTATCCCCAGGAATATAATTCCATATTTTTTTTCTAATTTAAAGAGAAAGGATCATTAAATCCGCTTCACACATGTCGAAGAAAAACTTCAGAACTTCCTCCATTTTTGAAGGCGTTTAGAAACTAAATTGTATCTTATCTGTAAATATGTATTTATATTGTTTTATTTTTCATTATTTTATTAAGTATCCAATTAACCACGATCAGTACATATAGCATGTAATAAGCAGACAATCTCAATTTCACCGACTGGGCGGAAATGAACGTATTATTTTAAAGGTATTATTTACTTTTAGCTTTAATGGTAATCCAAACCAGTCCATTATAATGTTCATTTGTTGTATATTATTTTATAATACTTATTAATGAATATCATAGTCCCTTAAGCCAAAAAAATTTCTTATAAAACTTTTTTATTATCTGAAAGAAATTTTATTGGAAATTCCTTCAACCGATTTGATGGTCAGATCACAAATAATTGGCCTTTAGCAATATTAAAATATCCAAAGCCTACTTATTGAATTCGATTATTCAAATAATAATCGAATCATGAAGTCATGGCTTGCTATTAGGTCTTTATCTTAGTTCGCATTTATTTTCAATAAATGATAGATTAAAATTAGTTTTTTATTAATTTATTGACCTAAAGTCCTGAAAAACAGGCCATATTTTGAAAAAAGAAATAAACTTTTTATGAAAATAGATAAAAAACCGTGAAAAAAGTATTAGCGTATAATAATATAGGTCAAATGCAGGTTAGACTCGAATACTCCTGTCATCCAAATTTTGTTTTATGTTCACTTTATATATTAATTCCTGGTAGAATATATGTAAAAATGTAAATTTAATAATATATTCCAGATATAAATAAAATTTTTGTTGTTCTTCCTTGACCTATGAGTATTTAACTGAAGATTTGGATAGAAAAAATTAATACTGAAAAATAACTAAAAGTATCGGCTGGAAAAGAAATTAGTTATTAAGTTAAAATTTTTAGTAAATGTTTTCGTGTTTTACATTTTTATTTTTTCTATTACCAAGCGTATATTTTTTATTTATATTATTAACGTTCTATTTTCGAAGAAAAAAAACGTGGCAAATTCACAACAGAACAGAAATTAGACATAACAACATGATTTTCTAAGCGTTCCGTTTTTAATTTTAAAAAGTTTTTAATGCTTAATTTCAAGTAAAATCTTTTTTAAATTTCACCTGTACATATAGGCTGAATGTTTTCTTATGGTATCTTCACAGCTTGACTATATACGTATTATAAGCTTAAAATATTTTCGTATATGTGAAAAAATCTAATAATTCACTAATAAGGGATGAGGGATAATAAAGTGTTAAAATTATGTTATGCACATAATTTTTAAAATAGGTGTGATTTGATTTATTATCATAAATTGGTAAAAGGTATAGATATTCTTTTTTAAATTATGTTTTTCCTTATTTTTTATGAATATTGAACCCAATTTCCATCATCACAATATATATTATAAGGAAAAACAAGGTCTACAATAATCCCTAATGCAATATACATTTGTCTCTATCTGCTCATTTAACATAATAGCGTATCCAGTTAACTTTATATTAGAAAAAAATTAACGCTAATATATTTAAAATAATGTAATATCTCCTAAATCGTGAAGAAACCACTAAAATAACAATTTATCGACAAGAAAAGTGTGCGGCGAATTATCAATAAGGAATTATCGGTTAAAATTCCCTCGGAACAAATCACATTTTTTTTTAAGGATAACAAAAGAGAAAAGTCTTGAGCAAACATTAATAAATGTTTTAATATTCAATATATTTTATAAGTTTCAATATATTTTAAGATTAGTTTAGTTAGGAATTTTTTGACTACTATTATAAATATACAGGTGACATTAAAGTTATATAGTAAGCTAATATTTACCAAATATTTTTTTTGATGACTTACCGCGTTCTCGAAAGACAATATTTTAACTTTACCCTACGGGTTAAGGAGGTGAGGTATGCACATCGAGCGCCACGACGCCACGAACATCATAACGATTTACGATGCGACATATATAACAGTAACAAATTTTAGCGCACACACAACACACACACAGTCGAAAAATAAGAATTACATATATCAGAATGAACAATCATCATTTTGAAGGAGTCTATTTAAAAGTAAGTAAACGAATAAATTAATATATGTCTCCAAAACCATTCTCTATTAAAATTAAGATGCCATACTCTACAAATGATTTACACTCTCAGTAATAATGTACGGAGAGATGATATTACGTCAGTATTATTATTTGTTTTATAATTCTTGTGGCATTATTATTATTCTTATTATTATTAACTATTATTAACTACAGCTCAACAGAGTATTATTACGCAATATGAGTGAGAACAAAAGCTAACGCACTTACTTTAATATAAATTTAAAATTTTCACCCTAGAGTAATCCTACATTTACCGAAGAAACACTATGAAAACATAAAAATGGTATAATCGTAAAATGGCCTATATAATATAAATGATTGCAGACGCCTCACTAATCATAATATCTTGGTTAGTATGAAATCCAATTAAATAAAGTTTTCACACAAGCTATCGCTTCCTTTAACCTAATATTTTCAATATTGGATTTTTAGTAAAAAAACTGTAACAGTCATCCCTTAAACATCTTATTATCTTCATGTTATAAGAAAAGGTTTAATAAAATGAAGCGAAGCAGTTTTTTGAATAACTTATTAAAACTAAGTTAGATATGCCTTTATAGTTTTTATTTCTTTCCTGGCTGTAAAGTTTTCACCCTACGTTTATTGAATGCTTTTGTATAAAAATCGGTTAAAAATTTTACAGCACAATAATATCACTAAAAATAATAAATTATGTCACAACACTTTCTAAAATTTAAACGCTAACAAAATATTAATATTGCATTTGAAAAAACTGGAATGTCTGACATTATAGAAATGAACTCCTGCTTTCATTGCAAAGGAACTTGGATGAACGGAAAGCTACAATTCTTCGTCAAAACTCTTATTCTAACTAAAACAATTTTTATTTAACGCACTCTTGCAAAAAATGGTTTTCCGTCATTTTATTTCATTTCATATTCGACATTTTCATTTCCAAAACAAAGTGGGATGCAATTACATCGACCGGCCTAGTCCCTTGGCTTTGGCCTTCGTAGCAGTGTTTATTTGCCCCAATATACGCTAGAGGTTATCGCAAAGGCTACAAGCGGGCTTGGTTTCCACGGATACCGTTTGGAATTATTAGACGTGTGATGCGAAAGAGCTTTGGTGAGCTTTCCTTTTTCCTTCTTCCTGTATTGATGCGAATATTTTTTTGAGGCAATTGAAGTGATTATCATTTTATATTGAGCGAAAATTGTATATTGTATAAAATGTATGACTATGCTTGTACACATTTAATTTCATTTTTTCATTTTCAGTGTTATTATTGATAAAGCTTGATGCTTTACAAACAAACTTCTTCAATATAATTACAAAAACTATTCTTGGGCTATAATGTTTTCTTGTATATTAATATTACATAAGAAGAGCATTACTTCGTCAACTGAACAAGAAAGAAGGTACCGTTGTAGTAATAGTAACGTCAATACATTTCCACGGATAGCGCTTTTTAGACTTCAGTTTTAAAAATGTTAATTTCTTGGTGTGATGATCCAGACCACTAACAAAATAATTCAAATTTTAGTGAAATATTTCTAAAAATAGTAAATATGTGGAATAAAACAAATGAATTATGTGCAAACATTCATTTCAAAATGCATAATATTTACTGACGTCTTTATATATGTAGGTACAGGTATCTTAAAAATTTAATTTAACTTGTTAGAACTAAATAGTCGGTCTTTTAGATATTTATATGCTTATTCTGCCTTACTTCTTAATTACTTGCCCTGTTAATTTAACTAAAAGAAAGAAAAAAAATATTTTCTTAATAGAGCGCGATGACCGGTAATAAATATATATATATATATTCATAAATAAAATTTTACTAAAATATTTAAGTAAATTTCGTCTAATAGAAAATGGTCTTAAAAAATGTTTTCTACTTTTTAGGCCGTGAAGATCTGGCTCTTAACAGTCTTCGTTTTATAGATATATAAACTAAGTATTCATAACTCTATATCTGTATATTATTAAAAACCGTATTGAAGTTTATTGAACAAATTTAATAGGAAATAATTTAAAATCTTTTAAACTTCCTAAATCATCTCTCAATGATCGGAATGATTAAATAAATCAATGAATGTTCATTTAAATAATTATTTTTAAATCATAAATTATGAATTTTTTTAAATTTTAGAAAATATATGCAACAGTTTCAGTTAAAAATTTATTTCAATAATTAAAATAATTTATTTTCTTCTAATCCTTCAAGGCTTTTGTCTAAACAATCTAATTTGTATTGTGATGCTATCGTTTATCATAACTTATATTATTATTCTCTCTAACGAGGCAAAATAAACATTGATAAATATTTCAAAATAAAATTTGGACAATTTCCGGGGCTACTCCAGTAAATAATGGTCAAATCACATTCGCAGTGAGTTACGAGGGAAATATTGGTTACAATCCCCACGGAGCAATTTCGAGGTAAATCGAACTCTTTATGTGGAACCGGATTGAAAATTGATGGCAAATAAATATGAATTAGCGAACATTCCCAAGAGGTACCTGACTTCTTTCGAACGTATATTTATTATGCTAACTCTTTACAATATTCTTCGAAATAAGGTTTATAAAATGAAATGAATAAACGAAGGAAAATAAAATCGTTTTGCATTTGGAACCCGAACAAAAATATGAAAATTTATTAACGTTAATTTGATAGTGAAAAGCAATCCTAATAATGGAATTATAATAAAAGGGTCACATTTTCTTCGACGTACAAATTTTTCGATAAAATTTTGTATTACAAAATATGAAAATTGTTAGACTCGTTTTTTATTATGTATTTCACCAACATAAATTTTTAGTTTCATTATTCCACCAAAGAAGCGTTTTTAGTACTTAATAACGGTTGTAATTTAATTCTAGATATTATATTGATTTTTATTAAATACATCGATTTATGTAATATCTCAATCTATCCAAAATTTATCCAATTGATATAAGTTCATTGAAAATGTAACCATAATTCAAATTTTGTATTTCAAGTGTTGGATACTGGATTAAATGGGTTCGACAAAAAAAATAAGTTGCCGAAATACAGAACCGCAGGAAAAACTACAACGTCCATCCATAGAAATATTTATACTCTAATAATTAATATACTTGGAGAAGTAATAGTATTTATGAAAAATTAGTAAAGTTAAATTGGGTAAGTAAGGTATTTAAGTGAGAATGTTTATAAAAGTTAACAATGTTTGTGCCAAATATTAGTTTTTTTAAAGAGATTTATTGTACAAGTTGTGCAATATTTATTGTGTGAACAAGATTTATTGCAGAATATGTTTCGACAAAATAATTATATTTCGTGTATAAGATATTTATCATATTTTGTATTCCGTTTTATATACCATTTAGAGCAATGTATCATATCAAATCCCACTCTGTTAAAAAAAAAAACAAATTAAATGGATTTTGTTTACAAACTTGACGTGCATTTGCTCTTGCAGTCTTTTGGTCTCAAAGTGATGATGTCAAAAATTTTGTATAAGTTGAAGACGTCATTTTAATTGTGATAAGGTTTTTCAAGTGTTTAAATTATTTTTTTCTGAAATGGTTTTCCGCGATTAAACCAGGTCATAACGAATATTTTGTTTTGTATCGACTTCCCTATTGCCCGAAAACATTTACAAAAAAGTTAAAAAAAATAAAATCATTCATATAACATTATAACATCTTCAATCAATCAAGGCTATTATATATATTTTATGCCTTATGCAACAGCATATTGTTTTACCATAGAATTCTATTCTAAATTGCATAAGGTAAGTTCCAACATATTTTCTTCCAATATATTTGCTTTTAAACAAAACCCATATTTTGTTTCAGCAGCAAAGTTACATCTCCGATTTAATAATAAAAACATTTACTTTTATATTAAAACATTTATTTCCCAATTAACCCCCTGAAATTAATTTCAGAATCATCATTCAGTTTCCCGTACCATCTATAATAGAGCCACCACACTCTAGCTCTGTGATAAATTAAAATTTTAACCTCGAACAATTTCCCAGAAAATCGTTTGTAACAGACGAACGAACGAACACGAAAGTGATTCCTATAGTATTCCGTTTTGGAAATTTTGGAAATTAAATAAATTTTTATATAGGAGTATCATTATGTGTATATATATAAATATACATACATAAACATTACACCTAAGCAAAGTGAAATACTTATATATGTATATTTCTCTCGTAAGTGCCAATAGATTTCTCATATAACTCTCTTTTTGCGAGTTCTAAGCTTAACTAACAGGTCTTTTTGTATTTTTTAGTTTTCCAAAATTTTGATACTACATTTTGTGAAGAAGTAAAAAAACACGTATTCATTAAAACAATTAGCTCTAGTGAAATCAGCATCTAAGTGTAATGTTAACTGGTGAACGAAAAAATTGTTCAATCAAATCTATGTTTAATTAGAATTTCGTTTTCTTAAAATTAGGATCCTTGTAACTCAGAAACACTAATCAAGCAATTTAGTTTCAGTATTTTTCTATTTCTCTTGCGAAAACACAATCACGTAACAATAAATAGGTGGACGTAATCTCATTATCCACCGTAGTCTCGTTTATTTGCCCTAATCCTTATTCGAGGCCGTCGAGGATGTAAGTTGTGAATTGTTTCCATGGATACTGTTTGGGATTACGCAATAGGATGTCACTGACCTTGATGGTTCCATCTATCTTTAGTCTCTTATTGAAGTAATTGTAAATGTTTTGCTTAAGTAAACTCTTGAGTTTTTTTAAACAGATTTTATATCTTCCTATTCCTTTATCCGAGGAAAAACATTTCTGGCAGTATTATGTAAGTAGCAATCAAACCTGATAGTAAGTTGTGAATGTTTTTAAGATAATCCAAACATCTACTCTAATAAGACATAATTACATTCCCTTGCAATTTAGGGGAGATACCAAGAGAGATATCGATATCTTGATTTGTTTATAATTTTTATAACACTCCGCGACCGACGATTGAAAATATAATTCTAATTTATTAAAAAGAAAATTAAAATTTAATTTTACAATTACCCAATTTGTAAAACGGAAAATATTTTCCTGAAAAATGGTGCATTTGAACTCTTCTACTCATTTAATCGAATATATGCTCACTACTACAAGGAGGCGAAACTTGCGTGACATTAAATCACATTATTTTAAGAAAAGATTAAAAATATATTCATTACCAAGTTTATTTTATTTTCAGTTCTCTAAAATAACTCTCTGATGTAATTTTACTGAAATTCACCAAAATTTCATGCATTCAAGTTTTTATTTCTGTTCGTGTTCGAAATTTGATTTGGTCTATTGGTGGTGGTCTACAAGGGAAAGGTGTATTGCTGTCCGAATTCTTCCCACTACAACTGATACCTCTGAAGACTGACGTAACTAGTGTCTCTTAGTGACTGTAAACCATATTTCATAAGTGCTTGTTATTCACGTTATTCGATTTTTTAATTCAAGTGAGTCTATTTTTCATTCGTCTAAATGCAAAAAAATAATATAATGCTACGTGATTTTAATTTCTTTAAATCGTCCTAATATGTTGTGAACTATCTTAACTGATTAATATACTATGGTAATTTGCAACATTGTAATGAGGTGGTTAATTGTAACCAGAAGAAAATAATTGTGATACTATGCCCATTTAATAAGGCCAGGCCTCCTGGATCTTCCCCTGATATCAAACAGAATGGTACATATGTCGTCTACTCATCATTTCACGAAGCGCATACGAAGCATGAGGTGACGGAAATCAGACACGATGGAATTGTGTAAAATTTATTTTTAAAGTTATTTACTTAATTGGACGCTTTGTAGAAGATAATCGTAATACATTCTACGAGCATAATAAAACAGTTGATGTTTTGTATGGTTCTATTAATAACATTTTGATCGGCTGTGAACCTACTAAAAGATACATTAGTGTGAACCAGCAATACCATTATCCGAGTTTGTTTGATTGCAGGGGTATTTTGTTAAAAGGGGGGCTTCTTTTACGACGCAATTAAAGTGTCTAGAGTGTGAGTATAGGTGGTGTTCGTTTTAATTGCCTCTAATATTGTAATTGTTTGGAATATTTGTTAATAAGATTTTATTGGATGTGTTTTATGTATGCCACATTACTATTTTTCATAACAGAAAGAATTTTACAAGCATATGTAATAAAAAAAAAAGATATATATATATATAGGTATATATATATATATATACATATATATGTATATATATATATAAATATATATATATATATATATATATATATATATATATATATATACATATATATAAAATCAATTTTAAAGTCAATTGAAGAAAAGATGTCCATCGCCTTCCTGTTAATTCAGATAGTAATGAGCACGTGGTTAGGTGCAAAATGATCATGTTGCTCGAGTTCGCTCGAGCCTAAAGACGCATAAACGCTATTCCGGCGACCGTATATGGCTGCAATCATAAACGGCTAAACCGGATTAATGAGAATTAAGTCTACAATTCTACCCTGCCCAGCCATCGTATACAGTTGCTGTAATATTAAAAATGCATCCAAAAGTTTGCGCAATAAACCCGTTACTACAGGTTCACTATATTCGGCCGTTGGATCCAGTCAGAAAATACCCGAATTTGAACGTTGGATTTGGCCACCGTTAAAGGTCACACACTTTATCCGGGTTAAATGATAAATAGTTTCACAAGGAAATGGAGAATATATCTGGATTTTCAATAGAACGTTGGTCAACGAGTCATATAAACCATGAGTTTTCATTTAAAGAAATTTGAAGCCCATTTAGCCCAATAAGGTTTAAATTATTCTGGAATAGTTTTTGCATGCAAATGTAATTTAAGAAATTTAAAAAAATTATTTGATTTTTTTTGATAACTAGTTTTTATAGTTATCAAAATATAAGACTTTTATATTTCGTAATATGAAACTTTCCTACCTTTAATTACTAGAATGAATTTTCCTCTTTTTACTCCGTGTTTCTGCATATTTCTTTTGATTAATTTTTTGTCATTTTTCTAGTGTTTACTAGGCATATTCTATATATTTATACAAAATTTCTACAATACGAAAGTGATATCTAAAATAGTGTTAAATGCAGAGTTGTTAATTATAATATTTATTGCAAGATCAAAGAGATACAATATTAACACCCCAAACACTTTACTCACTTAATAATACTGTATCTGGATTAAATTCGTTCACATAATTGAACACCTCTCGTATCACAAGTTTAACTTACGATAGCATCAACCTATGACATCAGCGCAATACCGATAAGCATCTAAAACATGCTTTGTTTATCGAAGTGGAAACTTCTTTAGACCCATTGAGGGACTTTTGGTAGGAGTAAAATCTTATGGGTTCTCGTCACCGACATGCTAATGTTGATGGTATATCTGTGACTATGAGTATTACGTGTTGCGGTTGGCTTTTCGGATTGGCAAAATCTTGTACGTTCGCGTCACCGACATACGTGACGTGTTATGTAACATTATTGCTGTGTATACCTATAAATGTAAAATTAAAATAACTACGTGGAAAGTTCAATATGTGTATACTGTGCATTGTTTAAATTTTAGTTTGATTAATATTTTAATTGTTCAGTTGTCACTGTGCATTACGACAGTGTGTAAGAAATATATTAAAACTAAGAATTTGTTTTCAAATATTTCCAATATTCGTAGCAATATTTGAGTTTAAAAATTTAATGTTATTAATTTTTTATTATATTTGACCTCTGCAATACGTCAGTAATGAGTATATCTTGGTTCGTAGCGGCTGAGTAGTTACCTTACTACATTGGTAAAACATATTTCTAGTCGTTCGATAATATTTTTATCGCAGATTTTAAAATTAAAAATTCTATAAAATTAAAAAAAAACACTGTTAATTTATAATATTAAGTATTTACTTCTGTCGACAGCCTCCATGACTACCTGTCTTTTTTATTTTATTGAATGCAATATATGTTGTATATACATCATTAACAGGTTTGATTTTGTTGTTTTGGTTTTTAATTTGTTGTTACTTAGGTTTCCACATATAGACGTATCTAAACCAGAGTTACACTAAGTATTTTATGTTAAAACACAGTACTCCATCAAACGAAGATCGGAAACGATGAAAAAAAAATAGTCCGCAGGTTTCGTTATAGAAATCACGATTATCAATAATAAGAAAAAATTGAGTAGGAGAATTTCTTCTATAGATCAGATAAATTAACTTCATAATGTCAATTAAACGAAAAAATTAAGTAAAATAAAAACTCGTTCATTAAATTATCTTGCCCACTTTCACTTTTATAATTATTCAATTTTATCGTAATATAGTTAAATTTTGATTCGCGGGGAGACATTCTTCGAGAGATACAGTAAACGTGTACTAACCGAACTAACATTCACGAATTTAAAGTTTTTATCTTGTACTTCTCCCTTGTTCATTGTTTGCGAAACACTTTTATTAGTTATTTTAGAGTAACAAATTTGTTTCTTAAACTATACAACCTGTATATTATCTATTATTGCAATATAAGTTATTTTAGAAGTAATCTGTAAATTAGTGAATTAGAACGTAATCTGGCAGCAGAATAGTAAAAGACAATACATAGAAGTGTGTAGTTTATTACATAATAAGAAGTCTATTTGTGAGATGTAAAGCTCAGGAATAGTCATTAAGCCAGCTGGGCAGTCAGTACCTACACGAGCGGAAGTAAAAGCGATAGCCGCTAAACATCGTTCGAAACACGGTTTCATTAAGTCCTGTAGCTGATGTCTGAAACGTAGTTAAATTTTTTATAGAAAAGGTGGGACTGCTGATATAAATTTAATAGGAAATTCTAGAATACGCGAGTTGAAACGAATAGTCGTTAATATTATTGAAATTAAGATTTTGCAGCAACTAGACCTCCTTATACTCATAACTTCGTATTTCAAAGCTTATAACTCGGTCATTTTTCACGCTTTTGTGATGAAATTTCGCGGATACACCATAACAATTCACATTTAATACTCAATGGTGATACCATTTCTAATGATGATATACGAGTGAAGGAGACAGGGAGATATTCCTACTCTACTACTCTACTAGAAACTCATAATTCCTTATATTTTTTTAATAAATCTTGTGTAATTGTTATGTCGCTAGTCTTTTATTAAACCGTACTTTCGTGAAATTTAAAAAAAATTGTCAATTTAGGAAACCTTTAATGTTATGGTAATACTCCTACATTTTTTAGCTCATTCAAACGATTTTAATAATCATTTAAATTCACTAACCTATTTCCTTATTTTAAAAAGGCCGACAGTTAAATTTTACTTTCAAATTTGCCTCTGAATTACTATATTTTTCATATCTTTTTGTTATATTTCTCTTTCATAGTGATGTTTGTTTAGTTGAGCAATCCAAACCAATCTAATAAAATAAAAAAATGATAAAAGTGAATATGCTCATCCCTTAAGCTCGTGTTGGTATTAAGATTATATTCCTGTAAAAAGCTTTGTCGTCAAACATTTCGGGCCGAGTAAATGGTAATGCATGACATTAACCTCACGTGATGTTTTGTATAACTTTCTTTACAAAAATTATTATCTTTTGCGTATAGATATAGTTAAAACGTTTTAACGCGTCTTTTTTCCCTATTAATAAATTATTTTTCAGAAATGAAAAAGTACCATCCTAATCTCTAAGTATAAAACCAATTGCTCAAAAATAGCTTGAAATTAATGAACACAAACAAAGAGCAAACGGGTAATCCTGCGAAACATCCCTTTTGGTACCTTGCAACTTGAAAAATCTAAGGACTTACGTTGAGTTAAATAAAAGCCATAGATAGAGATATGCAGAAAAAGAAAAATATTTTTTTAAAAGAATTAACAAAAGGGATAATTAGGATTATGTACCCCATAGAGACAATAAAGAACCCTCAAGTGTTCGCGGCGAGATCATTCACATTGCATCCATGTGCCCATCTGTAGCAGTCGTTTTTATTATAAACCATATGATCTAAAAATTTACGATGTGGTAAAGCATATTAATCCGGATATATTTAAATAGTCACCGCATCAAAATATTACTTTTGAAATATTAAGCTTAGTAAATTAATTAATAATGAAAAATTTCAATCTGTTACACCGTGTGGGGTATAAAATAAAAGTTTTAAGAATTTCAAAACAATTTTTACAGAATTTTACGTCAGATATTTTAGAAATATAATGAAATTTCTTTAGTCAATATTGTGAAACAAATGCTATTTACCTAATATTGACCGTGAAAAAATATCAATGATTCTAAATATAATAGGTTTTGAGAAATTTGCGATTTTTAATTCCTATAAAAACATACCAAGCAATATATTTACATGATGAAAATTAATACTCATATTAACATTTATAATATATAAATATTTTTTACATTTATATAGAAATATGTTGTACCTTTAAATGTTTATACAGTGAGTTACAAAAGTCTTCGTTCACCTAACTAAATAAATGTTTAAACAATAAATATTTACATTAAATAAATACACGTATTATGAAATAAAAGTGTAATCAATATTAAAGTGTAATCAATATTGAGAACATTACAAGTTATATATAATTAAAGTTCAAAGACATAGAAGGAAAACAACGAAGAAATTGCGTCAAAGAAATTTTCGCACACTTCATATATTTGTCAAGAAAAGACAACCAAAACTAATGTTTCTTTCGACCTCCTTTTGCATAAATTATGGCTTGTATTCGTCTAGGCATTGACATAGCTAGATTATTGGTGACATTTGAAGTTATTCGTTCCTAGTTCTTTTTTAACTATTGTCTAACCAATCTAACACGATAACAACACCTCACGATGATTTGCAAACCAACATTCTATCTAAACGCCTTTTCACGGTACACTACTTTACACGATGCTAATTCGTAACAATCATTGGCATGCACCTACACTAGTTCCATGACGTCACAGGCAAAACAAATTCCGCACGCCAATTACGGACAGATATGCCCTATTAATTGTGGTTTCAAAAATTGCTAATATGTTATTAGTTTTGTAGTTATTAGCAACTGAAATCTACAAATATGTTTATGAAACAAGAAATGTTGACTGCCTATGACATACTTAACGAGCAAGTGGTCATTTCACGTCATAACATGTAGACCGTGGAGAGTATACGTAAGGTGAAAGAATCTAGTGAAAAAGTTGCACATAACAGTTTATAAATTTGTTAATTTTCTGAATTTCCAAATTAATTTAATTTTTATATGCTACAAATATTGTCTTTATTATGTACCCCTATCATTTGAGGTCAACGTAGAGTTCGCAGTTTTCCTAATGTTTTGTTTCGACCTCCTCCTTTCCACACTAAGCGTGAAAATGTATTGACTTCAAGGATTTCGGACGGATTGCCTGATATGCGAGAAGGTGAAGGAGGTTTGCAGAATGATCATATGTTTGTCCCAGTTCACTTCATTGTCTGGAGTTAAGGCGTGAACAAATTATTTATTCAATATAATCGATATGTATATTTTTGTCCTTTGTTCTTATGTATCCTCTGTCCTTTATACTTTAACATTACTGCCTTCATAATATAAATCATGAAGTAATAATATCACATATATGTACATTAACCATTAAAGTTTGTGAAATTGTTGTGACCAAACTAAAACAAATAAAACAAGTTACCGTTGTATAAGAATCAAATATCATCACTACTATAGAAAAATATCTCAAAATATCATTAGATAGAGGGGCATTACGAAAAAAATTTTATAATAAAGTGCATAAAGAAAGTTTAATAAAGAGATAAGGTTATCGTTATTATAATAGAACAAAAGAGGTAAAAAAATTGTAAAAATTAATTAAAAGAGAAATTTTAAATAAATATATAAATTTATTATAAAATAACACTTAAAATTCAAGATTAAAATTATTAATATGTCCTTCAAATTTTCATATATCTTTCATTCATTGCTTGTTTGAAGACATTTTATTTTTAAGTGCCTTCTCTCAAAAATCCAATTAGGTGATTTGATGACAAACAACAGGGGCATTACTAAAAAAGTTTTATAATAAAGTGCATTAGGAAAATTTAATAAAGAGATAAGGTTATCATTATTATAATAGAACAAAAGAGGTAAAAATTTTGTAAAAATTAATTAAAAGAGAAATTTTAAATAAATATATAAATTTATTATAAAATAACACTTAAAATTCAACAATAAAATTATAAATATGTCCTTCAAATTTTTATATTTCTTTCATTCATTGCTTATTTGAAGACATGTTATTTTTAAGTGCCTTCAATCAAAAATCCGTTTAAGTGATTTGATGACAAACAACAGTTTTTTTTCCTCTACGATATTAGAAAGAGAAGAAGTTTAGCTACGGCTATATCATCAACCGTCCGTTCGTTTAGTCCTAAGTAATTTATGTTGATCTCATGATAACTTGAAAAGATGTTGTAAATGTAATAACGTTCTTCTTTTCCATAAATAATTTCTTTAAATATCTTCATGCATAAATAAATATCTTCTTTTAAATATCTTCAAGCATAAACAAGCATTTAAAATCATAGCTTATGTTTTGAAAATAATAGTAGAAGATTAAAAAGCAATTTTATTACAATTTATTTGAAAATAATATGGCTGCTAAAAAAATTAAAAAAAAAGCATTAATTGAATAATGTGTTAATAAATAATGAATTAATGAGAAAGAAGAAATAAAGTTATACCGAAAAAAAGCTCTTGAAGCTTCTAATAATAGGATCTTATCATGAACGATTATCAATATTGTAATATTATTTTATTATTAAGCGTGCGCTTTCGCTCTCCTGCACACAAACACACACACAAACACACACACACACACACACACACACACACACACACACACACACACAGACACACACACACACACACACACACACATACATACATACATACAACGATACTGGGAATAAAGTATAACGTATAAAGTATAAACTATAAAGAATAAAGTATAAAGTAAAAAGTAAAAAGTAAAAAGTAAAAAGTGCAAAGTGAAAATTGCAAAGTGCAAAATGCAAACTGAAAAGTGCAAAGTGCAAAGTGCAAAGTGTAAATTGCAAAGTGCAAAGTGCAAAATGCAACTTGCAAAGTGCAAAGTGCAAAGTGCAAAGTGTAAAGTGTAAAGTGTGAAGTATAAAGTGTAAAGCATAAGGTATAAAGCAAAAAGCATAAAGCATAAATCATTAAGCGTAAAACGTAAAGCAGAAAGCATAAAACGTAAAGTATAAAGCATAAAGCAAGCAGAATAAAGTATAAAGTATAAAGTATAAAGTATAAAGTATAAAGTATGAAGTATGAAGTACGAAGTACGAAGTATGAAGTATAAAGTATAATGTATAATGTGTAAATTATAAAGCGTAAAGTGTAAAGTGTAAAGTATAAAGTATAAAGTATAAAGTATAAAGTATAAAGTATAAAGTATAAAGTATAAAGTATAAAGTATAAAGTATAAAGTATAAAGTATAAAGTATAACGGATAAAGTATAAAGTATAAAGTATAAAGTGTAAAGTGCAAAGTGCAAAGTGTAAAGTGTAAAGTGTAAAGTATAAAGTATAAAGTACAAAATATAAAGTACAAAGTATAAAGTATAAAGTATAAAGTACGAAGTACGAAGTATAAAGTGTAAACTATAAAGTATAAAGTATAAAGTATAAAGTATAAAGTATAAAGTACAAAGTACAAAGTACAAAGTATAAAGTACAAAGTATAAAGTATAAAGTATAAAGTATTAAGTATAAAGTATAAAGTATAAAGTATAAAGTATAAAGTATAAGGTATAAAGTTTAAAGCATAAAGTGTAAAGTGTAAAGTGTAAAGTATAAAGTATAAAGTGTAAAGCATAAGGTATAAAGCAAAAAGCGTAAAGCATAAATCATTAAGCGTAAAACGTAAAGAATAAAGCATAAAACGTAAAGCATAAAGCAAGAAGTATAAAGTATAAAGTATAAAATATAAAGTATAAAGTATAATGTATAAAGCGTAAAGTATAAAGTGTAAAGTATAAAGTATAAAGTGTAAAGTGTAAAGTGTAAAGTATCAAGTGTCAAGTGTTAAGTGTCAAGTATAAAGAATAAAGTATAAAGTATAAAGTATAAAGTATAAAGTATAATGTATAAAGTATAAAGTGTAAAGTATAAAGTATAAAGTATAAAGTATAAAGTATAAAGTATAAAGTATAAAGTATAAAGTATAAAGTATAAAGTATAAAGTATAAAGTATAAAGTATAAAGTATAAAGTATAAAGTATAAAGTATAAAGTATAAAGTATAAAGTATAAAGTATAAAGTATAAAGTATAAAGTATAAAGTATAGAGTATAAAGTATAAAGTATAAAGTATAAAGTATAAAGTATAAAGTACAAAGTATAAAGTATAAAGTACAAAGTACAAAGTATAAAGTATAAAGTATAAAGTATAAAGTATAATGTATAAAGTGTAAAGTATAAAGTGTAAAGTATAAAGTATAAAGTATAAAGTGTCAAGTGTGAAGTGTCAAGTGTAAAGAATAAAGTATAAATTATAATGTATAAAGTATAAAGTATAAAGTATAAAGTGTAAAGTATAAAGTATAAAGTACAAAGTGCAAAGTACAAAGTGCAAAGTGCAAAGTGCAAAGTGCAAAGTGCAAAGTGCAAAGTGCAAAGTGCAAAGTGCAAAGTGCAAAGTGCAAAGTGTAAAGTGCAAAGTGCAAAGTGTAAAGTGTAAAGTGTAAAGTTTAAAGTGTAAAGTGTAAAGTATAAAGTATAAAATATAAAGTAAAAAGTATAATGTATAAAGTGTAAATTATAAAGTGTAAAGTGTAAAGTGTAAAGTATAAAGTATAAAGTAAAACGTATAAAGTATAAAGTATAAAGTGTAAAGTGTAAAGTATAAAGTGTAAAGTATAAAGTATAAAGTATAAAGTATAAAGTATAAAGTATAAAATATAAAGTATAAAGTATAAAGTATAAAGTATAAAGTATAAAGTATAAAGTATAAAGTATAAAGTATAAAGTATAAAGTATAAAGTATAAAGTATAAAGTATAAAGTATAAAGTATAAAGTATAAAGTATAAAGTATAAAGTATAAAGTATAAAGTATAAAGTATAAAGTATAAAGTATAAAGTATAAAGTATAAAGTATAAAGTATAAAGTATAATGTATAAAGTGTAAATTATAAAGTGTAAAGTGTAAAGTGTAAAGTGTAAAGTATAAAGTATAAAGTATAAAGTATAACGTATAAAGTATAAAGTATAAAGTATAAAATATAAAAAATTAAGTATAAAGTGTAAAGTGTAAAGTATAAAGTGTAAAGCATAAGGTATAAAGCAAAAAGCGTAAAGCATAAATCATTAAGCGTAAAACGTAAAGAATAAAGCATAAAACGTAAAGCATAAAGTATAAAGCAAGAAGTATAAAGTATAAAATATAAAGTGTAAAGTATAATGTATAAAGTGTAAAGTATAAAGTGTAAAGTATAAAGTATAAAGTATAAAGTATAAAGTGTAAAGTGTAAAGTGTAAAGTATCAAGTGTCAAGTGTCAAGTGTAAAGTATAAAGAATAAAGTATAAAGTATAAAGTATAATGTATAAAGTATAAAGTACAAAGTACAAAGTACAAAGTATAAAGTATAAGGTATAATGTATAAACTGTAAATTATGAAGTGTAAAGTGTAAAGTGTAAAGTGTAAAGTATAAAGTGTAAAGTATAAAGTGTAAAGTATAAAGTGTAAAGTGTAAAGTGTAAAGTGTAAAGTGTAAAGTGTAAAGTGTAAAGTGTAAAGTGTAAAGCATAAAGTGTAAAGTATAAAGTATAAAGTAAAAAGTATAAAGTATAAAGTAAAAGGTATAAATTATAAAGTATAAAGTATCAAGTATAAAGTATAAAGTATCAAGTATAAATTATAAAGTATAAAGTATAAAGTATAAAGTATAAAGTATAAAGTATAAAGTATAAAGCATAAAGTATAAAGTATAAAGTGTCAAATGTCAAGTGTCAAGTGTTAAGTATCAAGAATAAAGTGTAAAGTATAAAGTGTAAAGTGTAAAGTGCAAAGTGTAAAGTGCAAAGTGCAAAGTGTAAAGTGCTAAGTGCAAAGTGTAAAGTGTTATCTGTAAATTGTAAAGTATAAAGTCTAAAGTGTCAAGTGTAAAGTTTAAAATGTAAAGTGTAAAGTGTAAAGTATTAAGTATAAAGGTTAAAGTATGAAATATGAAATATGAGGTATGAAGTATGAAGTATGAAGTATGGAGTATGAAATATGAAGTATTAAGTATGAAGTAAGAAGTATGAAGTGTGAAGTGTGAAGTATAAAGTATAAAGTACAAAGTATAAAATGTTAAATATATGGTATTAAATATAAAGTGTAACGTATAAATTACAAAAGTATAACGTATAAATTATAAAGTATAAAGTTATCGATACTCATATTCACGTTACTATTTATATATCATATTCACGTTACTATTATAACTATTTTGAAACGTGCAATCTAAGACATTTTTTGTTATTGATTATTAAATAGAAAATGAACTATCATGTCACTAGACATGGTAGTGACCATTAAATAGGTTTTTACCAGTACTGTTGTTTCTGTACATGTTCAGGCAACATGCCACCATATTTGGAACTTTAAAAAGAAAATTGTCAACAAAATATGCATAACAACGTACTCTATGAGCATTAGCGATGAACTGGCGAGCATATCCATGCGTTTTACTATATCCGCCAGTGGTGGCGTGCAGAAGGCAGTGCATCGCTTATTATGCTTGTTCTATTTGTTATTTATTCTGTGTTGGTAAATAATAATATTTCACAGTTAGTGGAATTAAATTTGTAATTTCTTTGGCCATAAAACACCTCTAGAAAAAGGTTAAAGATAAAATCTTACGTCATTTAGCCAAAAGTGGTAGCACTCTAAATTTGATCAAAATATTATACAGAGTAGATTGAAATTTTCTTCGTTAGATAGTTTATTTTTAAACAAAATAAATGCGTTCTTTTGTTTACTTTTTAAAATTAAGTTTCTGTTTTTTTCAACGACGTGAGACAAATCTGACTTGACCACAAATTTTCGAATTTAATCGAAATCTGTGTTATGGAAGAAAGAATTCAAATAATTAAAATCCTCTCACGTTTTCCGGCAGCATTGCCACGACACCGCTTACAAAATGACTTTATGAATTAAATCGCGCCACGTTCCTTCGACGAAGATAAGATTGCCGCCGGCACTACTCGCCAATAAAAGCCTTCGGCTCCACTGAATGTACCCAGACGTGTCTAATTCCTTCTTTATGATGGTGATAATTGAAGAGAGGTGCTAGACACAGTACTTGGATGTATTGATTAATTTAAATAGTAGCTACGTATTTTGCATATTGTATATATTATATACGTATTTATCAAATTTATATAGTTGACTACATCTTTTGGAAAGGACTTGATATAACTTCAATAATAATGGGCGTTGGAATGGAATTGCGTGCTAAATTTGTAATAAATCTTATTGTCCTCGTGTATTACAAGGCTACCTTCAATTAAAAACTTTGTGCAAAGATATTGAGTAATTTAATATAACTATAATATAACACTAGCTGTTCCACGTGAAATGAAAATACTGTTCGTGATACTGCCGGCTTATCCCTAGTACATTTCCTTTTCGTTCGATAATGCCTTTTGAAAAATATAACTAATAATGCACAGTAACTTCAACTCAATTGTAACACTTACTTTACATTTTATTATTAATTTTCAAGAGTTCCTCTGACTTCTTGGCGAAGGAAAAGACATAAAACGTACTGTCATATTTAAACTTCAAAATAGATTATGCATGAAATATTTAAAAATATTTGAAGTTAATTTTTTTGCACTAACTTTTTGGTACTATTGATAATCAAATTAAATTCAGAAATATCGAAAGTTCGAAATACATAAAATTTTCAATGTTATATTTATATCAGAAATATTAAAAATTCACGAGGAAAAATCCTGTTACAATAATACATGCCAACATGCATATAAAGATATGAACAATTTTGGATACGAAATATTGCCCTTTCTCTGTGTCTGGAAGTTATTTATCAATACTTATGGGGAAAAATTTACAGAAATTACTAAAAATTAGTAAGTTACACCTATCAGTGCCTTCAGAGTCATAAGATAGCCACACTTTATATTAGTTTCATTTGAGCCAATGCAAACTTAACTTTGTACAAAATTTTCATATACTTTTCTGTAAGTACTGAGAGTTGGAAATATTTAATCCCCTTTTTATAATATGAACCAACATTAATTATTTATGGTTTACGCAAACGAAAAAGTTTTTATTAAAATTAATTTGAATTTATCAACAAAATCCAAATGTAGAAAACTGAATTTAATATCGAATTTTAATGGTATATTTTCCCTTCACTATTTCCTTTTTTTGTACTGTTTCAATGAGTATTAAAAAACATCTGTCAGAGGAAAAAAATCTATCTAAAAACGTATGAAGTTCTTTATAAAATAAAACTTAATTATTTCAGATGCACTTACCATGATTGTTAATTATATCAATATCAATTTAAAAAAATACCTACCTTGAAAACGCACAAGCGCAGAATCCTCTAGTTTTCTTCACTTACTACTTAAATAACATGTTTACTTTTTAATGCAAACTCCAGTACTTTACTGCGTTAATGTCTTGTTTAGAGAAGCGACGAATTAAACGTACACTTGCTACGTAATTTTGCACTCATTCTCTTTGTGCAGTAATTATGTAAAATAGCGGGCAAGATCAATGGTGATTAGGTAAACAATTATTATTTACAACGATATTTTATCTTTCTAGGTATCTATGAATCATATACTCGTACTATTCAAATGCCAAGTTTTAATTTCTTAGCTCAATTGATAGTGCTTAAATAAGATGATTATATAATCGCGTAATCGGTCACCTTAAAAGTTTCAATGATAAAACAATAGTCACTTTTAGCAAGTAGCTGTCTTTGCAGAGCAGCTAGAAAGTAATATATTTTTGATTGATTTTAGTTACCAATTCTATCAGAAAACTACCTAAACTAAGAGTGTTTATATTGTTTTCCTATCTTAATATCTCTTACTAATATAAAAATATAAGGTTATTAAGTTTAACTTTATAAAGCTTTTCTTTAATATTTTTCTTTTCTTACATATTGGGATTTTCTTTAATATTTTATTATGGTCAGGTTTTTAGATGTATATTTAATTTTTTATGGAATATTTATTACACCTTATTCAATATTATTCCAAAAAAAAAGTTGTTACTATTTATTAAACAAGCATAGTTGATAGGATTAGAGATTTGTTAAATGTTATTATTGTCGTATGTCCTTATCGATGTTAATCATTAGAATACAATACAATTTTGCAAATGTAAAATATTACAATAAAATTACTTGTACGAAAAAATACAACTTTAACATTACTTTAAGATTTTCATATTTATTTTCTTAAACAAGGAGGAACTTTAAAGAAATCAATCTGAATACTACATATACATACTAACTTATTTTATTAACTGTATTCCCATAAAAATATTCTAAAAAAATATTCCCAAAAAATGACCTTATAAAATATTAATTTACAATAGTTCCTACCCTTTTTTATTATAGCTTAATATGCAAAAATATCACACAAATATCCGAATGAATTGGTTGTATTTGTAAAACGTTTCTACACGCACATGTTTTGCAACATTATCTAGTCTACAATAAACTTTCAGCTTCTTACATGAAGAAGGGATTGATTGACACAGTAATCTCTACAGAAATTACGGTTTCTGTTTGTTATGAAATGCTGCTCGTAACTTTCAACTATTGTGTTCTCTGGTTTTAAAAGGTCGTCCCTCAAAATATTAAATTTGCCTATATAAGGATTCCAAGAATGTTCAATATTTTCGATATCCATAGAATTTCCCATTTTCATTTTACTATACCCGATATCATTATTTACGTCAGTCCAAAAGAATTTTTGTTAGCAATTCGCTAACAAATTTCGAATATTTTTATTAAGAAACTTAAATTATGAGTGTATTTCGAGGATATTATTTTACTCGTTAAAAGATATCTATGGAAATTGTCAACCCATTTTCAACCTGGTCTAATGGGGTCAAAATATTCAATTCGTAGACATAACGGTTTCAAAAATGTTTTAATATTTGAAATTTCTAGGAAATTTTTCCTTTCTTTACTACATCACACAACATTACTTATGTCGACCCCAAAGAACTTTTATTCACTCATAAATTCAAACTACGTTTGGTTCGGTAAAATCTAGTTATAAATCCATTTCGAAGACACTTAACCAAAACTAATTTTATGTAACGTAACACATTTAACTTTTCTTTGTAAATTTAAGAGGTGATTGTCAATCTAAATCTTACACATTTTTATGAAAAGGTAGATTGTTTTTCATAACAATTCCTAAATGATATTTCTGCAGAACTCATTGAACCAACAATATAAAACAATGTACAGATTGTGTCTTGTTAAATTCTCACTATATAGATATAACGTACTGATCCATAAAACTTGCAGACTCGACAGATTCGTCGAAAAAAGTCGCGTTAAACACAAAAAGAGCAAAAAAGGCATCGATTTTGTTAATATAGAATGAATATACTGACCTTCGTGTTGTTAGTTAACAGTTTATGTTTAATTGATTTAGAAAATAGCTATGCATTAGAAAACATCTCCATTTATTTTTTGAAATTGTTGCGAAAAATTATTCTAATATTTTTAAACAGTCGAAATGTTTGCGTTTCCTTGAAAAAAACGAATGGAATAAGCAAAAGAAAAACTCCTTCTTAATAATAGACATTGAACAGTAATGTCATTTCTACTTAAGCAAGGTGTTTGCCCTTTTAAAGTTAGTTTTTTAACTACTTCCAATCGAACTCTATCAGTAAAACAATACATCTTTAATTATTAGTTACGAATATTTGGAACACACAGGAATATAAAATGCATCTTGATAATATTTGTGGCCGTCGAGTACTATATACCTCCACTTATTAAGAGGCAGATGCTCTCTCATATTAAAAGCAATAAACATTCGTAAAAACAAATGAACCTTTCAATAAAGTTGATGTGGTTTACATTTTGTTTTACTCATTCTCGTGTATATATGGTCAATTACCCAAAAAACGCATGAAGATGAGAAGTCGAATATATATACAACGCATTGTTTCTCAAATTTTATAACAATAACGATAAAAATAACACCCTCAACCAATGAAAATAATATTATTAGTGCATAAACTCATGTTATTTTATCGGTAATGCGAATTAGTACCGTTGTATTATAATACCCCCCCAATAAGAGTACCCACTTCAATGTTATACAAATAGTTTTGTTTGTATAACATTGAAGTGGGTACTCTTAATAGTCGCTGGCGTACGGAATAGCGATTTATTTTAGTTTGGTTTCAGTGTGACAAATACATTAAAACAGTATGGTTTTTCACCACATTTAACAAGGTGCAATTGATTGGGTGTTGTGTTATATATTTATTTTCACAAGGAGAAATAAATAACACAACACATAAATATTAAGCAAATAGTAAAATGACAATAGATTGGCATCGTAGCCAAATAGTATAATCACTTAAAATGAAACCCAGAGGGCGTTAGTTTAAATTCGTTTAATGAAAGCCAAAAAATATAGATTACATTAGTTTCATTATTTGATGTTATTACAAAAAAATTAACACTTGCAATAAATTGTATAGGTGAAATTTTAAGGACCTGAAATTAGGATTTACACATAATAAATGGTTCTAAAAATCTGGCTTCCGAGTTGACACTATTGAAAAAAGTGTAAAATAAAGTAAATAGTTGAGCCATTCAGGCCCAACTGTTACTGACGAAAGTAGAACTTAAAGTGTTAGCGTACTACGGCCTATAGGTCTTAGGTTAATCAGTACTATCTTGGTTTCACATTATATTGAGGCATGAAAAGAAATTGGTAAAAAGAAATATATTTGGCATAGATAAGAACTTTTGCTAGTATACTATTTTTGAAATAATGTGTAGAAATTAATGGGTATAAACGTATTGATGGATGAAAGTGTTCATGGATGGAAGTGGGCATAAGTAAAATTGAATGTTCGATATAAAATTAAGAGTGACCCATTAATTTTCATCTATAAAGTCTTTGATTTTTACCCATAAGGAAATACAAAATTAGGTTTGGAGTTTTCTCTCGTTTCTATTAAAGGTACGTGAAAATTGTCAATGCTCTAATTATTATTTATAAAATACTTCATTTCAAAACAAATCGAAATTCATAATAAAATAATACCGTAATCAATCTTGTCACAGACGACTAGTGCTAGTGTCTGACGATTTAATCTGAATCTAAAAATATTATTTATCGCTTATTTTAATGACAAATATAATGAAACATGCGAAGAAAATTGTTCACATAAAATTTACGCGTTTTACATAATCACACGGTTTACTTCAACGATAATATTGATTGTAAAAAAAATCAAAATATTTTCAGTGCCTTTATTTTGTTACGTTTAGTTACATAGTCAAAAATAATTGTTCGTTTTTGAAAAACCATATTATAATATTGAATACGAAATAACGATAGAAATATCACAACGATTACTTCACTATTTCAAAAATGTCATACATTTTTGAAATGGTGAAGTGATCGTTGTGTTATAAACTTTGTAAGTAAATAAACTAATCAGAACCGTTGAATCGGTTCAAAGATATTAGAACCTTTTAATCGGTTATTTACGATGTATAACGTAATAGTAAACAAATCACAATTATTTTCTACATTAGACTAATTTAGAAAGTACACGTGTCACATGTTTATTTTGCTTTATCGTAATCAATTCTAAAATAAAATGATTATAACTTTATTTACGCGCGTACAGAATAATTAAAGTTATAATTCACAACAAATTTCATTGAACTGTGAATTATAACTTTAATTATTCTGTAGGCGCTCACAAACCTATTTTCCAATACAAATGGGAATGCGACCATAAGAACAAAACGAACTAAGGATATTTAAACGACTGAATGACTATCAAGCGAGAGATAGGAAGCAAATGTATAGAATTGAGTCCACTTCTCGCAATTCACCGCAAACAATTAAGTGATATCTGTTAAAATTGCCAGCATAAAAGGAAAGTAAGAATCTATGGAGAGAATGTTACTCACCATTTTTATCAAAATGTAATTCGTCGCTAAAACGTGTGAAGGGGAGAAGGGAAATGCAAAGTTATTTGAAGACTTACATTTAATAAATAAAGAGTCCAGTTGCGTAAGAGAGATGTCAATATAATCATTTTTGCTACTTGAACTATCATCGTAGCAAATTGTAAAAATAAATCGAATACTTACCTAATATAAATGATGTAAATATATCTTATCCGGAGAATCTCATAAAGTTGGGCTCTTTCCGAATTCTAAATATTTACATAAAAGTTTTGTGAGAAATTTCTATATGATTTGTTAAAATGATAACTTTATTACAAAACAATTGTCTTTTTCTTTAATAAATATTTGTCAAAAATTTTACATAAAATTTAATTCTTTACGGCTGCATACATTCCATTTCATTTAGTGATATAACTTGTTTAAATCCAAAAATTTAAAAATCCAATTTCATTTTTTCATTAATAACTAAAAATTAAAGATATTTTGTTTAAAAAAATAATTTGACATATATTAAACGATTATAAATTATACCAAAGTTCAAAAGCGTAGAAAATAAGTAGAAATCTTCCATTAAGGCTCTTCAGCCCCAAATTTTTCGCGGTTGGTTTATTGCCATATTAGATGTGAAAATAATTTATGAACTGCCCTTAATAAAAATCAAGGTAGCAAACTTATTTTATGACCAACCTGAAAATATTATAAGGTATTATAAGGAAGACAATCTTAATGGAATAATCAAAATATTAATTTTCATATTTACGAAAAGACATAATATAAAGGCCTTTTAATTTCATGAAGTGTTTTTTAATTCGATATTATGTTATATATATACCTGCTAGATTTAAATGATTAAACAGGACATAAAAATTATATGACAGAATGTAAATAATGCATAAAATTTTATTTTACCAATATAAAATAACACAGAAAGGACTGGTTCACGGAACTTTACGATAACACATGTCATCAATTTCGAACTCTGATCTTTCTCCATATTTATCAACCCCTCACCATGACATCGTGCATTTAACACAAGAAAATGATCATTATTCACATGGCTTTATTATTCATTATTTGCATTTAATACAAGTAAATAATCATTATTCACATGGTTTTATTTTAAAGATTCAAAAAAATAATAGAAGATGGGGGGGTGGTGGTTTGTGTTAAAGTTTAAAGAAAAAACATGATTTAATTTAATATAACACCAAATAATTCTAAGTTTCAAAAGAAACCAGGTTCTCAAAGTAAGTTATGATTCGTATTGAATCGTTTGTCAGGCATACCAAATAATTGTTAACGACGAAAAATATAAAATAAATAACAGTTATTTCGGTATGAATATTCAATTCAGTACAAATATATAAATATTCAATTTATATAATAAACCGGGGAAATATATTTTAATACATTTATAATAATTTTTTTAGATAACATATAATTTTTTTAAATAAACCGGGGAATCCTAATTTCTTCAGTCTGTTAATTAGTAAAACGCAATTAAGAGATTTTAGGGATTTTAAAAACAAGCATCCCTTTGGGAACAAAAAAAATATGTTGTCTTTATTATCATCTATCAATATTCCATCTTTATTTTTAACTTCACTTTTATTATTAGACTTTTGCAAAATCTGTGTGCGCGGAAATTTATTTGCCCAGTGAAATAGCATATTTTATACGGACAGACACCATTGTAAATGCTAATATGTAACAAGCAAAAAAAAATATTAAATATCTTATTTATTGTGTGTACGTTGATTCTACGCGACCGAACACCCAACAAGAAGTATATATGTTACTTATGATTTATTTTTGTGTAGAAAGTATAAGTACCTATTATTTTCATGTGTTACGGGAACAGGGTAACCGAGTACAAAAAAATACTGATATTTCAAAGCTCTAAAGTGCGATGCTTGCACATTGAGGATTCTGTGTCTCTTTTAAAGGTGAAATTATTGAATTTATCGAATCATCACAAATGTGTATTTCCTAGCGCAGAAAATGTTTATTAATACACGATAAAATTTAGTAGACGGGTATGTTTAAATTATCGTCGGGATGTCAAATACTAGCAACTTTAGGATCATCATGATAGTTTTCATAAAACTGCGTTTTTTGTATATTTTTCAATATACCTCTGATGATATACTACCTAAAATTATGATAAGAATTATATGTAAAACACTTATAACTTGCCCGTTCATTACACATATGCATTATATTAAAACTCGAAAAAATTCATAGAATTATATCTGAGTTTTAATTATTCATATACGTGCGGATAAACATGCTTTAGTATTATATCAAAACTCAAGTTACTGCGTCAAGCAATTTTTGAGAAAAACGGCTCTAGAAGACAAGCAAGTGAACACGTGAGTTTTTTTATTTTTCTTTTGAATTAAGGAGTTCTATTAATATTATATTTAAAACTGAAATATCAATGAAGTGTTTCTATGTTGAATATTAGATGGCTTTATAAAATTATGTTAAATAACTATTTTACTTTTACGAAAGTATAATTTTGAGTTGTTATAAATTATATTACCACTAATACCAGTTTTAAAAATAAATTTAAACATTTTATAAATAGCTATCCAGTTATTAAGCTTTGACTATTTCTTTACTGCCAAATTATACGATAAAACAATTGTATTATTTAACAGCTTTGTAGCCGACACTGAATTATCATGGGGCCTCATAACGCAGATATAATTTGCCTAAACAAATAAAATACTGCGATCCATCTCCATGAAGGGGTGCCACGAATGGGCGGATTCCGAATATTTTTATATTCACGTATGTTGCGGTAGGAGGAGTATGTATTATATATGTATGTACATGTAGATTTATTAAGATTATATACTGAAAGGAAAATTAACATGAAAGTTAAAAATTTTACCTTAATATTTAAATGCATATAGTATTTGCTTCTATTTAGGAGTAAAATAGTCTGTCTAGGGGAAATAATTAAATCAATACTTTATTTGTGAAGAAATCAGTAGATTAAGGATTTATTTCCTAAAAATTCAAATATTAGTTTATTATTACAAAGTGGGATTTAAGTTGCTAGATTTTTCTTTCTAGAGTTAGAAGCAACTTTTCTTCCTTATTATTCTTAAGTACTATGATCTATGAGTACAATCATAAATGAGTTTTGAAAAAACTATAGCAACTTTAAAAAAGAAGATTATACACGTCTGGAAAACTGCAGACCGATTACATTCATGAACCACGTCTACAAATTAGTTTCGAGAGTTATTTACCACAAATCGTCTCGCCCGCAGATTCGATGATTTTAGCAGAAATTTAAAATACAACAAAACAGTAGACCATATCTACACTCTGAGGTAAATTCTACAAAATAGTCTAGAGTTTAACGAACTGCTGTATCTAGCTTTTGTGGACTATGAGAAAATCTTTGACATCATTGAAACTTTGTCTCTTATGGACTCTTTATGGTCGTGTCAAGATGATTGGCGCTATATTAAAGAAATAAAATATATTATTTTTTTAAAAAATAAAAATAAATATTTTTTTTCATTTAATAATATCACAAATTGTTTGGATATTTTAAACATACTAACTATGTGCGTTAGTTAAGTTAAGGGCTGGTCTAATATGATATTCTGGTTATTCAATTTGGCAGAGCATGCCAGACATCAGGGTTAATCTGAAAATTCATATGGACTCTATTTTGTCCTACACATTCAAAAGAAAATTGTCTATTTTTATATTTCCCTTACAATGTAGTATAGATCCAAACTGTAATTCTTGAAACTTGTTATTGTATCTCGTGTCGAGTTATTGATTTCATTACGTATTAGAGGTGCACTTTATGATCTTGACAACCAAAAAGTGGTGGTGTTTCGGTTAATTTGGATATTTCGGCTATAAATGAAGGGGATTTTTCCAAAATTATACATAGCGTAACATATAAACCAGAGCAGAGGTTGAAATAAAGTAAAATGGCGAGTTTATTTTTTTTAAATGCAATAAATAAAGAGCTGTATGTCAACTTTCATTTATTTTTGAAAGATATGCTATAATTGAATCTTCCTGTATTCTGATTCCTAAATCGTAAATCTTCTAACGTTCTGCTCTTTGTTCTGAAATTTTCCACCTATCTTTGCTTTACGATGACATCTTAAAAGATGTAATTTCCTTAAGTAGAATTTCCTTTTACTTGTTTAGCTTTATTTATAGAGATTCTACTGTTTTACATTGATATCAAAAGTTTTGATCAGCGAAAAAAAATAGATATCGAGAAGGATAAATTACACTGAGGTGATTTAAATAATTTTGAAAAGAAAATGTAGCAAAGCAGGTTTAATATGATGTTTACGTGTTGACAAACAGAATAAAAAGAACATGTCTATTGACAGAATTGTTGAACTCTAGTAATTGAAATGCTCAAATTGTTGGATTCTGCCATCCGAAGTATTAGACTCTGGATTCTCAATCGAAGCACTCCAATTGCTTTAATTTATTTTATTAATCTGATTTGACTTTAGTAATCAAAGTGCTTTAATTTAATAATCAAAGTTAAACTCTGACAATCAAATCATTGCAATTGTTGGAATATGACAATCGAAGTGGTTCATTTGTTAACATTTGGCAATCAAAGTGCCTCGTCTATTGGACTCTGGCAATTTTTGATCTGTTAATGCAATTAAATTATTGAAATTTTTCAACTCTGACAATCAAATCGCTTCAATCGTTGAACTTTATCAATCTAAGTGGTCCAATTGTCCTTCCTTTAAAATATTTTATGTTGACGTACGGGTAAATATATACTAAACTACTTTGTTTTTGTATTTATAAAGATTTTAAATAAATATGTTTCGCTTTAATTCACTCAGCCCATTTTAGTTTGCAATAGCGTTAAGGACATAGTATCCGAACTACATTTTATGAGGTTACTGACGATATACCTATGCACACTAAGTGGTATACTGTCATTCTGAAACTTGACATTGGAAAGTATTCCTCCATAAATATCCTGAAATATATTTGAAGTAGTCCTATCTTCATGGGTTTTAGTCCTTCCACCCTCTCGCCATTTCATTTTCCCTAATAACTCATGTCATTTGCAATGTAATTCGAGCCTTTTTGAAAATTTATTTCCTTTACTTATTTTCTCTTTAATTCTTGTACCAATAGTTTTGAAATTTGCTTCCGTTTTCCTATTCATTCTCATTTTCAAATGTAACCTAGATCAGATAGCTAATATTGATTTACAAAAAAATCGATCCTCTGTTGTAAGTATTATTTATGTTTTATTTGAAAAAATATTCAACGTGTAATTTTAAATTTCAGTTTAATGAATTAAATATTTATTATTAAAATTTGTTAAGCAGTTTTATTTTTAAGAAGCAACAAACAAACACAACCATAAATAAATCGACTAGATGTAATAAAAGTTATTATATCAAAAAGTTTTTTAAAAAAATAATTGTTAGTTTTTATTTCAATGCAACAAACAAGCAATGTAGAATATATTAAAATGTATAGAATTCTGAATATTTCAAATACCATCGGCGCTTCGTACTAACCATTATAATGATAATTGAATGTTCTCATGTAATTTTTGGAAAATTTGCTCAGCAGTTTTATTCTTACGCCATTACAAATAAATACCATAAGGAATATTATATAATGCCCTAAAAATATAAAGCATTATTTCCCATTATAAACGATATTAATATCTTTTTAAAATTTAATCATTGAAAACTGTATTTACCAAAGAAAACAATCACAAATGCTATCTTAGAGTGACACAAATCGTAATACGTAGCTTAGTTTAAAATTTACATTTATGTACTAAATGTAAAATTTGCATTAAAATTACGACTGTTAAAATGAAATATTCTGGCGACTGCTTTCATTAGTAACTTAGTGTTGTGATGATGTCAAGCTATGGTATATACCTAAAGTTGAGTTTCGTGTAATACGCCATTTAAATTTTGAATTTATTGTTTTACGTAACAATAACATCTTTATTTATGAGCTTAACGCTTACTTTAGACAATATATATAATAATGTCATTCTAAATGTGCTTAGATAAACAAAATTGTTTTACGTCAAATATTGAGCTATTCAACTAAATAGAGTTTCGTTATCTGCGAGCTCCCCTTTTTCTCGGTATAGAGATGTCAATTTAATAAAAATGAAGTATGTTATTATGATTATTGAACTTAAATGAGTATCAAAAGTTGTTTAATAAAAACTGGTCACGTGCATGTCGGAACACATAATATCGGAACGCATAACTATTAACATATCTTCATGTTAACAGAAATCATTTTAATTCGTACATGGCGCTGCTTTCATAGTCTCATTCCACAAAATGAAAACAGCTTTATGCTTTGGAAAAGAAGAGAAAATATTCGGTTTGGTTACGATACGAATATTCGGTTTGGTTACGGTACGAAAATATTCGGTTTGGTTACGACGATTTAACTTGAGAAGATGGTTGATGTATGTACGAAGCAACCGAGGCCTCATCGTGCCAGTGATTTGCTAAAGAATGTTATTAAATGACTATCTTACCCACGACAATCGCTTGTAGACCTGTAAAGATATAATAATGAAATTATCACAAATATCGTATAAAATGACCCAGGACAAATTGACTTACATATATTTAAATGGAAAAGCAAAATTGGAAAGAGACAAAAAATATCGCAAACCAAATTACGTTAGACCGGATGTAACAGGCTGCGCTCTAAATGTTACCGGATGTGTAACCTTGACAGTGCGGTTGGGTACGCGTCGCGCGGTATTATTAATTCGTTTCGGTTTTCATTTTAAATTTTCTGGACCAAAACGAAAAAATTTATTGTGAGAATTTTGTTGATTATTTTGAGATATTTTGTATATTTTCATTTTGTTTGTTACTATATATTTAGTCTTTTCTACTTGAATTGTGTACAAATTTTACATTGAAGGCTATTATAAAGTATACTAATTTACAATAATGCTCTTGAAAATCTTAATAGTTTTAGGTATAAACTAATGTATTTTTTCCGACACTGAACTAGTAAGCAGGACCTTATGATTCATTTAATTAAATCATAGGTTGTTGTAACTACTAGTCAAACACTTCCCTCGAAAATTCGCTTGTTCCACCTACCATAGCTGGTTATTAGGACTGTTGAATACCATATTTTTCTGCGGTTAAATATCTTAGCCTTAGACTCAGGTAAATTACGGTAATCATAGAATTCTTTTCAAAACGTATCCTCTAAAGGATGTATCCTGTGGGAGAATTTCAAAGATTTCTCCTACCATTTTTATACGTTCACTTGAACTAAATTTGTATGATATTATATTACGTGAAAACACTCTGTTTTTAGACTCTAATACCTTTCTAATGACATAATTCATAACCTTTCATGAGACAAAGTAAATTGAGCCTTGCAAAACCCAATCCTGACAGATTGCTTAATAATTTCACCAAATGATTTTCGAAATTACCATCTGTGGACATGAAAGAAGAGAGCCAAGTCGTAATAAAATATTGGCTGCAATTCCAACATAAATCAAACTTAATGCAACACTTTTTCTGAATATTTGCAAAAGGTACATAATTTAATTTCATATAATTTCTCGAATATTTGAATGCTTACGATACAGTTAATTTTTAATTACATTAACCTTTTGCAACCTTATTTCAAATAAAGACTCTTAAAAGTATGTAGATTAATGGTCAAAGAAATATATTAATTTTCTCAGAAATAACTATTTAAAAAAAATTTTATATGAATTTATATGCAAAAAGTACATTTCGAGAAGTGTTAATATTTTCGTTGTTTTTTTTTATAATTTGAGAGATATAATAGAAGATATGCAATATGATCATATGTATCTAATTCCATATATGTATTATATTAATTAAATATAATATTAATTGTGTCCAAAGCTTTACTTTGTTCAAATAAGGGTTCAAATTATATTGAAAAACGCACAATTCGTTATAAAATTAATTCATATACCATATACGCAAATCATTTGTCTCTAACTGATACGATTCCATATATCGAAATACGGAAATTGAATTAGGCAATTATCATGAGAGTTGTATATTAGGTATCGTAAGCAGGATCATAAAAATCATAAAAATTAAATTTTTTATTAGGAAGCAAATCGTCCACATGGAAAATAATATTATCATGTTTGTTAAATAACTATATTGAAACACAAATACCGATATGTGATAAATCACTGATAACAATAAAACAAGTGGAAGTAAATACATATTTACTTACATAATTTTACTTTTTAAGCTTGCTTATATTAATTCGCCTTCAATTATTTTAATGGAAATATGTTTTGATTTTGATTCCAAAAATATTTTGAAGGAAGTCGGAATAAGAAAATTTAGTCTCAACATTTATGTATTATCACATTAAATAATTTACCGTATTTTGATTTAACAAGGGATTAAAACCTTCAATTTTCTAATCTTTTTGCATAAAAAATCAGTTTAAAGGCAAATTTAGAAACGTTACCACAAGGTGAAGTTTATCCTAAAATGTTTTACGGGAAGCTTATGTAACATCTAAAAAGTTTAATCCTAAAAGTTTTCAACCTAGCTGAATCAATTTTCCATCAAAAGCATTGTTTATGTTATCCTAGGAAATATATAAAAAATAATCCAAACCATATTTAATTACGGTTCTGTTTCCACCGACGAGTTTTTTGCTTTAAAAATGTTGTGGTACAATTAAATCGTTAAGCGCCTTTTACTTACAGTTCATAGACGCCGGTCTGTTTGACCTGTTTCAATTTCCAGACTAATAAAAAGGTGATAATTAACTTTTATATAAATTTCAATGGCTGGCTTTCATTTTGAATTCAAGAATGCATTACGGGACTAAGTTTTTGAAAACTTTCTTTAATATATGGATTAAGCTTGCTATGTTGTGCGAGAGTATTTGATAATTTTTTCACTGCATAAAGGACAAATATTATGTTACGAGTTCGGCGGAGCCATGATGTATATAGCCTTTTAATTTTGACTTAAAAATGTCCTGAATATTGCCTAGAATCATTGATGACTTTAAGTATATTTTATGAAATTACCTGAACCATTTTTTAAATATAGTGAAATTATATTGCAGCGAATTTTAATGCGTAATCAATTATATCAGGAATTTTAAATATAGTAGTTGTGATAGGTTGGGTATTTGTATGTGGAATAAAGCGAGTGTAACTCTACTCTAATTAATATGACTCGATTATAAATTTCGAAAATAGATTCAGAAGTTGTTTAAAATACTATGAACAAAAAAAATTTATATTACGGGTAGATAAACCATATAGCAGAAGTAAAACTTTAATATAATTTTATTTTCCTTTATCTGATATAATTATAAAAATAAGATCTACAGATATTTAAACTGATAACGTTTACGTGACCTTTATTGCAGTATCCTTTTTAAAGCTATATAATCAATAGAACAGTTGAATACTATTTTGATGTATTTATTTCTGAATATATAAGCGAATTAAAAACGGATATATAAAACTTTTATTGAAACTGATAAAGATTAAGGTGTATCTACTAGGTATATCTCCTCATTTACTCTTATGGTATAAAATCAGCATCACTAATTCATTATTAGTATTAATCACTCAAATCAAATTATTAATCACTCAAATCAAATTACAAATTTTATGACACAGTATTAGTCAAAACTTGTTGACCTACTCGTCAGCTTGTACCTTGACATTATGATTTATGACATAAAAAAATTCCCGAATACCCTAATTTATTACCATACATAATTACAGTCTAACAACAATATATTATAACTAGCTGTTACCCGCGGCGTTGCCCGCGTGGTTGTGGAAAAAGGTTGAAGCCTACTTTCATTAGTGGACGTCCTGTAACAGATATGATGATGTTGACTTAAAAGTTTTGCACGTTACTGTAACACAGATCTGTAGACAATGTTGTAAGATCTATTATTTACAGCCAGTACATGTAAATTTTGCGGATTTGAAACACGAGAACAGCCAACGTATAATTGCCCATGTGAGAAGCATGGTGTGCCGAGATCTATTCCTGCCACTTTCAGCGTTTTGCCTTGGGATTTATTGATTGTCATTGCAAAAGCCAGCTTCAATGGGAATTGCAGTCTTTTAAATTGAAACGGCAAATTATTGGGTATTATTGGTATACGCGGTATTCACACTTTCTCCTTTCGCTGTTCCTGTGAGGATCGTGGCTTTTACAATAAATCTACCCAGATCTGTAATGAGTAGTCTTGTACCATTACATAATCTTGGCGCGTCAAGATTGCGCATCAGTAGAATTGGAACTCCAACCTTAAATTCTAATTTGTGCGAGGGTACTCCTGTTAATTCTAAAGAGTTTAAGAATTCAACGGGATAAACAGTGCTGTCGTCACTGCTCATAACGGTGTCTAAGGATTCATAAATTTTTGATTCGCCTGCTGCCGCCTGCAATATAATTTCATGTTAATTTTATTAACGGAGTCATTTTTTGGAGACAAAACTGCTCTCTCACATAACCACTCCTGATCATTTATGTTGCTCTCAAATACTCTCAAATACCCAATGGCTCCTGGTTGCCGCGAATATCTTGTAAGCTGCGATTTACCGTTTCTACTGCGTGCTTATGGGACATAGTGCATTCATCCCAAACGATCAACTTGCACTGCTGCAAGAGAGCGCCACGTTACCGCTACTCTTGTTGATGTTACACGTTGGAGCCTGCTCAGTAGTTAAGTTCAAAGGCAATTTGAACACTGAATGTGCTGTTCGTCCGCCAGTAAGCAACGTTGCAGCGATACCCGAGGATGCTACTGCAAGAGCTATTTTACGGTCTTTGCGGAGATGGGCCAACAAAAGGTTCAATACAAACGTCTTGCCTGTACCTACCGGTGCATCCAAGAAAAAGAGTCCTCCTTCTTCACTGTTGATGCGGCTCAAAATCGTGTCAACTACGTGTCGCTGCTCGGGAAGTAAACTTGGATCCATATCATTTACATGGATTTGTAATGCTCCGACGTCATAATCTAATTCCCTTACCACTTCGCTAGACAACTCTCCACTTCGCTGCGGTGTTAGTAATCCGAATTCAGACAATCTTTTCCCCGACAATGATATTATTTTATCTTCAGTTTTAGGCATTCGTTGGTAACTATGTCGGTGCCCGAACTTTGCAGTTGTAGCCTGTGTGAAATATCTTCTGACAATGCGTCCTTATATCTGTTCCACAATTGAAGTGGATCAGACGGCCCGCAAGTGCAAATTATTATTGCAAAAAGTTCTCTGAGACTATTAGCTGACCGACAGAGAACGGCTTCTTCTAGAGTTTCATCCCAATGGCTATCGTTTTCTAATAGCCCACGTGCCTCACACGCAGCCCTGAAAGTCGCGCAGACTTGTTCATCCACAATTTTAAGTACATCAAAGCTTGTAGGACCTCGCACATGATGTAGTAACATTCGCAAGCAAAAGTAGTCAAAGTTGGAAACGTGCACAGGGTATACCCGCCCAAGTGCGTTTCCAGCTTTCACACCTGGCCAGCCGTCTACCGGTGTTCCTCGGATTCGACGTTTCCATTCCTTTCTTGAAGCATTCCAAGTATAAAACCGTGGAACTTCAGCGTAAAGCAGAGTTTTTGCGAAATCGTCTCTTTGACAAAGAATAAAAAACGCAGTCAGAGTTGTTCTAGGAGGCGTAGTCGCTCTTTCTACAAAATTTTGCTCATTAAAATAAACGCGTTCGCCGTTTGGAAGGTGTACCGCAAGATGAGTGACGGTAGGGTGTCTTTCATGCAAAGGAAAACCCAAGATTCGCCATACTGCCTCATTGCTGCTCACATACCGACCGGCCCTGGATGTTTGAACTTCGTCAAGTGGATCGATATTGACATCACCAGCCTGGCGAACATTAAAAATGGCTTGATCGCTTCCAGAAGAAGGAAAGATAACCATTTGTTCTACATCATTAAGATTTACTTGACCATCATTTCTAACTGCATCCTGTAAATGTATGTAGTTTTCCGCTCTCAACGTGCTTTGATTTAAAGATATGTATCTTAGACGCTTGCTTTCTATTTTGACGTACATATCCACTATAAACTAATGTAGAAATTGCCTGCATCGTAGCGACAAATTGAAATCATTTTCACGCAACATCAAATGACAAACGTAAAAGTCCATACAGGAAACTTTTTTGTTGGGGACTGGCTACCTAGTTTGCGGATTTACTAAAGGAATATGAAAATGGTACCCTTCCTGACCTTCCCAAAAAATAACGGGATACTCCAAGGCATCGTAAAATTTATGCGTATCGGCGACTCGAGGGAGTCGTCTGTCGCGCGCACTCAGCACTATATCTCGGTGGGCAGTGGGGTCGGTACCCGCTACAACAGCAGCTAATTCGTTGGTAACGGGAGCATTGTAGCGCCGCTCGTGTTGGCCGCGTGGCACTTGATCTGGGTGGACTACCTTGCAACTTTCATCAGGCATATTCTCGACGGCAGTTTTAAATTCGTGCACTAATATGTTGTGATTATTAAGGACACTTCGTATTTTTTGTACGGTTTCCCTGCGTACTTCCTGAATTAATCGCGTTCGTCTTTCTACCTGTGCATCCTCATCGCCTATAAAATAGACTTGTAAAAATTGTGGGTGAATATTTGATGCTGGTAGCATGGATCCAATCCTGTGATACAATTGTTCTTGGATAGTAAAAGTTGGTGAAAATCCTGGCATGACAATAACTCTGTCTGCACCAAAAGAAGTCATATGAAAGCACATATTATATTTCCTGATATTATTTAGAAAATGTCGCGATTCATCAGAGTCACATGAAAAAAGCTCTTTCAGTGGTTCTACTGGCTCTTCTAACAGAAGTATAGTTACCTTCTCGCTTGAACAACACATTCCAGGAGTTTCTTCCTTCCATTTTATCCATTCTCTCCATTTTTATAAGCCTATAACTACCGTAGTCTAAGACCGCGTCGTACTCAAATGCAGAGTTTTTAAATACACCCCACGTATTTCTAGTGAAAGCTTGACGCCTCTGAGCCGCTCTTTCAGCAACTGCACTTCTGCGAGCATCTGCTTCTTCCTCAGTCTCAGTTGCTCGCTGAGATGCGACATAATTCGAATTATTTAGATGCCGGTTGGCCATCTGCTCTGGTGTCTCAACCGCTCTCAAGTTAGATTGACGCACTGTTTGCTCATCGCGCCGAGTTTGAGTTTGTTCTGACGTCTCGGCAGCTCTTAAGTTAGATTGTCGCACGGTTTGCCTATCGCGCCGAACTTGAGTCTGTTCTGGCGTCCCAGCAGCCCTGAAGCTGTTTTGCCGTTCAGCTTGTTCCTGTAATCGAATTCGCGATTGTTTTTCATTTTCGACAGCTCGCAAGCTTCTCGTTGAGCTTGTTCATCGCGTCTAACTTGCGATTGTTCCGGCGTTTCCATTGCTCTTAGCGCCGCTTGACGCTCAGCTTGTTCCATTCTCCTTAGCTCCGCCTGAGGGGTAGTTTCTTGCGTTCTAGCCACTCTCATAGGTCGAGCTCTAGCAGAACTTCGAGATAGGTTTGATTTCCGTTTACGTGTCAAACTAAAAATTAGTAAATACTCTACAATTAAATTATGAAAAAGGCTATTATTTGAATACACTAACACAAATAGAAAGAACCTACCTATTCAGATACTAAGTAAACATAATTAAAATCCTTACATCAAATTAATAATCTAAACACCCATCAAAAAAACTTGCAAAATATATAAAAATCATACCCTGGCATCCCACAGGAATATTTTTTCGAGATAAAAACTATTCTATGTGTTAATCCAATTTACCGTCTATATGTGTGTCAAATTTCATAAAAATCGGTTCAGCAGTTTTTGCGTGAAGAAGTAACAAACAAACAAACGAACGAACAAACATACAAACTTTCACATTTATAATATTAGGAGGAACATATAAACTTTACGAAATTATGAAAAAGGCAATTATTTGATTACACTAACAATAGAAAGGACCTACTTATTCAGATACTGAGTAAACCTAATTAAAATCGTTACATAAAATTAATAACCTAAACACCCACACTAAAAACCTAAAAAAATACAAAAAACACTTCTAACAAAAGAAACAAATCCTAACACCTAGACATTAACAAATTAAAGGAAAACTAAACTCTAACAACTATACCAATCAAAAAAGCAAATCAAAATCCGTGAGAATAGCCAAAGTAACCAAACAAATTTTCAAAACAAAACGCAATCTGACATACAATGACAATGTAAAGAAAAGTTACACATTAATTCAATGACATCTTCATAACAATTTATAACACCATCTTAATACTGCGATTCAGATTAATACTCAGCGCCACCTAATTTACTTTGTTGGAACTATACTATTACTCGTACACGCAAAAAATAGTTTGCAGATTTAAATGAAATTTTGCAAACAGATATAATACGTAATATGGATTATCCCATAACATTTTGTCTAGGCTAAAAATAAATAAATAAATCTGATAAGTAGTTTTAGTGTGAATGAGTAACAAATACATTAAAGTCAAAAAAACATGCAAAATATATAAAAATCATCCCATGGCATCCCACAGGAACAATTTTTCGGGATAAAAACTATCCTATGTGTTAATCCAAGTTATTAATACTCAGCGCCATCTAATTTACTTTGTTGGAACTATACTATTACTCGTACACGCAAAAAGTAGTTGGAAGATTGAAATGAAATTTTGCAAACAGATATAAAAGGTAATCTGGATTATCCCATAACATTTTGTCTAGGTAAAAAATAAATAAATAAATAAATAAATCTGATAAGCAGTTTTAGCGTAAAGGAGTAACAAATACATTAAAGTCAAAAAAACATGCAAAATATATAAAAATCATCCCATGGCATCCCACAGGAACATTCGAGATAAAAACTATCCTATGTGTTAATCCAAGTTACCCTCTATGTCTGTGCCATGTAAATTTCATGAAAATCGGTTGAGCAGTTTTTGCGTGAAGGAGTAACAAACAAACAAACAAACCAACATACAAACTTTCGCATTTATGATATTAGTAGGATTTCAGTCATTAAAAAAGTAATTATTAAAATAACACTTATTTTAATTTTGCGAAAAAATTTGCATAAACTCACGAGTGAAAAGTCAAAATTTGCATATACATACGTACATATATATATATATATATATATATATACATATAAATATATACATATATATATATATATATATGTATATATTTATATCTAATATATTTATATATATATGAAATCAAACCCGGATCCCCGCGGTGCGCTGTGCCGTCAAAGGTCGTATGCCTTATGATCAATCCAATACACCACGGCGACAACGGTTATAGACAAGTAATTCAGGATCGAAAAGTTTCTTATTAAAAATGAAACATCTAATGCTATAATTAATTTTCATTTTTTTCAATTTTATCTATTGGCAAATTTTGCAAATGCGACGTTTACATGTATATCCCAATATTAATTACAATCCCAATATTAATTAAAGAGTACATCCTAATATAAATTCATGATCCGAATGCAATATTTGCAAAGAAAGCAATTCTAGAGACTCCAGATCCACAGACTATCCTTTGCCTCATTTCACAGATAAATTTATTCACAAATAATGACGTTACAGCACTTGCGGTCTTATATCATTTTATGATATATAAGTCCAAGGGGTTATATATCAAATACACACATAATTAAATAATTAGACTGACCGAAGTCAAGTATTTTTTTTAAAAAGCCTTATACGACATTTACAAAATAATTCTAAAGCGAGTAAGTGGTATAAAGTTGTTCTTATTTCTGTTTTTATGCTAATATTACAAATTTAATTTAACTAGATGAAAATTAATATTTTAGCACATTCATTTTAGTAAAGGATAATATTTCCATGCCGTATTTAAAGTTCCCTTCCTTTTTTAAATTCCTAATAAATATAATCTTCCGCATTACCTTTAAATAAATATTACCTAACTGCAGCGCAGCAAAGACAGTGTAATGAATTTAACAGTCTATGTATGTATTTATGTATGGGTGGCAAGAACAGCTGAACTGATATATATATATATATATATATATATATATACACATACATATATATATATATATATACACACACACACACATATATATATATATATATATAATCATCATTATTCAAAGTATTGGTACCAAAAATTATGATGTTTTAGCTAATGAGGTATCAATCGATTTGTATATTATAATATAAGAGTATCATAGGCTAGTTTTATAGAGACCAAAATATTTTAGCCGTCATAGAAAACCATCACGTATTTTGTCGAATAGAAAATCCCAATATTTCATATTATCCTTGAGACCCTTTTAATTAGCCACTTCTAATGTTACTACATGCTTTTTATACATGCATACACGATACATAAATTTTTTGATTTGAACTAAAATTTCCATATAATTATTTCCAAGAATTACCTATTTACATGTGTGCGGGTTTATACACTGTAGCACTATTCCTATTTATATATTTTTAGGTCAAGCGGCTTTTAAAAAAAAAGTTGTTTTAGACGGACAAGTGAAATATTATGTTAGTGTCCCGTTTACCCATTCGCTATACGAAAACCTAAAAATCTAATTTATCTACTCATGCGTGTAAAATTTATATTATATATTTATATTTATACAAAAAAATATTTTTTTTATATCTTGCATGACGTGCGATCGAAGGGAATATTTGTAAAAAAACCTTTCATTCCCCGGGATTTTACAAAATATGTGGTAACAAAAGCCAAAGCAACTTTTGTTAAAACATTTTTCGATTTATTCGTTTACCCTTGTACCTATGTGGGCTAGTAAAAAATTTTAGATCAGTTTTGATGAAGGTTTCACTGAGATTATGATTGTAGTTCATATTGAAAGTTGGAATATATTTTTTCTGATCAAATATTACCTAAGGGATTTTGTCTATTTGCGAGAGCGTCACAATTTAAATGAAATTCTTACTGGTACAATTGCTTCGAATCCCCATTGAAATTTACGCTGTTATAAGTTCCGATGAAATATTCCCTAAGACACTTGAAATTGGATTGTGATTATATGCACTCGTGAATCATGAACCAAGTATCAGACTTAAGAAGGAATCAATAGAAATTTTGTAAAATTTTACAGCGATTAAACTTAAAATTCGATGTAGTTGTAAATGAATTTAATCCCATTCAGAAGTAATTTTAAGTTGCAAATATTGTTACTAGACAAATCTTTGCAAAAGTAGACAGAATTCTAATAAAGAAAATATAATAAAAAAAAATATAATAAATAGCGAAAAGATTAAAAAATGAATGCTGATCTGACATCTTATTTCCTATTGGGTTATAATTTTTGAAACGATCTTATTCGGTTATAATTTTTGAAAGCCAAAAATAATTACCAATGATTCTACATTATCATTCAAATCAATCCTTAGAAGTAAACTTAGGACTAAACTGCATATTAACTCTTGAACCATTATTCTGATAGAGGTACAATCGTCGACTGCTTAATTTTTAATCCTCTCGGTACCATAATGGATATGCCACAATTTACATTAATATAGAGTTTTTATAACAAAAACGCAATCATAAAAAAATTTACGTGCCTTTTTTTTAGAAATCAGAGTAAAAAATGTCGCATGTAAAGGAAAAAAAAAATTTTTTTTATCAAGTTTCTACGGTGAGTGTACTTCTAATTTTTTTATAATTTCCTCTTTTTATATAACAAAAATTTATGTTGTTATATAAAAACGCATTATAGTGTTATATTTGGGGTTAGTTTGCACATATTGCCTTTTATTTATTGCAATGAACCCATTGTTTTTTTCGTTTGTTTCTATTTTTTCAATTAAGTTTTTTTTGCTGTGTAATGGTCTACTATAACAAATTCTTCTTATATAGCAGTTGATCATTGTTCTATAGTGTTCTATCACTTACTTGTTTATAATAAAAATAAATTTTGTTCTGTATTAGAACAATTTATTATTCTGTTTAGATTCTTGCTTTTAAACGTGCTTATAATATAACTTCTGTTTGTTTTGTAATATCTACGGTATTATTCGTAAAACTAAAGTACAGGAAATATAATTTTGTTATCTGTTATATTTTTGAAAGACATAATAAATATATTCTCAATTGTTAGCTCATTAGAGATCCGTGCTCACAATTTCTGGACACCAGTCGGTTATTGTGATTTATTCAACTTGAAATGGAATATTGTTGTGGATAATAGTTGCATACGACATATATTGAATTTCACTTATTTCAATCATAACATATATATCTGTAATACTACAGCGGTACCACTTTTACTCGTTTTCAAAAGATAATGCAAATAGTCCAACATTCGAAAATTAGTCAACTTTTGAGAATACACTTCTATAGTACTGCAAGTACTTAAATTAGATCTAATAACTTAATAATTTTGTTTATAATAACATTTATATGTTATGTGCGTGCAATACCCGTTCATATTATATGATATCGCGTAAGTACTTGAAAAATATTTCTGGACATATAGGTTCATACAAATGTTCGGTAATTAAAATATAATATGTTACATAATTTCGGAACGCATGTATACCTCTAAACCTTAAATCTAAATACCATTAATAAGTTTAACAATATTGCTTTAATATTTGCTAGGAATGTTTTACAATAAACGAAATAATGAGTATTTCATTTATCATTGTTAATATCATGTTGAGATACTATAAGTTCAGAATTTTATAAGAACATTGCGATACGTAATATTGAAGGCTTCTTCGAAATTGGTTCAACAGTTTGTGAGTGAGCTTGAAGAAATACGAACATAAACAGACAAATATTTCAATCTGACGTTTTGTTACTTATTGAGTATAAGTGGAACTTGTACTACGAGGGTTCCGTATACTATTGGGCACATATAAACATTCAAGGGTGGGTAGTATTTCTGTTAAACTGATATTAACATTATGTATCATAATAACTCGTTCATGTTTATTTAAAATGTTCTTTTGATTATTCTATCAGAACCATGTAACATTCATTTACATGATTTTGACGTTCTCGCCATATAGCTGGTATAGCAAAGGGCTTTGATGGGTGAGTACATTGAAGACGTCTTGCAGGGTAACGTGAACATCTTAAACGCAAACCATTTGGACTGTAAGGTTTACTTAAATTTTCTTCAGCACTAAATCCAAAGTATAAACCACATGCTTCCAACAGTTATGACGAAAGCTTCTTAAAATTTGAGCGTGGTGTAAAGTTTGCACACACAAAACGAAATAAATCTGGCGAATTTATATACTTTCTAGACATTATTTTAAACGATAGAATGCAAAAATAAAGCAGCAAAGTGAGACGTGTATGAGTAACCTAAACATAAAGTGATAAAAAATAGTCAAAAGTTGGCGATACTTTACTCAATTCAAAAAACAGCTATCATAGCTACTAATCATAATGTGGGTAGTTTAATAAAATATACCCAAGGTACGAATAAATAATGAATAGACACGACTATCACTTGCGATACACGATAGTTGAAATGAAACATTTAGAGTATATTATTTGTCCCCTCACAAATTTCATAATAACTATGTTTAAGCGTTAACTATTAAATTATATTAATACAAATTAATATGTATATAAAATTATATATAATTTATATTTTCATGTCAAAGGGTTTCAGAGAAATTTATTGTGAAAATTTTTGGCAAAATCTCTAGAAACATCGTACGTAAAATTTAAAAATAAATATTTAAAATAAAATAATCATTACGAATTCCTTTTTCAATTGATACACCACATCTTGCAAACTGAGAAAATTTCATGTACCATTTTTGTCCACTATAATTTTTCTACATGAATATTTTTGAGTGTCAATGATATTTGTGTGGGTCAATATGCTCTATCATTAAATTTTGAATTTCAATGACTTCTGAGACAAATGAACGGACAACTTTTTTCCTTTTTTTTATCGATACCCAAGTCGTCGTATGTAAATAGGTACTAATTTGCGAGTTTACATAAATTATATTTAATGATTTACACATTTATTTACTTTTATAGCAGTCATAGCTGGAAAACTTATGTATTTCAGTAATGATAACACGTAAAAAATCATGTGAATTGAGTATAGATACCATCAGATATTAAAGTTTTGTATTTTTATGTTAGAATTTAGTATAGATCAATATATTTTGAGAAATTTATTATCCATTGTGAATAAATATTATTTTAACTGTATCATGAAGAAAATAGAAAAGTACAAAATTAACTTACTATATCCAATTAAATCGCCGTATTGCAAAAACAAATTATTGACTATTAATAACGAGCGTAAAAATCTTTACAGAAATTGAAAAAAAAAAGTTATGAAAAACGTAGATATATTGAGGTCTAGAAAGTGGGTTTACAGTATATCTACAAGAAGAAGAAATAGCAGCAGAGACCGGAATTACCCGTGAGTTTCTACGTACAAATAAAAACGTCTTTCATTAGATTTAAGAGAATGCTAAAAGCCCTCACAGTGATGATGTTAAGACGTTAATAGTAGCCATTTTAAATTAACTCTTAATGTGAAGAACCTTTTAAACGGAAAATATACCTTATCGTACCTTGTACCTCTGCCTCGATTTCTTTGAAATTATAAAGTAAAAACAAACATACCTATATAAATTCTCCAACATGCGGGCTTATCTATAAAACTTCTATCGGATTTTTAATTTTTTTCTTTTGCTGTTAAAACAAGTATCTTACAAAGTAATTTCCTAAAGAAACGTAGTTGGAAAAGCTCAAAGTAAGATATAATTAATGTCTGCAATTAAGAAGATAGATCGGTGCTGTAAAATTTTATAATCTTCCCAGCTTATATTCAGGGAAATTTCCTAATAATAAACTCAAACAAAGTAAGGGAACGTAATGAACATTTGTTAATATTATCTTCTTTTGATTCTGCACAGTTCATTTGGAAATTATCTTCGTATTTTAGATAATTCACAGAAAGTAGACAATATATATAAATGATTATAAATTATATACACGAATATTGGCTTTGTGTAACTTGTATCTTGTTCTCGTTAATTTATGTTTAAATAAATATACTAATCTCATTATAGTTTGACTTAAAGCATATTTCAAAATTAATTAACAATTTTGTTTGATTTTGCAGCTTTAATTGGTGTTTTTATGAATTTTATTTATTTTGTCATGTCTACTGTTAAAACTGCAGAATTGGGATAATTTTTTTAAATGTATCTAACACTCTGATTAATTTTTCAAGCTTTTCTGATTCACATTTTACTGATTTTAGATAAGAAGAGGATTTTTGTAGAAAGTATTCAAGTTAACATTTAATTTAAACTTATATTGTTTGGTTTGCGTTCAAATAGTTCTCTTTAATATGGTACGCCATTATTTCTATCATACGTTGTCTGTAGCATAGATATTATATTAGATTTACCATTTCAATATTCTTGTAAGTCACTACCAGAGTTTCCATTTTCAGAAATATGAAATCATCGTTAACAAAATGTTTGTTTTAATCTTGAATTACTAAAGAAGTACTTTTACGAAACTTGTTTATAGTTTTCGAAACAAATTTAATGTCAAACTGGATACGTTTTTCGAAACTTCGGTAGTCTAAATTTGCTTCTGCTTACTTCTTTGCTTTACTTCTGTTGTTCCTAATCAACAGTTTAGCTAAGGCGCACATGTACACACGACAGTTTGCTAAGTCTAAAGTGATGCGAGTAGAAAAATTGTAATCAAGGAATACCCGAGTATTAAATTACTCATTGTAAATACTTTTTGTGGTGTGAACCCATCGCAGTGGTAGCCCTCAAGGGGGAGACGTAAAATAGTCCAAATGGGCCCCATTGAAACTGACGCCTCTGAAAACCAGCATGACCAAAAATTTAGCCATTTATATCTGTCCCTTACTGTTAATTTTGTACTCTCATCTGCATTGTGTATATTTCGTCCAGTACTTGTTACTAACCTTATATTTCTACTTTTATTTTACGGAAAATAAGTGTCATTGGGCCAAATGCAAAAATATTAAAGGCCTTTGTGATTTTAATTTGATTAAAGTATCCCAATCGATTCTGAACCATTTTAGGTATTGATACTTGTAACACCATAATCAGTTGGTTAAGTCTAACTTGAGGAAAATATATTTAGTACTATGTTCATTTAATTATGACGGCTTTGCCCTAAGCATTCTCCAAACATCAGAAGGATTGTTAGGTATTTGGTCATCTCGCGAAGCGCAAATGGAGCCTCAGGTGACTCCGGCACCGAGTAGTACTTTTCTAAGGCCGTTTTTTTCAAATTAGTTACATTATAGAACACTTTATCGGGGGACCATCTTAACATTTTTCATGATCATAATAAAACTGTTCATGTTCTGCGTAATTATATTAACAATATTTTCACCGGCTGTGTTCCTACTAAAAGGTATATCAGTGTAAACCAGCAGTATTATTATCCAAGTTTGTTTGATACTGAGCTTATATGAAATGATACCGAATGCTTTTAACATAAATGTCATAAAAATACTTTTTAATATGTGATTAGGGAATTTTTGGTTTTAGCGGTAGCAGGTTAAGTTTTAAGTAAGCGTGAAGTTTGTATTAAGTCAGTTGTAATGAATCTCTCATAGAAGTTCGTGTAATTTTTTATACAATCTTTAGGAAAGATAATTGAAAAAGTAACCATTGTCTCATTTCTATAAACTGAAGTGGAACAAAAACTTATTGTTCCTTATATTAGTATCAGCCGCGTTTGTCTTGGCTCCTTTCTCTGACGGTGACTCGCTGCACGAAACGAGCTTCCAAATATTTGGCATGATTATTTAATAGTAGAACTTGTATTAATTTTTCTTGTACGAATTATAGGTATCGGTGCAAAATATTATTTAGTTATTGAATATGTATTAGTATTTCTTATCTATATTGTAGGGCCAGAAATTATGTAATAGTTGAATATGTCACAATTAAATGAAACTACGTGATGTAGTATTATTTCTGCTTTGTTTAATTTCTTTACCACGACCTAGGTTTCAGGTGGGATATTAGCAAAGATTGGCCAATCTTTGCTAATATCCCACCTGAAGATGTTGTAATACAACAAAACCTAGGTCGTGGTAAAGAAATTAAAGAAAGTAGAAATAATACTACATCACGTAGTTTCATTTAATTGTAAATAATGAATTTCTACAAAATTATCGCCAAATATATTCAATAGTTGAATATGTATTAGAATTTCTTGCCGGATTATAGATACCAGTACAAGTAATTATTCAGTAATCGAATATGTTTAGTAATTCTTGTCCGGATTATAATTATCAGAACAAAAAATTATTAAATTGTTGGATTGCACAGGTTTTTTGTAAAGGCAACAGGTCATATCAAAAAGGTAAATTTAAGTAAATGTACAATTAAGTAACGTGAAACATATCACATTAAATTATTAAGATACTGTTCCTGTAATAATATTAATTCAATAACACATTGTCTGAAAACTTAACTATTTTATTGCTATTTGTATTATTTTTAAAAAGTTATACAATATGACATTTCATAATGTATTTGGGACTAATTTAGCTGATTTTAAAATAATTGTTTTATGTGGTATCATGTATTTTCCGATATCAGGTAAAAAATAATAAAAATATGTTTATGAAATCAAAGCTGTTTTACAAATTTTGTCGTATTTAATATGTCGCAGGAAAATTGGGAAACGTATGCAATTATGATCAGCCTATATATCATAGACGTTCTCAAATTTTTTACGTGAAGTTAAAAGCTTTGATTCGGAAATTACAAACATTGATTGTGAATGAAGAAAGAGTTGAAAACATTTTAAATATCAATTACAAATTTTTTAAAATCCCAATTCAAAAATATACCACTTTAACCGCAATTATTTTCTCGAAAATTCTTCATGAAAAATTCTTGGCCCCACAATTTCAGCAAGGTCAAAAAAACGTAGAAATAATTGTGATTATTGACGATAAGGTGGTAATGAGTCTATACTGACCCAACATTATCAATATTTAATTTTACTGAAATCATTTTTTTTTGTGATTAATAAGTTAATTATTTAAATCTAAATTAAAACCAAGGTATTAACAAATAGACCATAAAATTAATGAATGTAATTTATAAAATACTATTATTCTGTAATACTAAAAAGTTAGAGTTTTTTTCTTTTCATAATTTCTCTGTTCATGAACTATTATATCAATAAATTAACACGGTTCATAAAAAACATTATAGTCAAAAATTAGGCACACATCACATACAACTGGAACGGACTTCATATATATTTTTAGGTTGTACAGGTATCTGCTATACAAAGGGTTAGAACTCCAGCCGCAAGGCGAATTGCAGTTGGTCATTTTATTTTCAATAGATATGTATATCATTTATGTATTCCTCATAAGTCGTGTATTTTATATTCGTTTAGGTCAATCACGTTATATTAGGTATGTAAATATCTTGCTTAGTGATCTAAAACTGGCCTTCAAAACAATTGAAAAATTAGTTCTAGATTTTTTTAGATATTATTAAATGAGATATGAGTATTAAAAATAATATTAAATTTTCAAGTAATTCAAGTAATCGAGAAGTAAAGCGAGATAACAATAGTGCGCAAGCAATCTTTAGTTGTTTTTGCCAAACTTGCTGACTCAAGGTTAAAATAAATTGAATGCAGGCATTTTACGAATATTTCACCATTATCTGTGGCTAATGGAATTAATCGCATAGCAGTGCTATCACCTTCACACCTATGCTATATGCGTTAATCCATAATATAAACAAAGATATCTCAAAATTACCACTATCTTTTGCACACAATTTTTCAACTCGACGTCTCATTTATCGTTTTTGCGTACTCACTAGCTGTAAACACATTTGCCATTTATTTTATAAGGATGTAATATGTCTATTTATTATAGCGCCGTCCTTAAAGATGCGTATGATTTAATTTAAAAAACGAAACGGAAAATTTTATTTTTTACGTTTTGAGAAATTAAAAATTTAATCTGTTCTTTTGCTTGGACGGCCAATAATCTCGGAACACCACATTGCTCCTGTTTCTTTATCTGTCTCACAGATCTACGTCCGCAAGCCTGTTAACATTTTGAGTTAAAGTTATCGTATACAAGATATTATTGCTAAACAAAACTATGACGGGAATAAAATTGTTGGCAAAAAATAGTTTGTTTAGTTTACGTATATAAAAGAAGAAACAGTAAAATGTGGTGGTTTTTGTAAAAGATTGTAAATATTCAGAGAATTAAGTAGGTTAAAAAAACAACCTTTTTCCCAAACACAAAATCACCTATTATGGAAAAGTTCTTATCTGTCCCACGCTCAAAACTTTGGGATCACCATGATTCTAGTACTGGAAATTCGCTTTCTAAAAATATTATCAATGAACCTCTGAAAACACCCTTCTCGCATAACGCCTTTTTATCCTACTTTGCTTAATGCCATTTTGCTCCACTTTCCTCAGTCATACCATACCAATGTTTGTAATATTTTTTTATTTGTGTGTAATCAACAAAATTGGTAATAATTGTTTAGTAATTTTTTATATTAGTGTTTTTTTACTTGTTATTTTTTATGACGCTTTGTACTTTTTATATAAAGAGTGCACATTTAATTCCGGAATAACCTAATTTTTGTTTTGTGTATATATTTTTAAAATCTTATACATTACAGAACTTTTATATTTAACCAATATGATTGGCCGGAAAAACTTGTTTATATAGCAATAATTCGTCCAAAATCTTGTAAGTACATAAATCTATGTGGACATCAGAATACATAAAGAAATAAAATAGTAAATGGGAACGAACCAGCATAATGCTATATGATATATGAAAAATTCTTAGCTATTACGAAATAACGAAAGTTGCAATTAACAACATTTCACGAAAAACAATATTTATTTTAAAAATTTGGTTTAATGAAGATGTCGTGGGAGTAAAAGGTATTCGTTTCATCTAATTATTAAAATCCTGTCAAATAAAAGAGTATTTCATACACACCTAGGCATATATAAATAATTAAATGTGTAAAAAACTTTTATTAAACTATCTACAATTATTAATAATATTTTTTAACAAGTAAATGAATTGCAGGGTATCGGAATATTTTTTTCCAACTTCCAATGTCAAAAATATCATATAGTATTAATAATAATAATACCAGAAATCTCTTAAAAACTTTGAAATTTAAAATCATACTTATAGTTTTCTGGGAAATCTTATGTAAACTTCAAGTAATGCTTTTTTCCCTAATTTTAACTTCAATAGATTCAATAACGTTTGATGGCAATATTTTTAAGTATTACTATTGAATTACAAGAGGCTTTATTGGCTTTACTATTATTTTAAAATTCTAATTAAAAACTTAGCGGTTTCTAAAAAAATGATTTGATTAATTGTAATAAACAGCCAAAAGAGGGCGTTTATTCTTATTTTATAATCTACCTTAGTGTTTTTCATATGTAACGTTTTAGTGCCAACATCACTAAATTGAATTTTAAACAAAATAGCGAATTATTTTGTGTGCTGTAAAACTTTCTCAAAGGAATATATTTTGCTTCATTCTGTTTTATTTTGAAAATTTGAAATTGCCATGTGCTATTTGTGGGCCTGTTCCTTCGTCAACTTTTCCGCTAACCTTTTGGAATTCTTCCTCCACAAGGACACATTTAAATTTTTATTAGATTCTCCAATCAGAAGGAATATCAAGTTTACATTTTTGCTGTCGCAAGGCTCAATTTTGAACTTTTGTCAAAAAAGGTTTGGTAAATAATTGAACGCCCGAATATGAATTACACATTCTGGATCATAGATTTCTCTGTGTTCAGTTCAAAAGTGTTAACAAAATTATAGATCAGAGCGGAAGTATTTCAGATTCTTGCGATAAATAGATAGTAATGGAACATTTCAAGAAAGTTCTACAACCGTGAGATGTTCGTGATGACAAATCTTTGTAAAACAATACGAAGAGATTAAATAAACTGATTACTATATCCTATTGTTTTCTTATTGAAATTGCATCGACAAGTTTAAAATGGAAAATCAAAATAACTGGACGTGAATTGTTCCTGTGTGTGACGACTAGTCGTCATATTGAGCGTTTTTTCATAAGGCAGTCTGTTACGGTATCAAGATCCTGACACTCGTAAGAGCCTGTTCAAGTCATCATCCGCTGGAGGAGCTGCAGAAGTTCACGAGATTTATTTTAATGTTTCCAGGTTGGTAAATGTAATTAACCCATTCAGTTGGCGTATTATTGGCAGTCGCGAAAAATTGTTAAATGTAATTATTACGTTTTTTTTTGAGCGATGATCATATTGTTACTCACTTTTTGTAATTTATTAAAAAAAAATACTGTCTGTCAGAATTTAATATTATTTCCTGGTTAGTAATAATTTTCCCGAGTGCGTCTGTATTATTCTATACGTCTATGTAACAACAATCGTCTTTTAGTATCATTTATTTTTTACAAGGAGGTTTTTTCACGAATATGGCTAAAAATTAATTTTGAATATTGTTTACTTGTATAAGAAAAAATGTTCAACAAAATTTAAAACTATTTGTTACTAAAGGTTGAAAATTGTAAAATCAACCAAAGGGTATTCAACCACCGCTACTTGCTCTCAAGAACTATTCGCCTTCAAATTAGTTCCGTTAAACTAAATACCGATGCTATAAACTGGAGATTTACAAGCAGACCGTAAGTTATTCATTACCCCAAGCCACGTTAGACCTCGTTTAACTCGTATTTATCGTAGCAAAGCTTTAACGTAGAAAGCTCTCCAACCTCCGCACTGCTTGAATTTCTCGTTTAAACTTTGATGACGCGGCATTAAATCAAACTCATAAATAGCGACAAAGCACCACAGCATTTACGATGAATAAAAATAATTTATACGAACATCTTTAGAGATCACACTTTACACCTATCACAGACACGATGATTCAGTATATTTTCAAAATCTCACGTTTTGAAATGAAATATTTAAATTCATCAAAGTTATTATAATGGAAAATGCAAACGTATGCCAAAAAGCCCAAAAAATAGAACTTTCAGTAAGTATTTAGTGCGAAATCGCTTGATATAAATATATAATTTAATACAATATAGGCATCTAAATTATTTCTCTTAGTCCCGTGCATATAGGCAATTACTTATAAGTAATATAAAAGTTAAAAATTGTACAAGTATTTATAGCTGGCTAAATACCTTCATGAAATAAGAATATTATACTCAATTAGAATATCGTAGTATACACGGTATCTACCTACTAACATCCTAATTGCTTCTAATGTATTAATTAATTCTAATGTATTTGCATTTCTGTACATAATTACCTACCTGCCTTATAATATGTATATATATATATATATATATATATGTATATATATATATGTATATATATATATATATATATATATATATATATATATATATACCTGTAGATACTTACTTCATACATCCTCACCTATTAACACTCCGTTTGCTTCGTGCCTTTTTATATACCCATACATAATTACCTATCAATTTAAAGTCAACGAGTCAAAGTCAAACTAGTCCAAACTATATATGTTTGGTCCTCAATACTGAGTAGTTTCTATTACCACCTTCTGACTCCATCACCAGGCTCTACTTCTGACCAAAGAACTCGTCGGACAAGTAACACGATGGCAGACAGTTGATTTTAATTCAAGAAATAACGGCATTAATTTTAAATTATTGTACATATCTCCACTGTGGCATAGGGAACTTTCATAGCTTGAAGTTTAATCTATTAAGTAGCTATATTATTATAATAAAAACAAACTTATAACAATAATTTTTTCTTCGCGATAATATTAACTGCGTTATTTTTCATCACTTATTATCTTGTTAATATTTAAATAAAATAAAATTGTAAATATGTTATTTATTTGTTGAATACTTAAAATATTTGTGGTCATTTCAGTTTTATTTTTATCAACAATTCGGCATTTGTTGCAAATTATACGGGAAAACTTTCTCTGAGATTTATTTGCAGAAATTATTTTAGTATTTATATTTCCATAACCAGCAGTTATTAAATATATCATAATAGTCGTAGTCACGAAAATACAATTATAACTTTTTCGAGAATACTCATAGTGAAATATATCCTTCGGCCGAATGTTGTAGTAATTGGTTTAACCCTATTTCATGGGTTAAAAGACATAGATATGATATCATCTAAGTTATCCTTAAATGAAGGAATATGTAGAAGACATGTTCCTTCAATTAAATATAACTCAGATATAATATTTGTGTACGATCCAACAAGCAGGCAATAATAATTAAATTGACGCCTCTTGTAAATAAGAGAATGAGAATTTGGTTTTCTGTATTCAAATTATATATTTACGACAGTAACAACGGAGTGCCGTATTAATTAAAAGCACTGTTGTAATAATTATTCAGCCATGCAGTGTTGTAAAGACAATACCACAATTTTTAGGCCGAAAACTTTTTAACTGAAATATTTAGATCAACTTATTATCCTGTCAATTAATACAAATTAATTTATTTCCAAATAAAACGTAAGTTGTCTGACGTAATATTACTTAAAGAACTATGTAGCATCACGAGGGTTCAGTACACCCTTAGGTACATATAAACATTTAAGGGTAATTATATTTCTATTTAACTATTTGTTAAAATTAATTTTATTTTCACTGCGTAAATATATGGCCTTGAATACTTGTGAAGGATGTAACGTTGTAATGAATTCATGAAAAAATTAGAGATGTATAGTCATTGCCGTTGGTTATCGGTTAAGATTAAAAAAAATAACGATTTTTCTTCGTAATTGTGGCTTTAACATTTTTGGACACGTTATTATGATTTTATTGATATTTTCTGCAATTTATCTTAAACAATGTTAACGTAAAATATAATAGGAAAAAATTTGTCTTGATACTCATAATTTGTCTCGTACGGTAAATAAACCTTGAAAAATGAATTCGAATCACGTACTCGACCTAAAATTTTCATAATAATATATTTCAGGCTTATCTATTTAAACCACACTTCAAAATTAAAACCGAACTACAATATTGCAGTATAGTTGAGTGTAGCAAGGAATAATGTTTTTTTAAACCTTCATAATGACAAGAACTTTCAGGAGGAGAAGAATTTTCATGAAGACAAAATTGTGTAACATTGTACTTATGAGATTCAAAGGAAGACATACGCATATAATTAAAAATAATTATTTTCAAAAAGCTATGTTAACGAAATGAATAATCGAAGAATTCCTACCTTACAAAAATAATTTCACAAAACATTTCTTTATATTTTGATTAAAATTATTTCATACATTTTGCGAGAATCGTGAATTGGACCAAGCAACTCTTTCGATTCAAATCGGTTTTCATATAATTTTATGAATTTTAATGATTTTGATACAGTTGCAAACTATGATATAAAGAATGTTAAGTACTGGTTTCAAAAAATGAGCTTTGAATATATTTTATGCGTCAGTTCAATGCTTTAATATGCTTTATCACTATGTAAAAGTTCAATCCCTCAACGTGAATATGTAAATTACTGTTTATTTTTATATTCACATTGACGGATTGAACCTCGTGATAAATCATATTCACTTATATCAAAAATATTGTTATGGAAATCTTAGAAAAAGCGCATGATTTTAAATTGTTTTCAAATTTTATTATCGTATGCAACTTCCTAAACTAAAAATAAATCACAAATAAAATGATTGAAAAACTCTTGAAATATTTAAAAATATTCTTAACAATGTACAAATATTACAAAAAAAATATTGTTAAGTAGAAAAAAATCTTGTTACCTAAACTATTTATAATGATTAATATTATTTTTACAGTTTTGATATGTTTCCTAAAATTTACTGGATATCTCAAAATATATATTATCTCAAAATATATGTTACCTATATATCTATAATAATCATTAAATATTGAATATATTTGGCGTTAATTTTGTAGAAATTCATTATCACAATTAAATGAGACTACGTGATGTAGTATTATTTCTACTTTCTTTAATTTCTTTACCACGACCTAGGTTTCGTTGTATTACAACATCGTCAGGTGGGATATTAGCAAATATATTAGCAAAGATCTTTGCTAATAGCCCACCTGAAGATGTTGTAATACAACGAAACCTAGGTCGTGGTAAAGAAATTACAGAAAGTAGAAATAATACTACATCACGTAGTCTCATTTAATTGTGAATAATCGTTATCATTAAACTTCATGTCAGGTTATACTAACCTTATTTTCTTATGATTTATTTTACAGTAGTTTTGAGAAAATGGAGTGTGTGTATTTCTTTTACACATTTTTCACAAATATCTTGCTATTCTGAACGAAATATTTTTCAGTTACTTGTAACTAGCCTTTCCAACTTTATTACATACGATACATAACAATAAGTAAAATTCGAATACTTACTTAGCTCCCTGTAATATTACCACACATATCTCTATCTCTCTCTCTCTCTCTCTCTCTCTCTATATATATATATATATATATATATATATATATATATATATATATATATATATATATATATTTATAAAATATTCATAATCTTATCCTAGGTATACAATTTATTACACCTTTATAATTTAATAACCTCCGACTCCCTAATCGTTCATAATTAATATAAGCTAACCAAAATATCCCAGAAGAACATAAACCATGACCTAACATTAAAATAAATTATCCTAAAAACCCTCAATAATTTATAATAAAAATACCACTTGAAACAAATTTTATATGTGCTACAGAAGAATAAGCAATTAAAGATTTAATATCAATTTGCCAAAAACATATAATTTTTGCTAAAAATCCAACAATTAAACTAATTCTCATAAAAATATAACTAAACATATGAAATAAATAGATTAAAATTATGAAATTGTATTAAATAAATAATTATAGAATCAATTTCTCTTTATAAAAAAAATCCTAATGATAATGGTAACGATGCAAATAATATATAAAATAATAAATATATTCTAGCTCGAATTCGCTTAATTTGACACCCTCAACTTATAATTAATATTAAAATCGGAATTAACCTTCAAAAAATAATAAAATATAAGTAAATTTAGTAAAATTAAATAAAATATTAATAAAGTTAATAATAATAATAATACATTTATTAAAAAAATTATAATACTAATTTTTTTTAATAAATTTTCTCTAGTTATTATTATTTAATACACAAATTCAAATTCTTAATAAAATTGATCTATAAGAAATAATATCTACTCTAAAAATATATCTTAAATTATTAAATAAATTAATATTTAAAGTTATTATTATAAATATAAATAATATTATTTGAGTCATTCAAAATTTATTTAGTAAAAAATGTAAAGAATTATATAAATAAAAAAAAAACAAATTTTATCATATTATATCATTAAATTAAATCTTTGAAAATAATAATTTCCAGTTGTCCGAATCATAGAAACTAAATCGATAATCTTAATGCACCTTCACAGGCAGAAAAAACAAAAAAATGTTAAAAATATATTTCATATTCAATGTTTATTAAATAAATTTTAAAAAAATAATCTCAATACTATAAATTCTACTTTTAATTAAACAATTAATAAATGTTTTCGTTTAGAAGAATTCATTATATTTCCTAATATAAATATATAAAATGAAATAAAAAGTATTAAAAATATTTCCATTCGCATGGTTTAAATAATTTAATTTAAAATATTGATCTTGTATTTCAAAATTAAGTATAATTACTTTTTAAACTTTAAAGAAAAAAAAACTTTTTACCAATAATCTCCGAAATTATTATTTTAATTATAAAATGTTCTTAACATAAGATAGTTTTCCACTATATAACGAATAGTGATGAACTCTATAAGATAACGCGATCAAAGACACACGTTTTGTCAATGACCTAAAAGGCTGTTGACCGCATCTGCTGTCACTCGCTCATTTCCAAAATTCTAATTGTCGTTTGACGTCCCTTGATCGTGCATACTCGGATAAAGTATTTATTATAAGCATGCTCTATTTGATATAGGTGTATCAATGAACATCCACTGCTTTATTTTAAATGTGAGGCCACATGACGACCTTACAACTATTTTGATATCGTATTATATGAAAGTTCAAAATCATATACTTTTTTACAGTATTTTAAAGCGCCTTTACATTACCGTTTTCAAACATGGATCAATATTCATACTAATTTCCTTCATTTCATCATTGTCTTTTGTCAATATCTAATTATGTTACATACGTAAATAACACTAATTTTGCACACGTTTACAATATTGCAAAACACATTAAGGCCAGTTAGTGGTTTTTCTTAGCAATACTATACCTGAGCAAATTTGTTTCACAGTATTTAAAGAGGTATTGATACTTTTAAAGCACGTACCATTTCAGGTGTACATGCAATAAAATGTTTACTGTAATTTTGTCAGTTGTATTTAGTAATATTAGATATCTTGACTAATTTTTATAGGTCAATAAAATCGCTAAAATATGCCAAAGGAAATTTCCTGAGGTAAATTCCTATGTATTTAGTGGTAATATTTATAAACAATAATATAAATAATAATAGTAGTTAAATCTTTCTCATTTTAGAAAACTAAAAGTATGATAAGCTAATAATCATGAGACCTGTTTATTTATAAAACAAAAAAAGTTTCATGTTGTTTACAATGAAATGCAAATTATGGCAGACTTTTATTTCCGAATATTAGTTAGGTTTGCTTTGCGATTGAAACTGTTTAATAAAATTAATTCGAAAACACTTAATAAAATGGTCTAGACTAACAGCTACAATGTTTTCCCTCAAAACCCTATTTATTCCTTTCAATGTGCTTAAATGCCCATACATATTGACATTTTATTTAGGAATTTGTGAAAATGTTTTACCGACTTATCTAAAAATGGTTCGAAATTCTATGAAAAAGTTTGGTAAAAATTTATTATTGTTACCTTAATTATTAGCAACGTTTATTTTGCATAGAATTTTCTGTAAACCTAAATTGTTTATTTATTAATTAAATTTAAATTTATCGTTGATTAATTTAGATCCATATTAAAAATTCGTATCATTTGGTTAATGTGCATTAAAATAATATTGTTAACGACGACAACAAACTAGTATATCAGGTGTCAGAAAATTTCATTCTCTTTTTTTAAATGATTAACTATTGGTGATTAGTTGTTGTTTTAGTTATAGCTTTGGAAAATCTTGTATTCGGTATTTCAATTATAATATTATACCTACAAATTATAGCTTTTGAAGAACTGTGTTCATTTGGTGTAATTTGTACGTTGAATTGCAATAACATAAAATAACTAAATTGAAAACTTACGCATACTAGCGCCATTGCTTTCAAAATAAAATTCTATATATTTTCTAGTGAGAAATTTGAGTAAAAAATAATGTAAAATAAGAGAAAATCTGAGCTTGTTTATTAAGGGACTCAAATTTGATATGATTTTTCAATCCTGCTGTTAATAGATATCGTTTATTGTAGCGACTTAATTAATTACATTGTAATGAATAGACGAGCAATATTATATGTAATATAGTGCCATTTTAAGCAATATAATTCTAATTTTGTGAAATGTGTAGAAACGGAACAAAATATTTATTCCCCAAATAAAAATGCCTGATTTTGAAATGTGGAATAGCAGAATTAATTTATTCCTTAAAATATTCTTTCTAAATTGTTACCTTATTAGTTATCGTCTTTTAGTAGTTTGGTATATATTAAATATGTTCCTGACCTTAGCAGAAAAGTAGTCAAGGAAAAAAAAAGGTGAAAAGACTTAAAATAATTAACAATAAACAACTTTATTGCTTCTATAGAGTTGCTTATATTACGTACACGTACGATTACAGGTGTGGAAAATGAGAGGTGTGTAAATATATATATATTCAGCAAATGCCAAGCCTTGTATAAATATGAATAAAAGAATTTGTTTATTGAATATATTTTGGCGTTAATTTTGTAGAAATTCATTATTTACAATTAAATGAAACTACGTGATGTAGTATTATTTCTATTATCTTTAATTTCTTTACCACGACCTAGGTTTCGTTGTATTACAACATCTTCAGGTGGGATATTAGCAAAGATTAACTCTTAGGAACAACCAACAGCATTTATATATTTCAAACACAATAGCGGAAGACTGCTTTGTGCGGATTTTTCAATTGTTTATGTTAGTGAGTTTATTGCAGGGGCGCAGACTAGGTTTTATTATATTACAGAGGGTTATACAATATACCAGTATTTTATATATATTATATAAATATATTGTATGATCAGACAGGACTGTTACTCCTGAGGCGAGCCGAAGACAGGACGGCATGGCAGGAGCTGATAGTTCTTTCAGCAGGGCCTTCAAATCAGGCACGATTTTCAGTTGTAAATATGCTATGAAGAAGAAGAACAAATGTAAGGGTTAGCATTACTCTTTATCTTTCTTGATGAACTTTTTTGAAATATTTGTTTAAGTGTACGATATATTTGATGGTAAATTAGTGACTCGTTAAAATTGGAATGTAGTGAGTAGTATGTGTCAAACTGGTTTATTTAACTCTTATTCCATAAAATAAAAGGACCTATGTCCTTTATTGCGTTTGATTCATGATTTTTATTTTTATTTAATAATTGAAATATGTACGCTACATAAATAAATTTGATCACTAGCTACTTGTCAATTCCAGTGGACTTCAAGTGTGTAATATTGACGATTTCTCAGTTATACCAATTATTTTATTTTATAAACGATATATTCAGAGCTTCGGGTTCATAGTGCATTTATTGTAAACAGGCGGTTAACCGAAATCTAATATTAAAACCATAAAGAAAGATGTCAATTCACTTACTTTTTTAAAAGGGTGAGCAATCCATATAAAACGAATGCTGGCTAAACCGGAGAAAAGCGATCGGATAGAAAGAAAGAGTGGCTATTCAATTCCAGTTATTTCATATTATTTTTGTTATGTACCTCATTATTTTGTACAATTCGCCTATTCATTCCGACATTCAACTCGGGTTCAAAATTCATAACTGCCTGAGTTTCTTCTCAGTACATTGAAGAATAAAACATTGATTTTATTATTTATAAAAGTAGACATTTTTATTTATGAAATATATTTTCATATTATTTAAATGATTCTTATGTATAAATTTATTCTTTTATCTACTACCTTTTATAAAGAAAATTCAAGAATTCAACAATCATCAGATCGACTAAATCTTATACAGAGTGAAATAATATTACAAAGCTGTTTAACGTGCCTGCTTCCCAAATTTAGTTGCAATATTGTGTACCTACGAGTATATGTTTGAAAATATTTTTTACTAATTTTAAATAATCATAACTATCATTCTCCCAACCAGAAACAAAAAAAATTCAAATGTCGAAAGACCTACCAATTGTTCACAAGATTTCATCTGAAGTTAAAAAACATTAAAGAATTGAACCAGCCCTACATCCCTCGATAAGGATAAGACAGCTGCCATCATTTCACCAATAAACATTTCACGCCTATTTGAACAAGCAGAGACGTGTCGGGATTGTGATTGAGATAATTTGAAACAATGTGCTTTGTACGAATCCGTGAATTTATATCGAATATACATTGCTAATGATAAATATTTAAGCTAATACTGGGGCAAATTATTTATGGTAATGAATACAAAAATCTTTTCTTAGGATTGATGTATTTCCTTACATGTTATATTTTTGAAAAACGTGATTCATGTATGACAATTAAAGTACTATAAGGTAATACGTACATTTAATTTTTTTTTTATTTTCATTGGACAAATAACGATTTAATCATTTTCCTCGCTAGCTTCAAGTATCAGCCAAGAAGTAGCCAGCACTCAATTCAATATATGTTACATTAATGTGTACGGATAGCTAGATAAAATAAAGGTTACTATATTTATGTATGGGGAAATGTTAACGTATCGGGAGACTGAGTATATAATCTGTGAAAATTATATACATGCTTTTAAAAATGGTGACAATCTCAAAAACAGAAGTAATCAGGAAAATAAGAAAATCTCGCATCCAATAGCTACAGAACATTAAAAAAAACTCTAAGATATAGGCATAAATCATTGGTCTCCAATAGTATCCAGGAGAGGCAGTTAAATGGAGTATTCTTGGTTGTTTTTAGATTGTAATGCCTTAGAATAAGCAATCAATTATTTTCATTGCAATTATCATCTGTATGCAGAATATTTAATGCAAATTCATGGAAAAACTCTAAGTTGAATCTAATAATGGTACAGCAGCGTATTAATACTCGTTTTTATTATAATTCTATGTATAATACGATTAATTTCTTAACAACAGATCTTTAACTGATAGCTATAACATGAAGAATTAACCTATTAGTGAAAAAATATTATTTGTTCCTAGATTAATTTTAAAAAGGACTATATTTCTCCATTTCCAACCTTGTTTTCAGCATCAACGTAATGTACAAGCACCCTTTAAAAAGTATTCAACGTCGATTAGTACTCTACGAAAAGTATTCAATTCAAAATTAAATTTTAGGTCTACCATTTTTACTACGGTCATATGACTTATGTATATTAACTGCGCTCTATGCCAGAAAACTTGCAAACGCTTTTCATTTCGAAATATTGTTCGTGCTTTTATGAATATTCTATTTATGTCACTACATAAGAAAATAATAATGGAACAATGGCACGAGAACTTTTTTCAAATATATATATTAAAAAATTATGCTGTTATAAGTTTTTCAACTTTTTTTTCATTCGCTTTTTTACTCCCGACGAAACGAAACGTGTAAGAAACACTTCATTTTATTTGTGTCCCTCTTGCTTTTCCATCTCAGACAATATTTTGAAAAATTTACCATTTTTTTAAATTTTTTGGTACTGAAAATCTTTGGAGTACACAGGCAACTGAGTATCCAAATTACTTTGCCATGATCGACCAGAAAATATTTCAATCAGTAATATTTGCCTTTTTTCACTTAAACAGACTCAAAGATTTCAATAAAATTTTACTTATATATAATAATTTTACTTATATGTAATCCTCAATTAAAAACAGATAAAATGTGATTACGCTTATTTCGCGTATAAAAGTGAAACGCGATCTACTGATTTGCCTGTCTTCCTTTCTCGCTTAAAAGGCCGACAGGCTGAAATTTTGCTTGTAGATAATACATATTCAAATTGAAGATAGTCTATATATAATTCGGCTGTTATTACAGGTATAGAGTAGTGAACATATTTCTTTAAAAAAATTATGCCCACGTATAAAGAACTGAATGCAATTCTATTAATTTACTTTATAAAGTTATATAAAATGTTCCGGTCAACATATCAAATTCATAAAGGTAAATTATCGCACGGTACCTTATTCCAGCAGTGTACCAAAAGTTAGGTGTGGAAAATTGTGTTCAAAGTAATATTTACCTCATAATTAGGTAATTAGCCTCATTGAAATATAAACCTATTTCTTTTAAAAATAAAGTTTTTTATCTCTTCCTTACGTCACGCAGGTGAAGCCCCACGCAAAATGTGATGTCTTAAATAAATGACTATATATGTGTTTTAATTATTTATGTGTACATCACTTTAATTATGCAATTTTTTATAACATTATTTGTAAAAAGAGAGAAATGAAATATGCAATGATACCCTTTCTAATAAGTAGAAATTTCATTTTCTTGAAATGTTATTATTTTAATTTTGTATTTCCCTTTTTTAATATCTATTTCTTTGGGTCAGAAAATAATCGTGTTATTATCTATTGATAAGTATTATCTGTTATACATATAATACTTATCAATAGATAAAAACACATATAATATACAGCCTCCAAATTTAATTATGTATATGTATACATATACATAATTAAATTTGGAGGCTGTATATTTAACCGTCTAAAAGGTTTTTTTTAACAGGCAAGACTTATAAACTGATGATTAGGGATGAAAAAGAAGTATTTTCTTCAAATAAAGGTTATGTGTACAATTTTAGGATGAATTTTCTTTTAACAAGATCGCCTATTTGCTGTCTTTCATAATACTATGACAATAATTCCAAATTCCTGTTTTTGTTAATGAAGTTTACAAATTAGACTAAAAATAAAAATTAGAAAAGGAAAAAAAATAGTTTTAAATGTTAGTCTCGTTCTTATATATAAAAGATTCATGAGCATAATAAGTAATCATTTGTTAAATCTGGGGAAACAAATTGTGATACATCAATTATGGGAGATAAGGATGATATATCGGTCTCTGTAGTCCAATTTTTTTCGCATGTAACTAATACTAAATCCTTGCATCTAATGGCTTTTTGTTATGAGAAGCAAAAAATATACGACTTTATTTCATGTTGTGGAAAATAATTTTCTTTTTAAGCAGACTCATTCTTCAGGTATTATCATGGTAAGTAGAGTTTGAAGACGCTTTATTTGAATTAGATATTTTTCATGTCAATATAAATGAAGAGTTGTTTATACATAATCTTTCGCTTAAGTGAAATAATTGTTTTAATAAGCTGTGGCATTGAAGTATTTTAGCTATATTACTTTATCTCGTGCATTTTCCCGGATCTGCTTATAAAAATTATATTTTATTTCTGTGCATTTTGAACATATTACCCCGATTTCTATTCCGATTAATTTATGGTAAAAGATACACATTTCAAATTTCAGAAACTAAAATCTAATTAGAATATGTCTAAAAGAATAACAGACGATTTCCTTCATACATAAAATATAATGTGACGTATGTGAAATCAATTAAGAATTTATTCTTAATTGATTGATTGGGATGAATTAGATTCTATTCTATTTGGTGTCAGAATTGAATAATCAAATATTTAGATTCAGAATATATTGAATTTGGTATTTTTCAGCATTTCAATGTTAAATAAAGTACAGTTCCCAAGGATTAAACATAACCCTTTGTCTTCTTATCCCTTCGATTATTTTGATTATAGCCAAGGCTTATTAATTAGATAAGGTTAATATACAACAGGTACATTAAACAAAGGTGTATTAATATTTTTTTTAAGGAATAATGCATGGCAAAAATTTCCTAAATGTAAATAAAATATAAAAATATGCCAGTAATAAGAATACCCATTATCCTTATATACTAATATATATCCATATATATATATGTATATATATATATATATATATATATATATATATATATATATATATATCCATATATATATATATATATATATATACGTTTAAGAAATAAAAATTTAAACCCTTTACGGCTTTTATATGATACAGATTTTTTTTATTTTTACCAAAAATAATATTTCGCTTAATTTTCATAACCTAAAGAAATTTAAAAAAAATTTATTTTGGGAAAACATTTTATTCAAAGTTTTTTAAGTTCCATCATAATAATTATTTATTTTTTATTAGTAATAATTTATTATTTATTAGTAATAAACTTTTTTTATTAGTTCTTATACTAATCGCAATATCATAATAAATTCAGTACTTTAACAGTATTCACAGACAATTAAGTTTGACAGATTGACGGGCCATGCCATTAAGACATTTTTTTGTAAGGTTTGGTTTTGTAATTGGTTTTTATTATAATCACAAGTGAATATGTATCATTAAATGCTTTTCCACTTATGCTTAAAAAAGCAGACAAGTTATTTTAAATATGTAAATACGATAAAATCGTAAAAAAATTATTTGGATGCTGTTTTCAGTGATGTATTCAGATAAGCTTGGGCTAACATTTAGGTTTCTCTGTGAATAAAAATACGTCAATCTTTAATTTACGTTCGTTACGCACATTGATATCAGAACCAGCAGAACCTAGTTAGATGCGGTTTTACATATGATGTATAGATAGGTATAGTATACACTTATATGATGAATATGATACGTGTCGAAGGAATGTGAAAGATATATGTGTCGAAGGGATAAATATGTATCGAACCTTATAGAATCTTCTAGATTAGTTCGGATTAGCATAACAGCCGCCATAAGTCAGCTACAATAATAATAATATTAAAGATAGGCATATAAAGACCAGTTAATACTGAGATAAGAAATGAGAATTAGTTTTAAATCAAAATTTGGAAACTACGAAAGCAAACAGTGAAAAATAATAATCAGTGAGTTTTAATATCGTAGTAAAGTATGTAGCTTTTTATAATAAATTGCATAATCGCGTTTATTATACGTAATATCGCTCCACATTTTTCTAGGTTTACCGTCTGGAATATAATACTTAATTTTTTAATATTCAATTCCTTAAGTGCTTTCTTTTAGATGCCTCTAAGAAAATCAATTTTTTCTCCGTATAGCAGAATTTTTTAATATTTTATTTTAAAGACTTTTTATGAAACTTCAATTTTCAACATACAGTGAAAATTTTGTTTAAAGAAATCACCGGTCGTTTAGTAGATTTAATGAGATACAAGAAATAACGTAGATTGAAGGCGGTTTTTAAAAAATATGAATATAATATTTTTTAAAAACCGACTTCAATCACAAGTACGTATTAAAAAGTAAAAAATAATCAATTCAAAAATAGGTAATTAACCTACTGATATAAAAATCTTTTTTCAAAATAACTATCCTGGAAATAGAATTAAACAGGTATGAAAATAATACAATTATTCATTTCTTTTAATTGTTAATTTTTATGTTGCTTCAGTTTTATTTCAAAACCATACTTATAATCATGTAAATAAAGGAAAATATAGGTTAGTAATAAACTTAGTGAAAGTTAATGATTTAAAATGTTCATTATCATTGTGGAATAAATGACTATATTAACATATTATATAAATATTATTTCTAATTCTTACAATATAGAAATAAAGAGAAGGTCAAAATAATTCTATAAAATTCGAAATTATGGATAATGAAGAAATGTGAAAAAAACTCATAGGAAACTTTCATTTATTCTATCTAAACACGCCTGTTAATAAAAATGTTCAAATACTTTAAAAAAAAATTCCAATTGGGTAATTCAATGTTAAAAATATACGCGAAAAGTAATATCCATAAAATTTCCTACAAATATGTACCCTACTTTTGCTTATTGCAGAAAATATTAAGGACAATATTGTTTATCCTTTGATTTCCGTTTATTTGATCTTTTGTTTTTTTTCTGAAATCAATTGAAATGAGACCATTGTAATCATTTAATTAAACATACAGTAAAAATCAGTATTGAGAAATATTTTCTTTAATATTGCAAAACTATACATATATATATATATATATATATATATATATATATATATATATACATATATATATATATATATATATATATATATATATATATACATATATATATATATATATATATATATATATATATATATATATATATATATGTATACCCATTTGAATTTCTTTCAATTCCAACAACAGAAACAGGAAACTTGCGTGCTGAAATTAATTTTCACCTTTGACTTTGATCTGACGTTGCTATACAAGTGACCCTGCTTAAAAAAGACCGCATTAAAGAAGCGGAAAGCGGATACAAATAATAATATTTTTGGGTCCACCGAATGAATATAACGGGCGTGTCCATGTCTTTTGTGAAAATAATTGTTTGGCGGAGGTCAGAAAATTTCTGTAAAAAGCAAATAATCAAATTATAAGAAAGCTTTTCAATGTTATTCTTACTGTGACAAAGCTTTTCATTTCTAAATATTATAGCTTATTATAAGAAAACATAATTACGTTTTACACGATTTTTTAAAATTAGTAAAGTGAAAATTGTGAAATAAAAATATTATTGAAAGTTTATGAGAAAATTATATTTTATTTAAATCACAATTTCTGGAGAAATTCACAATAAATTTACGCCTGTGAAACACATGCAAAGCCATAGATTATATGTCTATTTATATTAAAAAATATTGAAGATATGGCAACAATTTACTTTATATAATGTAATAAGACTTGTGACATAAATAGAATTCGCTTCTGTTGCAGCCATAATTTTCTTTTAATATACAATGAAAATAGAAGTAATTATACCGTATTTTTAGACCCTCATACTACTAAATATAAAGAAATATTGCATTCAACTAAAATATAGGTAAAATTATATAAGAAAAATTTTATGTTTCATGTTAATTTGCCTTTTAATACATAACCTCGACAAACGTATGTGTTTATATACATGGATATATTATTAACTCATGCTCCTCTTACGACAACTGAAATGAAAATAAAAACCTTCAAAATCCGCTCATTCGTTACGCCCCTTCATGGAGATGGATCGCGGTATTTTGTTTGCTTAGGCGAATTCCGTCTGCGTTATGATGCCCCATGATAATTCAGTGTCGGCTGCAAGGCGGCCAGTTTCCCGTTCTGGTTGGTTAAATGGCGGACATAAATTGTTTTCACGTATAATACGGCAATGAAGAAGTGGCGAAAACTTAATGAGTGGAAAGTAAATTATAAGGTTCTTCCATTTCTTTATAAAACTGGTATTAGTTAAAACAAAATTACTGCATTTGAAAATAATACTTTGATAAAGATAAAATAATTATTTTCAGGTAACACTATAGAGTAATTCAATTTTCACAAAATACATACAGAAATACTGTGTTGACATATGGGTTTTAAATGAAAATATTATTAAGGTTCCGTACTTTAAAAAGAAAAATAGTTCCGCTTGTATAATATCATTCAAGTGTCGGTCAATTCATATGACACAACCGTTTTTCTGAGAAACCGCATGACGTAGAAACTTGAAATTTAACACAGAAATAACGCATGTTATATCGAAATAGCCAATATTTAAAAATATTTGAGCAAAAATTTTTTTTTTGTACAAACTTGGGTAATTAAACAATTGAAAAGAAAATATTAAATTCTATGCATAATTTGAAATACAGTTTGAAGAGGCTAATTATGAGAATTTCGGAAATTAAGTTTTTTTGCAATATTAAGCAAATATCTTCAACAATGTACCGCATAATAAACAATAATGAAAAATATGTTTCTAACTTATTTCTTAAGCGATCAGAACTATATTCATGAAAAAATAAGGTTTTCAGAGGTATTAGGAAAAGTAAAAAAATGGATATCATAGTTCTTCAAAATTTTGCGATACATACGTATCCCTTCTACTTGATTACATTAGGTATTATGAAACATTTGTTGCACTAGAAAATTCATATTAGTGATTACTTCTGATAAACAAAGTAATTTTTCTTCAAACAAGATAGAAACCCCAAGATGTGAACCAGACTCGCTCTCAACCAGTTTATAAAAATGTAAATCAAATGAAAACTAGTAAAACTTTAAGTTTTAAAATTAACACAAGCTCTGCACAATAAGGATTTTCTCTTTACATTGTAATATTTTGTAATTTTCTTCATCAAAAAATTTGGTTCTATTATTATTATTAATCAATAAATTTCCTTTAATCGCTAATTACCAAATGCTGAAAAATGTAATTTCTAAATGATTCGTGGTAAAACAAAGTCCTTATAATTTCGTCACTTTAATCGGTCCGCCTGCCTGTCTGTCAAACAGCCTCACAATTCAATAGAGTTTGAGGTACGTACATAAATTTTTGCAAGTGCTCTATACGGAGATCACCGTTAGTGTGCAACACACTAATAAAAAAATGTAATGTAACTCTCATACAGATAAAGGAAATTATTCCTTATAAATAAGGTCCCATACATTCATTTCATCGAATAGGGTACCAACAAATAAGGTCCATTTACAATTTTTCATATTCAAACTTTATCCGCAATATTTAAAGCGTCTGCATGAGGTATAATGAGTCCCTTCCTCCTCGAATTATTTTTAATTCGCACAGTGAAGTGATAAAAGTATAATTTTCGCTGCCCGCTGTGAAAATCACTTCGGCTTCTCCTAACTCTATGGTTAATTTGCATCAATAATGTCAATAGATATATACAAATATGGAGCTTTATTTTATGTGTATTCCGAAAGCATTTACCTGTAATTTTAAAGAATTTAATACTTCAGTGTCGATGACATTTTCAGTGATTTCAATTTCAAAATAAAATTCAATCTCCATCGTTTATTTTCCAAAATTCTACCAAGATGAATCAATCTCCCGTTGACGAGGCATTGTCGTTTGTGGTCATATTTTTCACATATTACTGTAAATTTTAAACAAACAACTCCTGAAAATTCCAAATTTTTTACTAGTTTCGTTTGATAAAATAGACAAATAAACTCTTGCTATAAATTATTCAGACGAAAATCATAAACTCTTAAGCTTTAACCTTGTTTAGCGAAACTCGGCATTAAATTGTCCATCATAATTTCGGCCATTTTACAAATTAATCCATACGTATAATATTATATAAAACATGAATTTTGTACAAAAACATATAGATTTTTTTAATATTGAAAAGATAAATGAAATAAAGAATGCTTATTTTAAAAATTAAAGAAGCTTTTTTGATATGTCGGAAACGAAAATAAAACGGAAAAATGATGATTGAAAGGGACATGTGAAAGATCTCGTTCGAAATTTTCGCGTGACGTGAGAGAAGTTTTTAATAAGAAATGGGTGTGAAAAAAACTAATGTGGTAATTTATATTGAATGAATGTGAAGTGGTCACCATATGCACTAATGCATATAGTATATCAATTTCCGTAACGAAATAGTTTGCTACCTCATGAATAGGTTAACTTCACGAAGCTGTGAATCTATGTTTAACGGAGAAGCCAAAGCGACATTCACGATGTGAAACCGAAGTTGTAGGTTTTATCACTTCTTTAAACGAAATGTAAATAAATTGAAGTTAATGTCGCATGTACAAATAGAATGATCAATATCAAACTGCCCTCGGCACTAACTTCAAACCCATATAAATGGTTATCGTTATAGAATGAAGTTACGAAATTATAATATATATTAAATAGCAATTCATCTTTCACCCCTAGACCTTGAGCAGCTGTTCTGTAACTATTTTAAAGTTTTCACCAAAGGGGACCCGAAATTTTGCAGATTAATATTCAATCTCGAAGAGACACAGTGACGATATTATTAACGTTCTTCATTGGAAACTTTTCGTTAACGACCGATCGTAAAAGGCTAAAATAAATATTTAAGAATGAAAAAAAATTTAAAATTTCGTTTACTTTCATAAATAAATTTATGAAAGTAATCGACAATTTCAAGGTACATTTTGTTTTAAAATGTAATTAGTTACCTCGCAGACGAGACTTTCCATTATACATACATATGTGCATATATATAAGTATATGTGTGTGCGTGCGCGTGCGTGCGTGCATGCATGTGTGTGCGTGCGTGCGTGCGTGCTTGCGTGCGTACGCGCGTGCGTGCCTGCGTTCGTGTGTATGTGATATGTGTATATTTGTTAAATTCATAAGTATTAATTTCCATAAAATATTCAATTGCGATTTTAGACTTTTATTTGTAACTAAATAATATATTATGTATTTCATTTAATTTCGATGTTAAGAGCCGCGAATATCCAACACGTAAGGTGATATTGTAACAGACATAATGTATTTATATTTGTTACAATATAAATAAATAAATGTAAATTTCCTATCTCAAAAAGAAGTAAACCAGTTAAGTACAAGCAATACCCGCATAGCGGAAGTGCCATGAACACGTAACGTATCCGTATACAAAGACGCAAAAAAACTTCATTGTATTAATTATAAATAATTATTTTATTTTTAATTGTGTACATTGCCATATGTGGTTTTTAAAATAGTAATAATATCGTTTTGAATTCGTTTAGATTTCGATTTTAAATATTCTTTTAAACACGAGAAAATAAAAATATTAGATACGAACTACAGTTTCCTGTATCATGCGGTTTTTGTGATAGAGCTGGTAACAGAACGGATCTGAAAGTAAAAACTTGATTATTTTTTTTGTCACTTAAAAAAATAAAAACCCCATCAGGTGCTTGTCAGATAACACATGAATTATGGTTGCGTGGTTATTTCACAAAATGTCAAACTACATACATATATCTTATAAATTATTTTGTAGGCTAGTACGTGCCCATTAAAGTACGTAGTAGTTGAATAAACATTCTCATATCACGACACTTGATGCCGCAATTGCGATGCCTTTGCTGCATTTTTCTTTTTAATTTAATATCACGAGCAAATTTTAATAATTCATATAAATTAATTTTATATGCACTAGCAAGCTCAGTCGTCCAACAATTTCCATATGCTTTCATTCCACGGACTTAAAAGTAAGTAATAAGTTAAATAATTCCAGAATTATTGAAATTGGATCGCTCGCCATAATTTTATTTGAAAATACTCATTAATTACTAATTTCAAAGTTTATTTCTAGATTTATGAGTGAATAAAATATAATTTTTTGACAAACAGAGAGATGACCAGCGTTGCCACGTTAATGTGGTTACTTTCTGATCATTTAGGTACTGAACCCTAGAAAGGGAAACCCCATAACATTTTAATATGTCCGTACATCTGTTTTTCTGTCACAGTCGTTTTTCTTAGAAACCATTTGACGTAAAAACATGAAATTTGGCTACAGATAAACATGCTCAAAAATATTCAAATAGATATTTTAGAAATGAAAGTCGACAAATATTTTTTTTATTTATTAGGATATTAGGATTATTAGGACTTTTTTTCAGAATTTTATATATGGTAGTTAAAGGGACATCGTGTGTGAAACGATTCTTACGTGTGTGAAAGATATACTAGACAATATACTATAAACAATAGTCTTATGGTTTCTATTACAGATTTCAAACAAACCTGTAAGATATTAAAATAGAGGGATTATTTAAAATCTGTGAATTAATTTTTGGGTAATGTGCTTAGAGATAAGATCTCGTTAGCATTATTTTACAGGCGTGGATGTATAACAAGCATGACTCAAACTCTAACTTCAATTGGAGTGGGAAATAATTGTAACAAGTACTTGTAGTACAGTAATGTGACGGTGTCAGACCAAATGGAATTATGTGGCTTTGAAAGACTAAAACTAAATATAAAAGAAGTAAGTAATATATTATTCTTTATTTTCTCGGAGTGTTCCTAGTTTAAGAATTTATTAAACGCTACCATTTTTATACTCTCCAACAGAATGATAATTATATTTTAGGATAATAAGCAATTCAGCAATATCTACGTATCATAAGCATATTATGTTGCTTTTTCAGATACAATAAAATTTTTTTAGCAATCCTTGTTAAATGAAAATTGACAATTGTTTTTTATTGCGAATTCAAATGATATAGCTTTCACAAAAATTTTTCAAATAATTTTAGAAATTGGACAAGCGCATTTTAGTAAAGGCGAAAATAGGATTTCGCTGTTATTACACAAAAATTGTATTAATGTTATATGCCGGAAATATTTTTAATTAAGTTGCTTACTGGGTATCACGTTCAAGGTTTTATCTAAATTTTTTTATAGCATTTTAATCATGAAAAGGCGGTTTAGCGTCCTATGTGAACTTTAGACGTTGTACCTGATAATTTGTTAAATACTATTTTCAAATAATCGATCATCACATATTTCGATTTTATAAAACTTCTTCCAAAACAATTATCATATGCTGAGCCACTTAGAAACAGCCAGTACTGCAACGTTGATCCTATACCCTTTCTAAATCCATAGTGGTTTCCAAAATACGTTTTCTTATTTTCTAAATGGTCAGTCAATCGTAGGTTTACCGATTCTTTCACGAGCTTATTTAACACGCCCCATAATTAGATAATTCTAGAGTTGCTAATAACTATCTTATCCATCTAATAGATAAGTGCGATGCTGGGCTGCCTTAAATGCAGTTGGAAACTATACAATTGTTCATTTTTAAACTTTATCCGCTATATTTAAAGCGTCTGCATGAGGTACAATGAGAACCTTCCTCCTCGAATTATTTTTAATTCGGACAGTGTAATGATAAAAGTATAATTTTCGCTGCCCGCTGTGGAAATCACTTCGGCTTCTCGTAACTCTATGGTTAATTTGCATCAATAATGTCAATAGATATACACAAAAATAGAGCTTTACTTTATACGTATTTCAAAAGTACTTATCTGTCTTTTTAAATAATTTACCACGTCAGTGTCTATGACATTTTCAGTGATTTCAATTTCTAAATAAAATTCAATCTCCATAGTTTATTTTTTCAAATCCTACCATGATAAAACAATCTTCTGTTGACATGGCATAATCATTTGTGGTCATATTTTTTACATATTATTGTAAATTTCGAACAAAAAATTCCTGAAAATTCTAAATATTTTACTAGTTTCGATTGATAAAATAGGCAAATAATTTCTTGCTACAAATTATTTAGACGAAAATCATAAACTCTTAAGCTTTAATCTTGTTTAGCGAAACTCGGCAGTAAATTGTCCATTATAATTTCGGCCATTTTACAAGATAAATGGGATAAAGAATGCTTTATTCTCAAAATTAAAGAAGCTTTTCTGATATGTCGGAAACGAAAAAACACGGAAAAGTAATGGTTGAAAGGGCATGTGAAAGATCTCGTTCGAGATTATCGCGTGACGTAAGAGAACTTTGTAATAAGACATGGGTGTGAAAAAAACTAATGTAGTAATTTATATCGAATGAAGGTGAAGTGGTCACCACGTGCACTAATACGTATAGTATATCAATTTCCGTAACGAAATAGATTGCTGATTGTGGAAAACCGAAGTTATACGTTTCATCACTTCTTATACGAAATGCAAATAAATTGAAGTTAAAATAAGCTTGTGTAAGTTTTTCACTTATTTGCGCATATACAAATAGAATGATCAATAGCAAACTTCTCTCGTGGTACCCATATAAAATGTTATCGATAGTATCTACGCCGCACTGGTAAAACAGTCATACCCCACGATGAATAAACATACAGTTTATTTTATATACTCGAAAATAACAGAAAGTTGAGAATTGCTCGTAATTAAATATTTCGCAAGGAAGTAAAATGTATGGGATTGTATGAAGGCGTTATTAATTTTCCATCTGCAGTAACGACATGCCGCGGATGTAAAAGAAATACAGGACCCGGAAGTGAATTTTAAGGTCATTCGACGATCTCTTCATTATTTTCCATTTTATTTTCATTTTTTACTAATATAACCATATCATTATTTTAACCTATTAATATTGTAAATAAGTTTTCAAACAACGACTGAAATAACTTCACTACTAAATGATGTTTCGGTAGAATGAGAGAGACGGTACGCAGTTGATAGAGAACGCAGTGGCTGATTGGATTACTTGACATAACAACTTTTAATAACTATAGATTTAAAAGTTGTTATGTCATTTTGCAGTACATTTTATGCTCTTGTTCTCCAATCTTCAAAGCCACTAATATATTCTGGAAAAGCAAAACTTTTTAAAAGTACGTCAACTATAATATTATTCGATATAGTAGCTAATTAAAGCTAATTTTGTATAAATAAATGATAATTTTACCAGTTAAATATGGATTTTCATTCTATAGACACGGTTTTTCCAAACATAGGTATAGTTAAGTCCGAGAAAAGATATACTTATCAGACGGGAGGGGGTGTTAATAAATGAATGTGTCAGCCAGTAGCTTGCGGGTATTGGGATCATGGTAACGAATAATCCATAATTTAAAAATTATCTTTATTCATATTTACATTTCTGGTTTTCTACATTATAACGCCATAAACATAAAAATTAAAATTTTGTTATTTTGAACGTAAAAAATAAATCGTGAAAATTAATATGGCATTCAGGGTGTCCATAGGTATATATATGTATAAGTTTATTTTAATTGGACTTTCTAACATGATGATGATTTCGAATGACAAGTTTACAATTCTAACTTATACATAACTATTATTTTCATTATGGATTTAACAACAATCGGCTTTTGTTATTATTATTTATGATAAGTAACAAAATCGTAAAAATAATTTTAACAATGGCGCAGCAATACACCAATAATTTAAAAACGAAGCTGATTTTTAAATAAGCTTTAGTTTAAGCTATAAAAAAAATAATATTACCTAATACAAGTGTATCCCATTTTCGGCGGTTTTCAAGGCAAGAATATATTTTTAGAGAGACAACGCCCTTTTGTTTCCTTTAGACTGGAGTTAAACAAATCTGGTATATATTAAACAGCAATTCATCTTTGAACCCTAGGACCTTGAGCAGCTGTCACTTTAACTATTTTAAAGTTTTCACCAAAGCGGATCCGGAAACTTGCAGATTCATATTCAATCTCCAAAATATCCAGCGACGATATTATTAACGTCCTTCATTGGAGAGTTTTCGTTAACGACCTATCGACCTACTTTGCGGTTAGCGAACGTTTTTCATGTCGGCCCCATCGAGTCTCTCTTGGAATATGTATGATTTTAAACGTTGGTCAACCGACCAGTAAAAGACTGAAATAAATATTTAAGCATAAAGAAAATGTTTAAGTTTGAAATTAAACAATAGGTTTAAGGTACCATGAAATAATTTCTTTCAAAATTATATATATATATATATATATATATATACATATACACATATATATATAAATATATATGTGTGTGTGTGTTTAAAAGTGTTAATTTTGATAAAATATTTAATTGCGATTTTAGTTTTTTTTATTTATAGCTAATTAATATATTAAGTATTTTAGTTTAATTTCGATATTTAGAGCCGCGAATATACAACACGTAAGGTGGTATTGAATCAGATATAGTGTATTAAAAAGAAATAAACCGGTTAATTACGAGCATAACTCTCATGGGGAAAGTGCCATAAACACGTAACGTATCCGTGTATAAATTGTATTCTATTAATTTATTATCTATTAATTTTATTTCTCATTATTTACATTGCCTCATATGGATTTCAAAATGATTATAATATCGTTTAGATCTTTCAAATATTCGTTTAAACACGAAATAATTAAAATATTAGATAGGAACCACAGCTTCCTGTATCATGCTGTTTTTATGATAGACTGGTAACACAATGGATCTAAAAGTAAAAACTTCATGGTTTTTTGTCACTTAAAAAAAAACTTATCAGTTTATACATAAAACCTATCAGTTGCTTCTTAGACATATATTACATAAATTATGGTTGCTTAGTTATTTCATAAAATATCAAACTACAAACATGTATCTTATAAATTCTTTTGTCGTGCTAGTACGTATTCATTAAAGTATGTGGTAGTTGAACAAGGAACACTTGAACCTGCAATCATGATTCGTTTTCTGTATTTTTATTTTTCAATTTATTGTTACGACCATACTTGAATAATTCATGTATATTAACTTTCTGTGCACTGACAAGCTCAGTCGTTCAACAATTTTCATCTGCTTTATTCCACAGACTTAACAGTTATTTTAGATATTCCAGAATTAATAAATTTGGATTATTCATAATAATTTTATTTGAAAATACTCATTAAACGATAATTTCGAGGTTTAATTTTAGATTTATTCCAGATTTATAACTTCTGCAAAACAGATGTAAGGATAAAGAGACGACAAGCATTGACACGCTAATGTGGTTCCTTTCTGATCATTTAGGTACTGAACCCTAGAAAGGGAAACCCTATAACGTCATAATAAATCCGTACATCTGTTTGTGTGTCACAGCCGTTTTTCGCACAAACCATTTGATACGAAAACACGGAATTTCGCTAGAGATAAACATGTTATTGTTTACATGTATACTGAAATAGATAATGCTCAAAAACATTCAAATAGAAATTTTAGAAATGAAAGTCGACAAACATTTTTTTTTTTAGTTTCTTTATATTTAGTTTTAAGGTAAACCGAAATATTCATTACCACCGACTATACCTTATTATATTAGATATGACATTTATCACACTTATATATTTAGAATTTTTTTATTAAATAAATTTAATTAATTATTTGAATATTTCACATACATTTGCACAACTAAAGTAAAAATAATAAGAAAATAGTTTTGGCTTTAATATTTTAAAATAAATTACAATCAAATGTGTGTCCCCACACATTAATTTCAAGTTTTTTTAGACTTTTATTATTCAATTTTAAAACGTCGTGAAGGACGCGCTGTTGTGAACACAAATAAATATGAAGACTTACAGTTAACGAATAATGCGATTAGTCAACACTATTTTGCGACATAATTTGTTATTTCTTCAAAGACTTGTCCAACGACAATCCAACTGATAAGGAGTGTGAAATAAAAAGTTTCATGATGCAACCTAAACATGTTCTTCATGACATATGATTACATTTCATATGTGATTATTATTTTTAATGAAGCTCCTAGCGACTCTTATTGCATTGAATTAATTTCACATGAAAATATTTAATATAACACCAGATGAAATTAATAATCATACAGATAACCGCAACCAAAAATCTTACATCCTACCAAAAGTTTGCAATAAATGCAACAACTTAATTAAGCGTCCAGCCGCAATTAAATTATCTTACAACTCTTTAAAACTTTCAGACAGCTTCCAAGTTCCGGATTGACGTTTACATTGAGCCCGCAGGAAGAGGAAGTGATCGTATATCTTATTCAGTGGAGCACATTCCGCATTCAATTCTTACCTAATGCTGAAACTTGTCTTGACTTGACTAGATGAATGAAACTAAGTTGAAGATGTCTTAAGCGGGTATAGCTTTAGTATTATGGAAGCAAATGAAAGTTTTACAATTTAAATATTTCCAGATATTAGGCTTTGTACGTGAATCGGAGGCTTCAAGAGTGATTAAATATTAATCGATTTTTCATGCATACCGTTACTAAACCAGGTGAGTTAGAAATTCTTCGACAACAATAGAAATGTTAGCATTCACAATAAATATAAAGTACACATTCCCGAATACTTTATTTACACAAATCAACATAGCTTCTTTATCGTCGTCGTCAACACTATGTAGGAGTCTTTTTAACGATGAGTTACACTTTGTTAAATTTTGTGAGTATAATTTTATGTTTATAAAAATATCCAAGTAAAATATTTTAGTCTTCTTGGTAAAATGTATGTGTATATATATATCTATATATGTACATATATAGATATATATATATATATATATATATATATATATATATATATATATATATATATATATATATTTACATATATATATATATATATATATATATCATCATATATATTAATACGCTAAGGTTAAGATGTTACACTCCCTTTTTAGAAAAAACCTCACAACTAATCCACATAAATTATATATCATTTTATAGATAATTGCTTGCTCTACCGGCATCCACAACTAAAAAATTTAATATTGCTATGGTTTTTGCAAATTAATTAATTATTAAAATTATATACGCAAAACAGCAATGCTGCCATCTAACGGCTCAACGTCAATATGATTGGCGGTCGGTAAAATTTTTGTTTAATTTCAAATCCACTCACGTATAAATAAAGTGGCGCTTTAGCTCAATGCTTTTGGTAGTTGCGCCTCTATATGTCAATTTTAGTAAAATATTTGTTTGATCTGTCATCTGAACTTCATAATGGAATAAATAATGCGAAGACTTCGCACGGGTCACGCTAGTATATATATATTTATATATATATATATATATATATATATATATATATATATATATATATATATATATATATATATATATATATATATTATCATTCACAGAAGACAAAGAGGAGTTGTTACGTAACGGGTATAAAATTGGTCACACATTTTTGTCCGCGGAAGTGTCGCTCTTTTAAACGACTGGCAACAAACGGAGGGCATTATTTATAAAGGCAAGCTTTTCGTTAAATTATTTGACAGGAACAGCGCATATTTTTGCAGCTGACAAGTAAGGGAAGCGGAAGGTATCTAAATATGTATGACGCTACAAAAAAAGTGTTCGTGGGTGCGAGTGGAAAATTGCGCGAAATAAATCATTTGACGTGACAAAGTACTGGCGTCGGCAAAACTTTCACAATCGACAAAAATTGGGTGCTGAATTCATATCCTGATTACAAATTATGATAATCTCTTTTTACAAGTAATGGAAATATTCAACACTATTATAACATTACTTTTGAAAATTTCTTGTGAAAAATTAAGTTTCAAAATAAAGGCGCAACCACATTTATTGATCTCGCAAGGAAATAGTAATTTTTATTTGACAAATTGTTTATCAATCTCAATGTAATCGACGCATTATTTGAGAAAATTTAAAATTAGAAAAAAATCTGATATTAAATGAAATTTAATTAATATGATATTTAAATAAAAAATAATATTAAATGTTTAATTATAATAATTCCTCTGTAATGAAAACAGAATTAAGACATTTTAAACAGTCGTCAACATATGCAATGTGAGAATCAAATTAAAACAGGTTTACATATTAATTTTATTATACATGTTTAGCTTTTTCTTCATTACGTAGACAAAAAAAATTATAGAACATTTTAATCATCATCTATGTGAATCAGAGTTTTATTGAGAAGGAAACTTGTATATTAAAAATATTAATGAATTACAAGATGTCCTTTGTATTTCAAAATAATACCAAAAATTTAAGAAAAATTGGTGGCAGGTTTTGACGCCTTAATAATTTTCTTTTGCAGTATATTATTAACATAGCTTTCCTTTTTTATGTAAGGCAACGTAGTCACAGATTACAATCTTTATTTCGTTATTTACGAAAAAAAAGGATTTAGTAATAATTTAAAACAAATACAAAATATTTAATTAATTTTTAGAAGAAAATATCTAGAAGCCAGTTATATTAAAAGTAAAACACAGAAGCCGGCAATTATCAGAAAATAATTCAGTTTTTTTTTCAATTAAATTTATTTAAAATTTTCTGAAAAGCAGTTCGATTTTGGTTTTAATTTCATAAAGAGCATTAATTTCGAAATTAATTTATTGCCTGTTTTTTCCATATTATGCCTATTTTACCATTAATAATTTTCGCTAGTGTAGTTCATAAATATGTCAAATATTTTACTGCTTGGTTCTACTGTTTGTATGTGTATTTAACAATAAACTTGATCTAGTATTTCCATAAAAATATTGTTCCTACTTTGTGAACAATAAATTCACACTCACTTGAATCACATATTGTTTAGTGATTTAATTAGAAAAATTTCATCGTTACTTAATAAAAATTCGTATTAAAATAGCAAATGTTTTCGTCATTACCCAAGTGAGAAATGATTTTTTAGGTATTCATTTATTGGGCAATATATTCAAGGAGTCTAATGTTTTTCCTGAATATTCAACTTAAATATCCTATAGTACGTTGGCTACAACATATTTAAAAAACATATTTAAAAAAGTTTCGTTTCTATCGAAGTGCGTGCCATAAAATTACAGAACATTTTTTAATTTATAAATATGTGCGAGTATATCAAATATTTATTTTCAGTATCACTGATAAAGAAAAGTTTATGAATGTAATTTCTCATAAATATCTTTGTGGAAACATGAATATGTTTAAATGTCTTAGTAAAAGTAATATACGACTAATATAATTTAAATAAGTAATATAATTTGATTAATGGATTATGTCGAGTTCCAAGAGTTAGGGTCAATCCGCAAATGCATATCGACTGCACGTTTCCTTACTGCCACATAAAATGAAACTCTATATCTTTATATTCACCCTACAATATCATATGAGTCAAGTCGTAACTCGCGAAATACCATTAGCATTGGTGTCGAGTTATGGGTTTCATTACATGTATGCTGTCATCTGGGACAATCTGAACGAGGTCGCGTTACAGTCGATTTGGGTATTTCAATTAGAAAGTAATGAATTTTGTTTTATTTATAGATGAGATAACATGCAAAGATGCGGAGAATGAAATAAGAGTAAAATCTTCAATAAGTAAATAAACTCTTTAATATTCCAGACAGTGAACGAGCTGTCAATGATTGCCCACTGCACCACCTATTAAATACTGTAAATATTCTTAAAACAATTTAATATATAACTTTATTTAGCACGCAAGTAATAATAAAATGACTGAAGCATGTTATATATACGGTTGGTAAAATCTAAATTCAATCAATTAATGAAATTTTGAAATAATATGCAATTAATAATGCAAATAAATACATAGTGAAACTTAATCTCATTAGAGAAGTACACTTAAAATATATTTTAAAAAGCTTATAAGCACCATTTCTGTCGCGAATATTCATAATAAATGAATGTTTTTTTTATTACATGAACCAATATTAAATTTCGGTTTCTGATAAATATAATTTTAAAGCTCAAATATAGCTTAGATTTGCATGAATCTAAAACACGTATCGTATATTAACAAATACCTCAGTAACTATCTTGTATAAAGTATGAATCACTACACGCATGTAATATATATATATATATATATATATATATATATATATATATATATATATATATTTATATATATATATATATATATATATATATACATATATATATATATATATATATATATATATATATATATATATATATATATATATATATATATATATATTTGTATTTAGTGAGTAACTTCATCCTGTCGATTTTTGTTGCATCGTCGGTGCGCATCTTAACATATCACTTTCATTATTTTTCCATAACGAGCCTAAAGAAGTATAAATTAATTTTTTTTTAATTATTGTGTTATAATCGGTTTTTCATCGGTGTGCAAGGATTTAAATAATTTGGATGCCTGGAAACTGGTGAAATTTAGTGAAAAGGTTCAAGTGAATTTATAAAGAGTAATAAAAGAGTGGTAAAGAAAACTAAGAATAATAAAAGAGTGGTAAAGAAAACTGTATCCCAGAACCAAGTTATCAACACGGTCAATGGTGTAATATTTTTTAAACCAATATAAGTACTTATTACTTAATTTTATATTTATTTATTGAGCCGAATTTTAAAATGGATTTTAATATCAAAATCTTCCGCATATCAGTGCAGAATCCATTTTGTGATAAAAGCTTTCTGGTCTCTAATTTCGTTACATGGATTTGAAATTTCAATTTGTTTAATGTACATTGAGCACAATACGAAATTATTATTTTAGGAAATTATACGGGGAAATAATTAACGTTGAACATATTTTCATTCAAACGTAATTTTACAACGTAGGCCATGTCTAAAAAATTATGGTAAGCTATTGTTTCGTCGACACCATGATGAGTCATTGTTTCGTCGATCTTCATTTCGATACGATGTGAAATGTTTGAACACACCATTTCTATGTTTAAACTTAAAGTCATTAACTTGCCGGCACAACATATTTAACGTTTAATTATTTTGTTAATATTCGATTTAGTTGTGTTTTGTGTGTGTTATGAGTCTTGAGACATTTAAAAATGCATAATAAAAACGTAATTCGCATTAAATTGTACAAATGAAATATTATTGCTTACATCGAAATAATATTACATACAAGATGAGGATCTTTATCTTTTAGTTCATACAATTTTGACACACGTAAAATATATAATCGTATCAGAATCGTATTACGGTTACAAAAGTTCTGAAGGACAACATTTAAAAAACTTTTATTTTTTATTATTTTTGACCTATATTTATGAAATAAGAATTTTCAAGATATTACGTAATAATAATATTTTAATAGAATAATTCAATTTTCTTTCGTACTCGTGAACGTGCTCATTTTACTGCTTCTCTGAAGTTTTATGCGGCCACCTAGAATAATAAAACACTACTAGAGCTGAAGTGGTGAAAGCTCCCTGGAGAGCGATGAGTCGTAATTTGAAAAAGCACCACTTTGTGACAAAAAGGATAGCCAATATTATTTTTATTATTGCTGAACATACTTCTCCTCCCGCAAGAGGGAATATTAATCTCGATCTTCCCACATGTAATCTTAACGTGTTTACGTAAACTTGTGTTAATTTCTCTTGTTAACATTATAGAATTTATTAACCTTGGTTTTTCAGAGAATTGGCTTATAAAATATTTGTGACGCACTCTTTATGATGTTATACCTACGATACAATAACACCAAAAATATTAAACTTACCTAACATAATGACAGTCGACATTATTTTTAATACGCTTAGGAAAAATCTGTAAAATTTTATATTAGTTGAATATGTACATATTAAACGTGGGTCACGGTGCAAAGACATTATCATCATCATCATCATATATATTAATACGCTAAGGTTAAGATGTTACACTCCCTTTTTAGAAAAAACCTCACAACTAATCCACATAAATTATATATCATTTTATAGATAATTGCTTGCTCTACCGGCATCCACAACTAAAAAATTTATTATTGCTATTGTTTTTGCAAATTAATTAATTATTAAAATTATATACACAAAACAGCAATGCTGCCATCTATCGGCTCAAAGTCAATATGATTGACGGTCGGTAAAATTTTTGTTTAATTTCAAATCCACTCACGTATAAATAAAGTGGCGCTTTAGCTCAATGCTTTTGATACTTGCGCCTCTATATGTAATTTTAGTAAAATATTTGTCTGATCTGTCATCTGAGCTTCATAATGGAATAAAAACGTAATAAGCAGTGTGCAAAATTAGAAATGAATTGAATACCTGCAATCAATTTTGATTTATTAAATTGAGTTGAATAATTTATAATGCGAAGACTTAGCACTGGTCACGCTAGTTCATAATAATAATCAACATCAAGGTACTCTTTGTATAAAATTTATTTAAAGGCGTACTCACGTGTGTATATATAT